>JADLZK010011624.1:0-486767 GCA_015847255.1 Hyparrhenia diplandra
CATGAAGTACATGTGCAATCAGGGGACGGACCACTACTAAGAGCATGGTTAATAAGGTCGCCAAATCCGGCAAAATGGAACTGCCAAGGCCCAAGTCACTTTCTTAGCTATTAGAAATAGTGCGCTTTCGTATAATGGTTTATCCAAGAGATACTATTAAAATAATTTAAGTATTTAATGGTTGCATGTAAGTGCCCTCTACTAACATGTATTTTTTTCTTCTCGATTTACGCATGCATCCGGCTAAAAAGCGGCGTTTCACCCCTACCGCTCCATTCTCTCTCTTCTATTCTCACTCCTCCACCTCAGATTTTGTTGACGTGGAACCTCATTTAGTCTATTTGGCCCGTATCTTATTATACTTGCTCTAAAACGGTGGACTTTTCTAGTGTTTTTAGTTAACTAGGAAATATGTCCGTGCGTTGCTAACGGGTTAATAATACATTTTAACTTTAAAATTTATCCCTCTCAATCGAAAGTAACTTAATTTTTCGCTTGATTAAACAATTTTTTATTAAATATGTTGTGGCATTTGTGTAGAATAGGAAATCTTTCAATAATAAATGGGCAATACACTATGTTAGAATTTTAGGAAAAAACATACCGCACTTCTTTTTCTCGAAACAAACGTACTGTACTTCAGAGCAAGTAAGAGCATTTCCAACATTCATATTAAGAGATAAAAAAAGGTGCAACTCCAACGGTTCTCCAAAATTGAATTATAAAAACTCATCTTCTTTATTAGTTGCGGCGAGAGCGGTCTGCGTCCCCGCGGCCAAATGGCTCGGCCAACGTCACGAACGATGATAGTTCTAGCCTTCTAGGTTTATTTTTCCGAAGGAATACGGCCGGTAGTTCGATTTATTTCCCTGAAGGAAAACGGCCGTATAAACGCATACGTTTGACCTCATGCTGATGTTATCAAGCTAGCAGAGCTCACGGCGGATGGGTCATGGCCAGCTACCGTCTCACCATTCGGTCCATCCGGGAGGTCGTGGGCGTGCTCATGGACATGATGATGGCGACCATGCACAAGCTGTCGAACTTCTTGCCAGCCGCTTCTCGGGAAGTCCGACCTCCAGCGCGCGCCACCATCGAGGCAGCTCATGTCGGAGGAGGTGTGCAGTCGTGCCGGACCTCCGTCCATCGTCCTCGACCTCAAGCAAGCACGGCGGCGTCAAGTACCGCACCGATCATCAAAAGTCGGCAACATGGGCAATCATGTAAGTCTCCCGCAGATCGACATCATCGACGACATACAACTCGTCGATCGCCGCCGAGGAAGCAGGCCTCACGCTAAAGCGCCGGCGGTTGTCGCGGACGCCGGGGGAGATTTCTTCTTGCCTCGCCTCGGGAATTTCTTGATGGCGCGGTCGACCCGGTCTTGTGGTGGCGTGCCTATACGCTTCTAGCTGCGGGTGCTGTCCACGCACAGCCTCCGCCGCCTCCTATTCCTGCGGTGCTTCGGCGGTGGCGCCATCTTCGATCATAGCGCGGATGGCCGCGATTCTGTTATCGCTCATGGGTGCTCTGCTCCCCGTGGCGTACTCGTCGATCTTGCACGCCTGCGTGGCACGCCGGAACAGGTAAGAGTCCGATTTGAAAGAGGAGTTTCTTTTTCCTTACGTTTATGTTTTTGGATGTATTGCCGGATAGAAAAAAGACCGGGCGGACACAAAATAGAGGTGGGAGGGCAGACCTAAAAAATAGGTGGTCAAGAAATTTTCTCTCTTTATTAGTAGGTATAGATAGCATAAAAACACCACCACTAATCATAGCACATGGGAATATCACTTGGAGATATTTAATAGGGAAAGTTTATATATAAAGTTTAAATACCAAAACACTAAGAGATACCCACCTCACTAGGAGAAATCAAGAATTCTGGTTGTCGACATTGGTTCGTTCAGAATGAAGGTACGACCGGGATCATTATACACGGGTCAAATTTGATAACTTTCCGTTTATGTGTCCGCTTCATCTTACTAAGAGCATCTGCAACAACAGAGCTAGTAACTTGCATTGTCAAGAGTAACTTGTCACTCTCTGCGGTCTTAAAACAAAAATAGAAATTTCGCTTATATGTGTGAAATCAAACAATCTCAAGTCTAATTAGGTTTATAGAAAGAATGTCAATATTTATTGCGCATACATTTTTAAATATATCCACTATGAAATATAGAATCATTAGAATATCAGTTACCAAACGCGCCACATAAAGAGAAACATTTCAGGAGAGAATCACTTGGAACCAACTTGTTTTTACTAGTCTAGAGAAACAACCAAAATTGGTTTCTTGTCCTTATTCTAAATCTCTAGTTTGAAGAATCCAATGAGCTATAGCCAAATGGTTCCATAAAATGATTCTGAGAGAAAAAGTTTCTAGAGCTAGATTCTAGGAAAATCCAACCCCCCACCTATGGTCCCTCTATAGGTAGATTCACTAATACTTAACAATTATTAAAATTGAGTTCAACCAACCCCCAATAGTTTGTTCCAATTATTAGGTACAGTAATCTACAGTAGGGTGTGACCTGTCATGGCTTGATGATATACTGTTTTTGTACTAGCTCCGTCCTCCGTCTAGAGTGGTCTCTGTTGTAAAACACACGTACTCTGTCCTAGAAGGAAAGGAGAAGGAGGAATCCTAATTTCAGTCCGTTTGTATGTGGGCTCTTACCAAAACTCTTAGGCCTTGGCGAGGACTATATATACGTGGGAGATCTATGTTGTAATTACCAATATTCAGATGAATAAAGAATAGTCTCTCTATCTTGTGTCTACTTGTTCTACTTCTTTCATCTACTACGTGATCATGAGAGACGGAGGGGAAGGTCCTAACCGACCGTTATAAAACATGTTGCCGGTTAGGGCCTTCCCTCTCCGTCTCACGATCATCACGTAGTAGATGAAAGTAGAACAAGTAGACACAAGATGTAGGGAGACTAATCTTTATTCATCTGAATATTGGTAATTACAACATAAAGCTCCCACGTATATATAGTCCGGTAAGGGCTAAGAGTTTCGGTAAGAGCCCACGTACAAACGGACTAGGATTAGGATTCCTCCTTCTCCTTTCCTTCTAGGAAGAGTCCGTGTGTTTTACAACACTCCCCTTGGGCGATTACCACGATATGCATATGCCTCATCAAAAACTCCATCCGAAAACCGATGGGAAAAAAACGGTTCTTGGAGAAAAGAGTACATCGCATTCGTTAATTGCATTGCACATGTTGTCTCATCAAAAACCTTGTGTGAGAAACCTTCGAGTAAAAACTCACATAGGGAAAAAAGAGTACAACATTTAACCTTCTTGGTCATATATTCTTCACGATATACTATTCTTCATGAATAGGTATTGATCTTCATAATTTATGCATAAACTTCTGTGTTTTTAGCAAATATGATCTACTTGATCTTTGTAATTTAGTGGTTTACCTTAAAGGCAGATTCAACAAAATATGCTTCCCTCATAAAGCCAAACTTTGAACTTCATTGTTCAAATCACACTTTTCATAAACGTGTGTAAATAAAAATTGGCTCATAATTCTTCTATGAATTATATGGGAGCAATATGCTTCATGCATAATGACCACCTTTAGTTGTGCAAAACAAATAAATATTATCCTTCAGAGAAATAGATCCTTTCAAAGGATTATAGGGGTAAATAAATTAATATTCAATATCTTCTAGATAGTGTATCAAACTTATACTAGAGTTTAGATACTTATAATTAATCTTTAGTGGATTTTCAAATTGTATTCTATAAATCTTTGAGATTTTGATTGTACAAATCCAGCCTTGCATTTGGCATTTAGGGGATAATTCAATTGCCAAAACCACCATTATTCTTAATTAACCGCATATTCGATATTCATTCATTTCATTTGCAGAGATATAGCAGAACATTCAGTTCTTCTTAACAGGGAGTTTAGATATCAATACTACATTGCTAGCTTTTTTTATACACTTTCTAAGTGTTTCGATTACACCTTTATGGTGTTTAAGATCCCTCATTTTATTTCTCTCGGGTCTATATTCACTTCGGGGATGAATGGTGTTTGTTCAAGAATTGACTGGTAAATCCTTCATGGATTAATTCCTTCAAGGATGTACTTTCATTCTTAGTGAATCAACAATTCTCTTCTATGAGATACATTCTCTACTTCATGAGAGATAAGTGATATACACAATTGCATAGCGTTATTCACTATAAAATCATTCAATGATTGTAATCCTTCTAGGACATGCTCTTCTTGAGACTTGAATATTCATTCAGGAATATATACCTTAGACTTCAATACTTAGTACGAGATTTCTACAAGTTACGATTTATATTCTTCGGGAATTATATGGATTTTCATAATGCACTAATTAACCGCATATTCGATATTCATTCATTTCATTTTGCCGGAGATATAGCGTAACATTCAGTTCTTCTTAATAGGAGATTCAACCTCAATTGCTTTCTTCATTGACCCGATATAATCGCTACAAGCGATTTTGCCATGGACTTTATTTTTCGGATCCGGGTTCTCACAAGAGAAACATTCGCAATTATAAAGAGATAGTGTTGTCGACAACTATTTTCTCTTCTCCCAATACTCTCACAATGTGAGAATATTTTATCTCTGTCATTTCCCAAACAAGAGATGGTATATTGTTCTACATACCCAACACTAGTGAGGTGCGCGCTTATTGTGTTGGGTCTCATCTTCGTGATGATCCTCTTCATGAGGTGCTTGACCTTCTTCGTGAGGCGTTCTCTTCATGATAATGGAGGAGTTTCATTTTTTTTATTTAACAAGTATACACTAAACTAGAACCCACAAAGGCGTCCCCATAGATTTAGCTTGATAGTATACATAGTTTACTACTAGTAAATATAACTTCTAGTTTATAACTTCAAGTTACTCCTCTCATTTTAAAAATATCCGGCATGTGCTCGTCAGGGCTTCACAAGAGCATTAGTCAAACTATTGTATGACTTGGTGCGTGGTACTATTCCCGCTTCAAGCTTCAAGGAATATTTTCTCTTAAGATTATTCTCCTTCTATGGAAATAATATTTGGCATTTTATAATATAGGCTTTCTCCCCCTAATGCCAATATTAGATCTTTAATAGCATACTTCAAAAAGATATCCCCTATCATGGGCTTAAAACAATTCAAATTCATATATCTCCAACTACAAGTGGAGGCCCATTTGTGTATGCTATGAAATTTTATGGGAAATATTCACACACATATTTCAACATGGGGTTATTATTCATTATGCATTGAGCTAGAATAAATTACATTTAAGAATGTTCGACATTCCTATAAATTTAGGGATGATCTCCCTCGATATGCACAAAACATAGTTTAGAAAAACTATTTCATTCTCTAGCTTCTTTATTATTTAGCCTAAGAAAATGATCCAAGTACTCATACAAAAAAAAATGGACCATATACTTCAAATGTATAAAAATACGCAACATTCAAATTCTCATGGAATTTTCTTCATGAATTTTTCTAATTGCCATCAATGCAAAAATCCCTTGATGCCTTTTTCTTCATAAATCCCAAATCATCATAATTATGTTATCCACCATCTTAGTTTCACAATTATTCATCCCATCAAATGGGTTAGTCTCCATTGAGCAAATTTCATAAACTCACTCCCCACGATCTTAGGTTGCTCTACCGTAGACCAATCTATTGCTTATGCATACGATGCATCGAAAGCAAATAATTCCTTAGTTCAACGGGAACTATATAGACATAGCATGCTAGCTAGCCAATTTGATTGTGAGGGAAGCGCAAAGGTAGCTACTAGCTACAATTATAGCTATTATGCTAATATTCATGCAAGAGTGGAGATACTTGTAGCTCTACTAGAGCACAATGTGGTGAGACACATTCATGTATAATGTGGAATGTTGGTATTCAATCCAACAAAGTAGATAACAACAAAATGCAAAGCTACAAGCTTGCTTGCAATTAGTGCAATAAAGAAAGTTACCTCGGCCAAGGGGGACGAAAGCGTAACTTCAAGTCCCGATACATGCACTTAAAATTGATTTAGGAACGTCAGGTCTTTTTTCCAGTTCAATGGCTAGTTTTGTTGATGCTCGAGGCGGAGAAATTCTCCGATGAGCACTTTAAGAGGTGGTCTCAGAAGGTCACGAGATGGCTTACCCGAGGGAGACCTTTTTGATGAAGATCAGAATAAATTCCGGAAAGCCACTGAAATCTTTATGGGAGCTGTGCGGCGTAATGTGATATCGATCATATCTATGATGCTGTGATGCACTATAAAAGCGCTAAAGCTATGTGGGATTATCTGAACACTACCTATGGTGCTTCGGATGTGCAAACAATCAGTACATCATGGAGAGCTTTCATGACTATAAGATGGTTGCAAACAAATCTATAGTCATTCAAGCTCATGAGATACCTTTGGCTAAGGAACTTGAACTCCTTGAGTATGTTATACCCGATGAAGTTGTGGTGGTATTATTATTGCCAAATTACCTCCTTCATGGAGGAACTTTGCCACAAGTCTCAAGCATAAGAGAGTGAAGATATCGGTTGAAAACCTGATTCAATCTCTAGATGTTGAGGAGAAAGCTCGGGCTAAAGATCATACCGAGAAGAGGAACGAGGAAAGTAGCGCCCACTTTGTCCGGAGAAACTTCAAAGGCAAGAACAAAGGAAAGGGGAAACAGCTGACCTTTCAATGCCAAAGCTACTACTACCTTCAAGAAGAAGAAGAAGGACAAGTCCGAGATGCCTTGTTTCACTTGTGGTGATCTTGGTCATTTTGCTAAGGAGTGTCCTCGCGATGCGGACCGTAAAGAGAAGAAGGTCAACCTCGCGGATCGCAACCAATGCCGATGACGGGTATGGTAATCTTCCTCATCAGACTTTCAGTATTTCAATCACCTAGTTGGTGGCTTGATACGGTGCTAATATTCACGTATGTCTTTGACATCTCTTTGTTCTCTTCTTATCGGGGGCTCCAAGGTTCCTCCGCCCCGATGGGAATGGATCACATGCTTTCGTTCGTGGTGTTGGCACGGTAGATCCAAGTTTACTTCGGGAAGATCGTCACCAAGAACGTGCAGCATGTCCCTACTATTCGCAAGAACCTTGTTAGCGTTTCTCTTTTGTTAAGAGATGGTCTTAAAGTAGTGTTAGAGTCCAATAAAGTAGTTATGTCTAAGCATGGACAATTTATTGGTAAAGGCTATGATTACGGAGGCTTGTTCTGCCTAAGTTTGTTAGATTTTAATAATAAGTCGGTCAATCATATTTGTGGCACAATTGATGATAATTCTAGTGTTTGGCATTCTCGTTTATGTCATGTGAATTTTGGTTTGATGTCACATTTATCTAGCTTGCTTGGTTAATTCGATTTCACCATTGCCAAAGGTTCTAAGTGCCATAGTTGTGTGCAATCTAAGCAACCTCGAAAAGCCTCACAAGGCAGCGGAGGAGAGACACTTGGCACCTCTAGAGCTCATACATTCGATCTATGTGAGATGAATGGTGTGTTGACTAAAGGTGGAAAGAGATATTTCATGATGTTAATTGATGATGCTTCTAGATATTGCTATATTTACTTGCTGAAAACTAAAAAGAGGCATTAGACTACTTTAAAATCTTTAAGGCTGAAGTTAAAAATCAACTAGAAAGAAAGATTAAACGTCTAAGGTCAGATCGTGGTGGTGAATATTTTGCTATAACATTTGATGAGTTTTGTGCGGAACATGGTATTATTCATGAGAGGACACCTCCATATTCGCCCGAATCCAACGGGTTGCCGAGAGGAAAAAATCGCGACGCCCGACCGACTTGGTTAACGCCATGTTAGACAATCGGTGGTTTATCTAAGGCATGGTGGGGGAAGCTATATTGATCATGAAAGTGATGTCCTGAATAGAATTCCAAACGAGTAAATAAAGAGAAAACACCATATGAGATATGGGTTGGAAGGAAACCATCACTTTCATACTTGCGCACGTGGGGATGCTTGGCGAAAAGTCAATGTTCCAATCAATAAGAAGCGTAAGCTTGGACCAAAGACGGTAGATTGTGTCTTTCTTGGATATGCTCATAACAAAGATTGCCTATCGATTTTTAGTAGTAAAATCTGGAAGTTTTCGATATGCATGTTGATACTATCTTTGAATCTCGTGATGCTATATTTTTGAGAATATATTTCCTATAAAAGATATGCGTAGCAATGCTAAGTTTTCTACTGAATTAGCTCATGATATTACTATACCTATCGAGTCTCCTATTGAGTCGTTTGAGCAACCACTTGAGGAGGATGACAATGAAGTTCCTGTGAGGAACAAGAGATAAAGGATGGTGATGATTTCAATGTGTACCTTGTGGATGATACAACCACCTCTATTTGAGGGGCATATGCATCTCCGTATGCATGATTGGATAGAAGCCGCTCGTAGTGAGATGGACTCGATTCTTTCTAATGGAACTTGGGAGCTTTTCGAACTACCTTTTGGTTACAAACCAATCGGTTGTAAGTGGGTGTTCAAGAAAAAGCTTAGACCGATGGTACTATTGACAAGTACAAGGCTCGGCTTGTAGCTAAGGGCTATACTCAAAAGGAAGGAGAAGATTTCTTTGATACTTACTCACTTTGTTGCTAGAATGACCACTATTCAAACACTACTATCCTTGGTCGCCTCATATGGTCCGATCATTCATCAAATGGATGTAAAGACAGCTTTTTCTTAATGGAGAATTGGATGAGGAGATCTATATGGATCACCGATGGGTTTGTAGTAAAAGGTGAAGAGCAAGAAGGTGTGTGTAAATTATTGAAGTCTTTGTATGGCTTGAAACAAGCACCTAAACAATGGCATGAGAAGTTTGACACTACGTTAACTACTGCCGGTTATATTGTTAATGAAGCTGATAGGTGTGTGTATTATCGACATGGTGGGGCTTAATCTTTATATTATGTTTATATGTTGATGATATTCTAATCTTTGGTACAAACATGGATGTTATAAATGAGGTCAAGTCTTTCTTGTCAAAGAATTTTGATATGAAAGATCTAGGAGAGGCTGATGTAATTCTAAACATTAAGCTAATTAAGGAAGAGAGTGGGATTACTTTATCACAATCTCACTATGTTGAGAAGGTCTGAGTCGTTTTGGCTTTATGGATAGAAAGCCTTCTCCAACACCTTATGATCCTAGTGTGACATTCTTGAGAAAGAATAAGAAGCGTACTAGAGATCAGCTCAAGTACTCTCGCATTGTTGGTTCACTCATGTATCTAGCTTAATGCAAACGGACCGGATATCTCTTTTGTTGTGAGCAAGTTGAGTAGGTATATGTCCAACCCGGGTGATGATCATTGGTATGTACTAGAAAGGGTCTTGTGCTATCTTAAAGGTATAATGAGCTATGGAATTCACTATTCTGGGCACCCAGCTGTGCTAGAGGGATATAGTGATGCCAACTGGATTTTTGATATTGCTCAAATCTACGCCACAAGTGGGTATATATTTACTCTTGAAGGTGGCGCAGATGTCATGGAGGTCTTGTAAGCGGACTATTTTGACTAAGTCAACCATGGAAGCGAGAACTTACCGCTTTAGATACAAAGATCTCGCAAAGGCAAGAGTGGCTACGTGAGCTCTTGTCCGACTTGCGGTGGTTGAAAAACCATTTACGGCTATCCTTATGAACTGTGATAATCAAACTATGATCACTAAGGTAAATAGTGCTAAGGATAATTCAAAGTCAACAAGACACATTAAAAGACGTTTGAAAACTGTCAGGAAATTGAGAAACTCCGGAGTAATAACTGTATCCTATGTATAGACAGATAAAAACCTGGCAGATCCCTTTACTAAAGGGCTATCACGTAATGTGACGTAAATTGCATCTAGGGAGATGGGTATGAGACCCATATGAGTTTTCATTAGTAGTAACCCAACCTTTTTGATCGGAGATCCTGTGACTAAGGACCTGGGAAGAACAAGCTATTGGTAAACTGAGGAGAGTAAACTAATAAACCCTCTCTATGTGAAGATGCAATACTCTCAAGAGCGAAGAGGCTCTGTATGGTAGGTTGGCGAGAATGCCTTAATATGTCCTATTGACTTTATAAGTAAAGATCTTTGTCCCTCTGAGCATTCTTGAAAGGGCATACCTATATGAGTTTGACCGTTAAACGTCGCGATCTATGAGATTTGGGTGATCTCTAGTAAGCTCATGAAGAGACTAAGGAGTATGACGTATATGCTCCACCCACGGAGAAAGGCTACTAGCGTGACCAAGTACTAGTTTGACTTTGAGCAAAACTTATTCACACAAAACTTGCAATTCAAGGCGTAGTCCATTGTTCAAGTTGTGAATGAGTAGAACTTGAAGCTCTAGGCGGATGTTCAACTTAACGTCTCTCGCTGAAACACTAGTATATAAAACAAAGTAGTGAGATAAGAAAAATATCTATCTTGGGCGCTTGAGATCTGGTGGGGGATTGTTAGAATTTATATATGAATAAGTTCCCCTAAAATTCATATGAAGAAATTCCGATAAATCTGAAAGGCTCAATATTTGTGTTCCCTAATGGGCTTTATTGTTTTAGCTCATGAGCAAAGGTGGGAGGTGCAATATCAATTAGTACCATATTACTAGTTGATATGGAGGTAGGGAGTTTTTCTCCTATATATTTGTACCAAGCCTCCCTGCGAATAGACACAACATAACAACTATAATTGGGAGTTTCAATTAGAAAATCCTAAAGTAGTAAAATAGTATTTTCCTCTTCTCACTGCTGCGCCGCCGTTGCCAAGTCTCCAGCCCGATCGTTCGAGTGCACTAGCGACCGGGCTTGCATAGCATCAAGCTTAATTATCCTGAAACACCTCCACGCGGATCTGCATTGTGCACGTTTTGGCTAGCAGCCGTCCGCTTATGGTGACCGCAAGTCGTCACCGGCCCGAGGCCACGGGCCTAGAGGACAAAATCGATTGTGCCCGATCTCGTTCTTTGCCGCCAGCTACGGCCTACATGTTGTTGCCGAACTATAATCATCTGTTGTCCGTGTGCTATTGCATCTCTGCACACCTGTGCGCGAGCAACCGCTACCTTGCAGCGTAGCCCGGATGGTCGGCTTGAAGCCACCACTAAGACCGACTTGCCAAGCTAGTTGCCATGACTCAGCACAGCATCGCGCAATCCGGCACGAACACCACTTTTATGTGGACACCAGACGCGGCTCACAGCCTATATACTCATTCGTGTTGGTCAGCAAAATATGCATTACAGCCCTGAAGCGTGTTGCAAACTTGCAATACAGAAAAGCGGCATGCAGCTATAGTAAAATTATATTATCTAGCATGGAGTAGTATATATGGTAAATTGATCACTTTTTGATCATCTATTTGTACTACATCGATCAAAAGCAGCTAGCAGCTACTCATACGGGCGTATCACATGGTGTACACGAAGTGCATATTTTTTTCTGTAGATGTATACATGAACAGTATACGCTTCACCGGAAGTGCATAGTAAAGAAAAACAGAAAAACGAATCCGCCTTCTGTTGGAAACTTTTGCATGCTTATCTATTGTTTACGTATATATAGCACTGCGTTGATATTTTTTAATGCTCTTTTGAATGCATTTATTTATATATATCACACATTATGAATTATATACCATGTAAAGTTTTGAACAATTCTAGAAACATGGTAAAGGTTTATGAGCTCTCTAAATCTTGAAGACCTTAGACTTATCACCATTGAGAGGCTCATATTTGTGTTTTCCTAGCATAGGATTTTTGGGGTTGAATGAATGCTTGGTATAAATTCTGAAAATTTGCATATACCATAATCACGAAAAATGCTAGGATGCTCCTAAGAATATTTTGAGAAATCATCCACTATCTTTTTGCACCTTGCTACTCATTTACATGTAGTAAACTTATATGCACATGATCCAAGTTATGTTAATATGCATGCTTTTAAAAGAAGAAGCAATATCCTGGAATTACTCGAAAGTAAAAGTATTTGTTACGGTCATTATTAAATCCATGTAGGATATTTTGCTACCATTGAAGTGTAGTAAACTTCGGTATATATATTTTTGAATTACTCTCTAGAATGAGTACATGGCGATAGAAGTAACAAATGCATTGTGGGACTCATTGCATGAGTAAAATTCCAAATTATGATTATAGAATATTATATTGCATTGAAGTCAAAATTTTGAAGCTTCTATGTTTAATCTTCGCTCTATAAACAATAGCTCGAAGCTTTGTAAATGTCTAGAAAACAAGATGGTAAATAAGATTATATCGATCTACATTCTTGAAGAAGTATCTCTTGTGTATAGAATATCAAAGAGTAAAGTAATACTTGAAGTATTTGAATTTACCATAAGAAGTTACTCATGGACATTGAGTTAGAATTTTTAGACAACTTTATAAACAAGGATATTAAGTTGCAATAATTTTATATATGTGGCTTGCATATGTTACACCGCTTGAAGGCGTGTATTTGCATATCATAACTCTTGAATATAAAGCATGAAGCTATCGCTTGTCAAGTATAGAAGTTTGACATGCGAAAATGGATATTATTTAGAACATATAAAGTTTCTCTTGAAGAAGAACTTAAATCATGTGCTTATAGATTTGTTGTCTTTTAAATTCATATCTGAAGTATTAATAGTAGTGATGGTGGTGCATTAAGTTTTAATTCCCGTTGAATTAAGTGGTTAATGGTTAATTTGTTAGCTTGAAAACTACTATGAAATACTTTATATTCTTAGTTGCGTTCTTATTACTTGAAGTAATGTGTGCGAATTTCTCATGGAATAAATTAGTTTTATATGTTTCACATATAAACAATTGCCAATTGCCTATCAAAATATTTTTGCATTAATTTATCCACAAATAAGTCTCAATTAACCATGAAGGTTATAGTTCTTTGTGCATCACTACCATGTAGGTAGATGGGAAACTGAATTTTCTAAAAAGCACATGAACAATTGGACTAAAGCGGCATATTAATTGATCTTGAAAGGATCGATTTAGCCAAATCCTAAGTATTTAATATTTTAGTCCATGAACTAAAAGTTGTATCCTACCCTAAGTCTATTGTTGTACCTTTGAATAGTACATTGGATATGTGAATTTCATGCCATAATTAATGAATACTAGAAGTATGATTGGATTCTATGAAGCATTAAAAGTGACTATTCATAGATAATGCACGAAGCAAATCGCTACTTGCAGTAATTATGGCATTGAAAAGGGGAAGGAATTTTGGGTAAAGGCATAAAAGATGTGGATAATATATAGGCATAGCCGCCCTAAGTCGATCTTTAAGTGCATGTATCGAGACTTGAAGTTTCGCCGCGTCCCTTCCGCCGAGTTAACTTTTTCTCTTGCACTAATTGCATGTAAGCTCGTAGCTCGCATTTTGTTGTTATCTATTATGTTAGACTGAATACTAACATTCCACATTACACCGCATGTGTATTCGGTTGAGCTGCAACTATCTCCATTGTTGCATGAATATTAGCATAAGCGCTCTTGTTATATCTAGTAGCTACCTTTGCGCTTCCCTCATAAGTAAAATTGGCTAGCTAGCATGCTATGTCTATATGGTTCCCGTTGAACTAAGGAATGATTTGCTTTTCGGTGCATCGTATGCATAAGCAATAGATTGATCTAGGCCAAGCGACCTAAGATCGGGGAGTGAGTTTATGAAATTTTGCTCAATGGAGACTAACCCATTTGATGGGATGAATAGTTGTGGTTCTAAGATATTGGATAATACAATTATGATGATTTGGGATTCACGAAAAAAAGGCATCAAGGGAGTTTTGCATTAAAGACAATTAGAAAATTATAGAAGATTCCATGTGAATTTAAATGTTGTGTATTTTATACATTTAAAGTGTATGATCCATTTTTTTGTATGAGTACTTGGATCAATTTTTTTTTAGGCTAATTAATAAAAGAAGCTAGAGAATGAAATAGTTTTCTAAACTATAATTTGTGCATATTAGGGGAAGAACATCCCACGATTTTGTAGAAATCTTTGAACATTCTTAAATGCACTTTAGGTATTCTAGCTCATTTGCATAATGAATAATAACCCCCATATTGAAATATGTGTGTGAATATTTCTCATAAAATTTAATCATAGCATACATAAATGGGCCTCCACTTGTAGTTGGAGATATATGAATTTGAATTAAGCCCATGATAGGGGATATATTTTGAAATATGCTATTAATGATCTAATATTGGCATTAGGGGGAGAGAGCCTATATTTTAAATGCTAAATATTATTTCCACGAAGAAGGAAAATGATCTTAAGAGAAAATATTCCTTTGAGCTTGAAGCGGGAATAGTATCACACACCAAGTCATACAATAATTTGACTAATGCTCTTTTGAAGCCCGAAGCGAGCATATGCGGATATTTTTGAAATGAGAGGAGTAACTTGAAGTTATGAACCAGAAGTTGTGTCTTTACTAGTAGTAAACTAAATGTTATATACTATCAATCTAAAATCTACGGGGGCCTTTGTGGGTTCTAGTTTAGCGTATACACGTTAAATAGAAAAGAAATGGAACTCCTCCATTCTCATGAAGAGAACGCCTCCACGAAGAATAAGGTTAAACACCTCATGAAGAAGATCATCATGAAGATGACATCCAACACAATTAGCGCGCACCTCACTAGTGTTGGGTATGCGAGAACAATATATCATCTCTTGTTTGGGAAATGACAGAGATAGAATATTCTCACATTGTGAGAGTATTGGGAGAAAGAAAATAATTGTCGACAAACTACCTCTTTAATTGCAAATGTTTCTCTTATGGGAACCCGGATCCGGAAACAAAGTCCATGGCAAAATCGCTTTGTAGCGATTATATTGGGTCAATGAAGAATGCAATTGAGGTTGAATCTCTGTTAAGAAAAAATAAATGTTACGCTATATCTACGGCAAATGAAACAAATAAAAATCGAATATGCAGTTAATAAGTGGATTATGAAAATCCATATAATTCCCGAAAAATATAAATCGCATAACTTGTAGAAATCTCATACTGAGTATTAAAGTCTAAGGTATATATATTCTCGAATGAATATTCAAGTCTCAAGAAAGAGCATGTCCTAGAAGGATTACAATCATTGATTGATTTTGTAGTGAATAAATTAATGTATTGTGTATATCACTAATCTCTCATGCGGTAGAGAATGTATCTCATAGAAGAGAATTATTAATTTTCTAAGAATGTATGTACATCCTTGAAGGAATTAATCCATGAAGGATTTACAGTCAATTCTTGAATAAACACCATTCATCCCCGAAGTGAATATAGACCCGAGAGAAAGAAAATAAGGAATCTTAAATACCGTGAAGGTGTCATCAAAACACTTAGAAAGTGTATGAAAAGCTAGCATTAAGTTAATGATATCCTTTAAGAATACCATATAAGGTATGAGAATAATGGTGGTTTTGGCAATTGAATTATCCCCTAAATGCCAAATGCAAGAAATTTGGATTTGTACAATCAAAATCTCGAAGATTTATAGAATATAGTTTGAAAATCCACTAAGGATTAATTATAAGTATTCCAACTCTAGTATAAGTTTGATACACTATCTTGAAGATATTGAATATTAATTTATTTACCCCCATACCTACGAAAGGATCTATTTCTCTCGAAGGATAATATTTGTTTGTTTTTGCACAGACTAATTGGTGGTCATTATGCATGAAGCATATTGCTCCCATATAATTCAAAGAAGAATTATGAGCCAACTTTAGAAAGACATAGTATTATGGTACTGCATACCATTAGTTTGCATATATTTATGAAAAGTGTGGTTTGAACAATGAAGTTCAAAAGTTTGGCTTTTATGAGGGAGCATATTTTTCTTGAATCTGCCTTTAAGGTAAACCACTAAAATTACAAAGATCAAGTAGATCATATTTGCTAAAACACCGAAGTTCATGCATAGATTATGAAGATCAATATCTATTCATGAAGAATAGAATATCCTGAAGAATATATGACCAAGAAGGTTAAATGTTGTACTCTTTTTTCCCTACGTGAGTTTTTTACTCGAAGGTTTCTCACACAAGGTTTTTGATGAGACAACATGTGCAATGCAATTAACGAATGCGATGTACTCTTTTCTCCAAGAACCGTTTTTTCCCACTCGGGTTTTCGGATGGAGTTTTTGATGAGGCATATGCATATCGTGGTAATCGCCCAAGGGGAGTGTTGTAAAACACACGGACTCTTCCTAGAAGGAAAGGAGAAGGAGGAATCCTAATCCTAGTCCGTTTTACGTGGGCTCTTACCGAAACTCTTAGCCCTTACCGGACTATATATACGTGGGAGCTTTATGTTGTAATTACCAATATTCAGATGAATAAAGATTAGTCTCCCTACATCTTGTGTCTACTTGTTCTACTTTCATCTACTACGTGATCGTGAGAGACGGAGAGGGAAGGCCCTAACCGCTGGCAACATGTTTTATATATACATAGATCTCCCACGTATATATATACATAGATTATATTTATTTATGGTTTATAACCACCTCGATCTTTAGGCCATCATTCCTGCAGAACTTGCCATTGGCCCTTTTGGATTAAATTTTTCGTCGACTGGTACGTTCTTATTATATAAGCTTTTTGTAGTATATCACGCGGCCCATGACAGCTGCCGATCGAGATTGATCGATCTTACGAAGATCGTGTTCCTTTTAAGGTAGGATAGGACGAACACAACCACTCCTTGATTATAGAAAATAAATATTTGATGAGATAACGTGCAGAGATTGGATAGAGAGAGAGAAAAACACAGATTAGGGCCGGCTGGCCGGCTTGCAGCGCTGGAATAGCTAGTCGAGAAAGCGCTGAAACACAGATTGGATCAGATATGCTCCTTGCGTTGTCAGCGAAATAAACAGATTAGTTCTGCCTTGTTCTGAAGATGGCGTGTGTTCACTGATGGCAGTGTATATAAGTTTTACCAATCCTTGTTCTGCTTCGTGGTCTATGGAGAGTAGGGGTAGATTAATCCTTAAACATGGCTATGTGTTGGTTTTTAGTTAAATGCTTAAATGTGTCTCAGGTGGCTATAACCATCTGTTAGTGCTAAGAATAATCTCAAAACATTAAAGTGTCTCAAGATCTATGACATCAAATTTAGTGTACACCATAAATTATATTTTCATAATATGATCATTTCATCATGTCATACATATTTATGCATTTTTCCTATAAATTTAGCAGAACATAAATCGTTGACTGAATACAACTTTAGAAATTCAATTATTCAGGGGATGGAGGGAGTAGTAACGCCCACTGCTTTTCAGTCATCTATATATTATATACTCTTCATTCCAACTTATTATGAGTTGTTCTGACTTTTTAGATGAATTTTATTATGTATCTAGACATACTCTATATCTAGGTACATAACAAAATCAATCTATTATGTTAGGGTAAGGTTTACTGTTCAGTGCTGTTATTAATAGCATCATACTAAAATCAATATTAAAAAAAAAAGACTATGAGTACACTAGTATAATATTTGCGTTTCAAAATATTTTTTTATGGAATCAGTAGGGGAATTCCCCTGCCTATTTTTTTTTTTCCTTTTCAATTAAATGAAAGAATAGGAAAATGTACAACAGTGGAGATACAAGGCATGCATGCCCAAAGAAAAAAAACAAAATGTTACAAAAAGGGAATTTAAGAGAATGTGCCTAGTACCCATGGATTTGATGCAAACCAATCCAAGCTGCTCCATGAAATCATTTTTTCCAGTTGTCGAAGCTTCTTTGTTTGTTATTAAAAAAACTATTCCATTTCTTGCTCTCCAAATACACACCGCCTAGCTGCAATAATCACTTCTCACGAAAATGACTCTGTTGAAGTCTTGTCTTGCTTTGAGAATCATATCCAAGGGATTTAGTTGAAGGTCCTAAAGTATGTTGATATAGTTCCAACAACCTAATTTGAAGGGGCATTGAAAGAAGAGATGGAAGCTTGTTTCTTCACAAGTCGATCACATAGCACACAGTCATAAGCATCTAAGTGCATGTTCTTCCTCTTGAGCAGATTCCTGGTATTTAGCTTATCTCTCAAGCGGAGCAAAAGAAAAAATTTCTGGTTACCTAGGTTGTGAGAACCCCACATCCATTTGAAGAGTTGAGAGACTGGATTTTCACCAACAAGAGTTTTGTAAGCTTTTTTGCTACTGAATATTGAAGAGCCCCAACCGAAAGACCAATGGTCATTTTGGTATCGGGATCCCAACCCTGTTCCATTATAAGGCGTAGAACTTCTTCGAACTGAACTACAACCGTTTGAGATAGAGGCAACCTGAAAAATTCTTTCCATGCTTTGATTGATGAAGAAGGAGATCGAACATTTTGGCTTTTTGCAAAAGGAGAACAACCGTGGTTATTTATCATAGATGTTCATGTCATTGGACTTTATGGACGGAAGGATGTTGAATCTCCTTTGTTTGGCAAACAGATGGCCAAACTCTCAAATTTTGGAAACAATCTCATTATGTCTCTCCACCAAAAAGATCCCGTGATGCTCTCTATTTTGGGGGTGGGGTTGCCAAGGTTAGCTGCACCCAAGGAACATCTTCTTTTTTGCATAGAATTTGGACAGGAATTTCATGAGTAAGGCTTCATTGTGAAGCTCAATATCTAGGATGCCAAGACCTCCTTGCTCTTTAGATTTGTCTAAAATATACTCAAGTTTACATTGTCTAAAGATAAAATTGATGCATGGCCAAAGTAAACAGTCAACGTATTCAACGTATAGCTACTACTGTACGTCTGATGGCTCGCGCGCAGTTAATGACCCGGATTCCTACGAATACAAAATATACATATACAGATCTAGATGCAAGCTGTGAAAGATGGTTTTCGATCGAGGTCCTCACTACGACTCTTGTATAAATCGACGAGGTAGCGTGGTCCATGCATGGAGAGAGCTTTTCTCTTCGAGGGGCGGGAGGGCTCTCGCTTGCTCGTGCTCGGGCAGCAAATTCACAGGGAGGAGATGGATCGGCGACGACGCGAATATGGCTGCCTACTCCAACTTGTATATACTCGGTGAGGCGAGTACTCGACAAGTGTACCACCGGTAGACTTTACTTTAATCTCGCGCGTGATTGGTCGGTCGGGCAGGTACGTACGTAGGGTGGGCACCACGCTAGCTAGCTAAGCGCATGGTCCGCTCGAGCTGTATACCACGCCGGCCGTCACCTGCCGCACAGATCAGTATAGCTGCTACGAGTAATGTTCTCATGCACGACGCGCCGTACGCACGCCCCCCACATAGCTGAGGCCACCACCACCGGTCGGCGTTGGTCATTGCGGCCGCCCGGACGCGGTGAGTGGCGTGATTTTTGGGAGTTGCATGCGGCGACAGTACAGTGCATCGCAGCGCAGCGCTGAGTGATCATGTCAACATGCTATGCCACTGAGTATATCTATCTATCTACTTCATGCAACTTGCATTTGGTCCTGTGCTGGCCGGGCGGTGGCTGGCCGGCCCATCGCCCCACAGGATGCATGGGGATTATTCACCGATTCAGATCAGGGTGATCGAGCTAATTAAGCCGGCCGGGGCCAGGGCAACGCGACGCGCGTGGCCTATCTGAAAGATTCAGCGGCTGGCTGCTAGCCAACAGCCAACCAACACCGTATCGCACCCATGCCGATCTGCATCAATCATACTCCTACGTGCATGATCAGGCCGGTGCATCAGTGCATGTGTACTGTTTGATTGAACACCGCGCGCATGCGCATGCCCGGCCGGCCGGATCGGACTGCCGGCTTGTTTGGTTGCAATCTAATAACTGTTGACGAACAGGGGCGGAAAAGCCAAAAGCTTTGCCTGATAGCTTTGCCTGATGGGTGTAAGTTTCATGTCCTGCTGACACAGTACTGGCAAGTCAAACCATAAAAGTGGTACTCCCACTATTGTTCCTTTTTATCAGTCCTTACCAAAAACGTGCTGGTCCAACTTTTTTTTTTTTTGAACTTAAGCCATATTTGTAGATGGAGAATATTAACAACACTTATGTGCGTTTGGTGCTCTAGCTCATTATCGCCACCGATCCAAGCATTATTATGGCCCCGAGCATGGTGTCAATATTTATTGCGCATACATTTTAAACTATACCCAATATGAAATATAGAATCATTAGGCCAGTCTCAACGCACAATTTCATGACACGATTACCAAGACTATTGACTAGGTAACAAGAGCGGATGAGTTTTATGGGGATGAAACTCCTCTCTCATCCGATGAAACTCTCTCATTTAATGCACCCCGCCAAAAGTTAGCAATTTTTTTGATGTGACAGTCTATTTAATGTGCATGGCACTCCTATGAAACATGCATTGAGAATAGACTTAGAATATTACTTACCAAACGTGCTACATAAACAGACGTTTCAGGAGAGAATCATTTGGAACCAACTTGTTTTTACTAGTCTAGAGAAACAACCAAAAGTGGTTTATTCTCCTTATTCTAGTTCTCTAGCTTGAAGAATTCAATGAGCTAGCCAAATGGTTCCATAAAATGATTCTCGATTCAGAGAGAAAATGTTTCTCTAGACCTAGACTCTAGGAAAATCCAACCCCACCACACCATAAATCATGAAAAAATCTATTTGGCCCCCTCTCGGAAATACACTAAGGTCGGGTCTCAATGGAGTTTCATAAGAGTTCTATGGGCATTAATTAGGCCAATGTGGCACCGTAATGATGAGAGAGATGATAAGAGTTTCATGGGAGTAAAGAGAGTTTCATCCGGGAAGGGGATCATTGACAAGAACGGGGTTCACTACTACCTAACGTGGCGGGCAATTTTTGTTTTGCGTGGCGGGCACAGGTGCCCGTTGCTCTCATGAGGTCACGGTAAATCGGATGACAAGCGCGGCGGGCAAGGTGCCCGCCACGGTTAATCTAACCAACCGTGGCGGGCGGGCGTATAGGGATGCCCGTCACGGTAAATAGTTTGAAGAAAACAAAAAAAAAGAAAAAGAAAAAATGCCAAATGGGCTTGGATTCGGGCCCGATGGACCTAGATCCCGCCGCCGCCGTCAATCCGCTGCCACCGCCGCCGATCCGCCCGTGGTGGTGGCCGATCCGCACGCGACGCCAAAATGGGATCCGCCATCGCCACGCCTAGATCGGAGAGGGGGGCCGCCAGGGTCCATCGGCCACGGAGGTGGAGGAGATCACCGCCGTGGGGGCCCTCCCGGCCGGATCCGCCACGGATCGACGCCGGCCGCGGCGGGAGGACGATGTCGTGGAGGGAGGAGCCCGTCGCGCGCGCCTCTCTCGCCATGCGCCGACGCGAGCCGTCCTCCGCCAGCCAAGACCGACCGAGCCAACCGCCCGCCAACGCGAGCCCGTCTCTCCGCCGCCAGCGCCGACGCGCGAAGCCTCGGCCGCCCCCGCTGGGCCGACGCTCGTGTGTCCTCCGCTGGAAGGTCCTCCGGCGCGCCCGCCTGAGCCCGCCTACGCGAAGCGCGTCCACACCGCGGGCCCGGCTTTCGATGTAGGCGTTTGCCGCTGCCGTGTGTGGAGGAAGGGTTCCGCGAGAGGGAAGAAAGAGAGGACAGAGAGAGATCGGTGGTGGCGGCCGCTTCCCGAGAAAGTGAGAGGGATGGATGTTGTCTAGAACCCTAAGTCTCTCGCTTTTATAGTCCATGATAGAAATCGGGCCACACCGGGCCTATTGGGCCTGGGTGTTTTTGCGGACGGGCTTTTAATGGTGCCCGCCCACGGTTAATCTATTTTCCGTGACGGACGAAAAATGCCCGCCACGGAAAATAAAACCGGGCGTGGCGGTGATATTAACCGTGACGGGCAAACAATGTGCCCGCCACGAAAAATATTTTGGAGCATCACGCAAAATGATTTCGTTACTAGTGGTTGTTGTGGGCTGGCATTGGACCCGGGGAATCCTTGAGTGAAGTTGATTAGAAGAGGATATCAATTAGACACCTCGAGGGATTAGTTGAAGCAAATAGGACTGAATTGACACCTTTGCTTGGTGATTTAGTGTCTCACGAAGAAGAATGGAGTTGTTAGAGTAAATGAGAAGCTTCCGTAAAATTGTTAGACGTTGGCAAAATTGTAGCAAAGTGTGCCTTGTAATTGTTGTTGTGGGTGTCATAGTAATGTTCGTGAAGTGAAAGTGTGACATTTTTAACCATTGTAATCTTGTTGGGTAGTGTGATGTGAAATCTGCGTTTAGTTTGAGAAGATGAAAAACTTGGATAGTCGTTTTTTGAAATTTGAGGCCTTGAGACGAGAAGAGCCAAATAGTTTGAGGACCTAGGGTGCATGTTAGTCTACTAATGCCATGACAACACATGGCATTTTGGAAAATCTACACGGGAAAATCCTCTTTCACTCTAATGAGGAGGAGGATAGCTACAAGATAGGAAAAATGAAACTAACTAAAGGAAATAACTTGATTTAGGAAGGAAAAAAGATATATATAGATATAACCCCAAAAAAAACCTTACTTTTTGCTACCTACTGGCTTGTTTAGTTTGCAAGTTTTTGCAACTCGATGAACAGTAATTCATTCGTTTGTGTTTGGTAAATATTATCCAATCATAGACTAACTAGGCTTAAAAGATTGGTCTCGTAATTTACCACCAAACTATATAATTAGTTATTTTTTTTACCTACACTAGATCAATGCCCGTGCGTTGCAACGGGAAAATATAACACTACGATAGCATATGTCTAAGCGCAAGAAAGATTTGAATGTGAAACATCAAATTCAATTATCCATAATGTAAAAAACCTATAGCAACAGTGATGATTGAAACATTAATATTATATTACGTACGTCTTCAAAAAAGATACATAGTTAAAATATAACTCTAAATTTTGTTACCAAACTGAAACATCAATGCCGTATTGTTCATAATGTAAGAACCTATATAGTCAATTCATGTTTTTCGATACGTGATAGAAGCTTTGCACTTCTTTAGAAATTAACATTTTCCTTGAATTTCCTTTGTATGTCAAAAAATTTGATCACCAAGTCATTTTGCATTCTTCGGCCATCCTGTGCAGAGTCAAGTATAGAACCAGAAACTATAATCAATAGCATTATATAAATAAATCACTAACCAAAAATAGCATTTTTGATTATCATGTTGATCAGTGTGATTTGCCAAGCTGCCATTAGTTGTGGAACACGAAAGCCAGACAAACTTCTGTAATAGAAATGAATTGTTAACAATTCATTATATTATAAGAGAAATAATATAGTTAATATATCATTTTATAGGGCGACTCAAAGGAACTTAGCATGGAAACCCCATAAAAAAAAAAAATTAAGATTCTAAATCAAAACAGAATAATAGATTGAATATGAGAACACCAGACCTAGAGGGAGTCCACTCCAGTTTAATCAGGCAAGACGACAAACAGGAAACCAAGTTCCCTGGAATGATCAAACTTGCACCACATCGATGGAAGAGCACCACGGGGTCATGCACGCCGCTGAAGGTCAGATATATGGTACATGATGACATTCAGATGAAAGCACAAAGTACAAGGCTAATCCATACAGTAGCAGCTATGTATATATAGACTACTCTTTTTCAGTTAACAGAGTTCGTACTGTATATATAGATGTAGCATCTCCAACATTAAGTTCATTTGAGGAGGCAAGTCTCTTTCTATGGCAATTAATACATAGCTGCGCAGATAGGTCGTCTGAACATATGGTAAGGCCGTAAGGGGAAGTCTTTTTCTATGGCAATCAATACATAGTTTGCTTATCATGTTTGTCAGTGTATTCCTCTAGGTTCATGCCAAAGAACAGAAGGACCAGCTGTGGACAAAGGTCAAAATTAAGGCAGGAAAGGCAGGAATAGAGAGAGGAAATATAATTTCAAGTGCACAAGCAGTGCTCCTAAGCACCTGAACCTCATCAAGCTTATTTGCTACCGCACAGTGGACTCAGATCCAGGCAAGCATAGGTAGCTGGTCTACAAGTTTATGCCCAACAAAATCATGGATGGCCACTTGTTGAACTAAGACCATCTGCCCCCTTTTTGGATTTTGAGGCTCTAGATCACGGCTTTCCTACATGAATGAGCAGCAGAACTTCTGGTTCCCTTGAATACATTGCTCGTTCACAACTGGTTTTAAATATTCAGGAATACGGTCTAAACCAAATCGAGTTTAGAACTATGAAACAATACACAGAGAAATTACCTGGTCACCGTCACTGCTGGTTGCCTGATGCCGAGGTGGAGGAAGGGGCCCTGCATAGAAGAAGCTTCTGCTCACTTCAATGGCGGGCAGAACACCGAACGAAATCAGAACCCAGAGAAGGAAAGTAAACTCAGATACAACGAAGTTTGCTAAATTAAAATATACAGGAAGGCGGTGAAGCTGGACGCGTCGACGTACACGTCCGCGTCCTCGTCCGGCCGACTTTCGCGTCCCATCCGTGCGGCACCGTGACGAGGCAGGCAGCGAGGACGGTGCGGGGCGAGGGCTGAGGGACGCCCGCTCTGCCTGCCGCCACCAGATCGCGCTGCTCCGCCGAGCGCGAGAGCGCCGAGCGGAGCGGAGCGCGCCCGCCGTGAGGAAGGCGGCGATGATGGCGAGGGAGAGAGCGATGAGCAGCCGCCTCCACTACTGGGTCGCTGTCAGCGGCTGGCCGTCGTGCGTACGGCGGTTCTAGTGTCGTGGCCGTGGCAGCTTTCAGCGGCGCCGACGAGAGCACGACGTACAATGGCGACGGTGGCGGCAGCGGAGGTGCGCCCGCACGGTCTCCTCCTCCTCCTCAGCGGCGAAGGCAGGCGACAGCGACGGCGATGGAGATGCGCGACGGCGGAGGTCAGGCGATGCGCGATGGCAGCGGCCGGCGGCCAATGCTAGGGCTGGCGAGGGCGGGCGCTGGGGCGAGGACGGCGGGATTTCGAGCGCGGCGCAGGAGATCGTGCCCGTCGTGCTGGGGCGGTGGCGACTGGTGAGGTCCCACGATGGCGGTTCCTGGAGCGCCAGGGCACGGGTGCCCGGGGGGTGGGGAGCGCTGCCCGACGGTCTTTCACGTGGGGTGCGGCCCGTGCGGGATGTGGAGTCTGCGGGGCGTCAGTTGCGCGCGCGTGGACGGAGAGCCGGGCGTTTCCGATGGGGCGGGGTAATTAGGAGCCGGGCAGACTCATTAGAGGAAAGGGACGATCGTTTTTCCTTCTTTTTTAAGTAGTAAGATTTACTTTCTTCGTGCATGTATCTAAAAATTGATGTGATGGAGATAGTGAAAAAACTCAAAACTTTGGAGGTACTAAACAAGGCCTACAAAGTACAAACTGAATCTAAAAAGGAAAAAGTCCACATTCCTTTACCCCAACTATCGGGAAGTTCACTTTTCCTCCTCAACTTCAAAACCGGACAAATCACCTCCCTCAACTTTTCAAACCATGCATTTTTCTCCTCCCTCAGGCTGTTTTGAAGGCGGTTTTGCTTCAGAATAACTCCGGGTTCGCTAAAAGTAACCGGATTTGCTTCAGTGCCCGTTCCTTCGTCTTTTTTCTTTTTAAAAATTTTAGGTTGAATCTTTGAAAAATCATAGTAAATCATAGAAAAATCATAAAATAAAAAATCTAGTTTCGTTGGACTCCACATGAGTAGATCTACACAGTGAATATATAATATGATATGCTTTAGTACAAAAGTTCTACACGGTGAATATATAATTAATTAAAACAATTCATATTTTGCAAATTCTATAATTATTTTTTTTAAACTAAAGCATATCATATTATATATTAACTATGTAGATCTACTCATGTGGAGTCCAACAAAACTGGATTTTTTATTTTATGATTTTTCTATAATTTACTATGATTTTGAAAGATTCAACCGAATTTTAAAAAAAGAAAAGACAAAGGAACGGACATCGAAGAAGCAAACCCGGGGTTACTGTAAGAAACCCGGAGTTACTGTAGTAAAACCGCCTTCAAAACCACCTGAGGGAGGAAAAATGCGTGTTTGAAAAGTTGAGGGAGGTGATTTGTCCGGTTTTGAAATTGGGGAGGAAAAGTGAACTTGTGTGATAGTGGGGGAGGAAATGTAGACTTTTTCATTAAAAAACACTGCAAACTGCAGGAAGAGCGGGCCCAGCCAATCCGCTGCGCCATGGGCCTCCATACAATAAATAAAGTGGGCTGAGTTGGCGTAGGGCGAGGCGGCCAGCCCAACTTGGGGAAGCGTCTCCCAGTGGCAGTGGGTCGCACACAAAAAATCGAACGATTTCAATCTCCCTCTCCCCTCCCCATCGGCTCCATTGCGCTGCGCTCCCCACTTTCCAATTCCATCCGAATCGAGAGGCGCCTCCACTCCACCACCGCCCCTGCTCCTCAAACCGATCCGCCCGCCATGTCCGCGCGAGGGCTGCGCCCGGGGATGCTGCACCACAAGGAGAACAACCCGGCGGACGCGCAGCCCGGGAAGCGCCAGCGCACCGCCGCCGGGACCGGGAGGCAGCCACTCGCCTCCGCGCCGCCGCCACCGCCGGAGGAGCCCATGGTGTTCGCGGGCAGGGAGGACATCGAAGCCCTCCTCAACGAGAAGATGAAGGGGAAGAACAACATGGACTACAAGGTTTGTCGCTCCTCCCGCCCCTGGATCTTGTGCTTCCATTAGTCGCTAGTTCCTGTGTACCTCCAGTGAGCGTACTCGTCGATTCCTATGCCTCGATTCAAACTCCACAGACTGTGTAGCTTCCACTTTTTGAAATTGAATCAGAACAGACAAATACCTGCTCGCATATTCCTCTACCTGCGCTTATGTGAACTGCCTGTGTTAATTTCAGGCGTATTCTCTGCCTGTATATGCCAGTTTTTGAAATTGAAACAGAAAAGGCAAATAGCACAGCCAGTTTTTGTGAACTGGCTGTGCTAATTTCAGCCGTATGCTCATTCTCTAGTTCAACTTTGACTCTAGGTGATAGATGCATCAACTTTCTGTACATTCATTTCACTTATCGCCTGTTGATGACCTGCATGCTCTCCTTAGCTGACTGTACTAGTAACTTTCCAGCTCTGATTCACTGTTATCATGTGTGCTGTGAGCTGTTTAGCGTATCAGCAGTGTTTCTGGACTACTGAAACTGCAGAAAAATGCATCGATAACTTAAGGCCATCACTATTCCTTTTGACAAGTAAAGCCTCGGTGAATTGGATAACAAGCTGTATTTTGGAAGAAGAAAATAGAAGGTTCCAACTTGTAAAACCAGAGATGTTTAATTTAAACATATAAAGTAATAAGTTTCTCTCCACGGTACTGACGGTGATTCCACTGAAACTAGCTCCTATGACCTTTGCAATGTTTTGGCATCTGATATTTTAGGTCTGACTTCACCATTTTATTTATAATGACTTCTTGCCTTTGGTGACCCTGTTTCCTTGGTTGTGCAGGGGAAGAGCGAGCAGATGATGGAATACATCAAGAAGGTTCGAGCCTGTATCAGATGGCTTCTTGAGAGGGAGGATGTAAATCTTGCTGAAATCCAGAGGATCAATGGCCATCTTGAGGCGTCACACAAACAACATTCTGAGATTGGTACCAACCTTTTGAATTTATAGCATCATGGACACTTCCTTTCTTGTACATTCTTCTGACTGAATTTTTATTGCTTCATATAGTGGATGACTTGGAGAATACTATTGAAGAAACAAAATCAATACGTGATGAATTTCAAAAACAATGTGCATCTTTACAAGAGGCTCTCAAGATAGTGGAGGCTGAAAAAAATGGTGGGTGGCTTGTGCTTGTGGCTTGATATCATCTTATTACTCTTGTGTCACTCAGTTTTTCACTAAAAGTGCAGGATGCCCTGAGGTCTCTAAGAGATGAAAAAGAAGCAAGGATGGGCGTGGAAACTTTGTGGAATGAACTTTTGGAAGATCTAAACAGGGCAAAGTTGGAGGAAAAACGCCTTAATGGCCAGGTATAAGTTAACTCCTTTTGTGAATTTCTCCTTCCATAAAAAAAGATCCTTTGAATTATTATTTAAACGATGCAATCCTCATTTGCTACTGTTTATTGTTCTTTGTTATCCTTAGATTAAGATGCTTCAGAACACAAATAAGAGGCTTCAAGAATATAACACAGGCTTGCAGCAATACAACAGCAACCTCCAAGCAGTTGCAACAAAGAATGCTGAAACAATTATAAATCTGCAGAAGGAGAAGAATACAATGGTTGAGACAATGAATGGTCTGAAAGTTCATGCTAACTTTCGGTAAAAATGCAACTAGACATTGCAAAGGTAAAATCTCAGTATATCTTTTGTTTTCATGCTTTCTTTAATTTGTTTATATATTGATGTCTTGATTATGTTGTTGCCTTTCTAGTCTTTTTGCAAAATGAAGCAGCAAAAAAACAAAAGACTGATTTATTGAAGAAAGTTGAAAGTCTAAGAATGGAGCTTCAACATGTAAGAGAGGACCGTAACGCCAAATCTGCTCAAAGAGATTCTTTGATGGCTGATATTGGAGCATATAAAGAAATGGCGGGAAAATCTATCATTGAGTTAGAAAATGCCATGGCAAAAACCTGTGCCCTTGAGGTATCCTTACGTGTCTAGATAATTTGATCATTATCTAGATAACTGAAACTGGCTAACACGTTTTCAATGGATAGGAAACATGTTCGTACCAAAGAAAGATGATAGAGACATTGGAGATTAAGCTTTAAAACTGCCAATGAAAAGTTAAAGGTGTATACATACATATTTTTTTCATTAACCATTAAATATAATAATGTTGTGTTATATCTCATTAGATACAAGTTTATCTAAATGTTTCTTACTATATCAAATCTTCACTGTGTAGGAAAAATATTGCTTACATGTTTAACATCTTTAACCTTCTCTTAATTGTACAGTGGTCTGATATGACGGCCTCGGAAACCATGAGTGAATATGAGAACATGAAGAGAATGTTGGAAAGTGTTCAGCCACGCCTTGAAGAGAAGCTACAAGAAATTCTGGATGGAGAGAAGCTACGAAAAAAATTACACAACACAATTCTTGTGAGTAGTTTTTATTAAGCTCTCATAGATCTTATATAAAAATATTCTATTTGGCTATTTCTGAGTTTGTTTCTTTGCAGGAGTTGAAGGGAAAAATGAATCTGGAGCGGTCTCATATCCAAAGAGTGGAGAAAACATAGGACGAGGCATTGACTTGTTACATAATGGTAAGTGTCATCTTTATAGTCATATTTGTAGTTTTCGACTCTGGTACATTGTATTTTAAAATATTGATTATGATATAATTGCATTTATTATTATTTTAGCACAAGGATATTCATTTACTTTTGATAAAGTATTTGATCATTCGGCATCACAACAACATGTATTCGTCGAAATATCTCAACTCGTTCAAAGTGCCCTAGATGGATACAAGGTATATTTGGAGGCCCTAAGAAAATTATTTGTTTTTCCAATATCTAGTTTTCTTAAAATGCAACTAAAAATAGTAAACCATTTAGGTTTGCATATTTGCCTATAGACAAACTGGTTCTGGTAAGACTTATACAATGATGGGCAATCCTGAATTAGAAGATCAGAAAGGAATGATACCACGATCTCTGGAGCAAATTTTTCAAGCTAGCCAGATACTTAACTCACAGGGTTGGAGATATAAAATGCAGGTCTGTTTTTGGCATTTATTTAATTGATCTAACCAATAAACAAGTTTTTTGTAACAGTTATCATGATGCATTTTAAACTTTCAGGCCTCAATGTTGGAGATTTATAATGAGACTGTACGTGATTTGCTTGCGATTTAATCGCACGCCTACTCAGGATGGTGGTACTTCAAAGTACAATATCAAGCATGATGCCAATGGTAACACAACTGTGTCGGAGCTTACAGTTGTTGACGTAACTAGTATCAATGAAGTTTCATCTCTCCTGAGGCGTGCTGCTCAGAGCAGGTTATACAGGCATTTATTTTCATAGTATTTGGTCATAAGAGTGTATAATAGGAAATTTTACTAATCATGAGTGCTTATTTGTATGCCATAATTTTTGGCAGAAGATGTGTAAAAAGTCATTACATTATATTCCATCAATTATCATCATGTAGAAATTTGATATTTTTTTGTCTTTAAACTATGATATCTACTATATGGTTATGATCAATTCTCAAATATAAAAAATATGATACCGATTGATATTTGGTAAATCTGGATATTGAAGGTTATCAGCTCAGGTTTTAAGTTCTTCACTATCTACTGCACTATGTACTCCACACTAGTTTTCCTTTTCAGCACAGATGCTAATTTCTTAAACACGTATGGTAATATATTTGACTTCAATTGTGTTCTCAAACTTTTTATTTGACTTCTAACATTTGAAACTGAGTGTTGTAGGATGAGTCTGCTCTGGTGAATTGGATCTAAACCCATTATTTATTCATTTTGTTGTTCTCAGGTCAGTTGGGAGAACACAAATGAATGAGGAATCATCTAGAAGTCATTGTGTTTTCACTCTTCGGATTTTTTTGGTGTGAATGAGGTATATTCTAATTCACATGTCACGTGTTCAGCTTGTTGTCCTTTTTTGTGTATAACCAATTTTGTTTTCAGGGAACGGATCAACAACTACAGGGAGTGCTCAATCTTGTAGATCTAGCAGGCAGTGAGTGCCTGAACAAAAGTGGTGCCACTGGTGATCGGCTAAAGGAGACTCTGGTATTTTTCCATCTGTTCATTAGCATTGTTTGTGTTTTTAACATGTATAGATTCTGTATAACGAATAAGCATTGTTTTGTTCCGACATAGGCTATAAATAAAAGCTTGTCATGCTTAAGTGATGTTATTATCTTCTCAATTGCAAAGAAAGAGGAACATGTTCCGTTTTGGAACTCAAAGTTGACATATCTGCTCCAGGTATTTCCTTTTTCTGGCAATCTTTTTGCAATTCATTGGCTTTGTTAAATGTATCAACTATTACCTTTTTTTTTTTTTTTTTTTTGCGAAAAGGAAGGGTTTTCATTAAATAAGGAAAGTGATTACAACCCCTTTTACAGATACAACCTGGAAACAAAAAGAAATTGCAAACAAGGATACAAAGGACCCAGATGCTAAATCCCTTGGTTTCCAGAAAGACCGACGGTCTACACGCCCCGCCGACGACGCCCGCGGACGCCGCCGCTTTCGCCCCGGAGATGTTGACGGAGCCGCCGCTATTGTTCTCCTTCTTCATCCCGTCGAGAAGTCGCCTCCCTGCCGCTCGCAGCGCTGGACCTCGAAGCAGCCAACCACCATCCACTTTCCTCCAAATCGAAGGTCGGACGCAACATTGAGAAGCTGCAACAGATCTCCGTTGAAAGAACATCAGCCGTCGGACCTCCCGATCTGGCCCTTCCCACACCTCCGCGCACCCAACCACCTCAAAGCACAGCACCAACAAAACGAGCAAGGCAGCCAACAACTCCAACGCAGAGAAGGAACGAAGAACCTGGGCCGCCGCAATCTCCGAACGACGGGACGCTCCTGTACAGGCCTCGACCAGCTTTGAAGCTCCAACTCGGTCTCCAAAACCGACGAGGACCAACCCCACAAGCTCATCGTCATCCTCGGAGTGGAGGACGGCGAGGTTGAGGAAGAGCCGGGGGATGTTATTCCACTGTAGCGCCGCCGCCCTCACCTTGCAAGCGACGCCGGGAAACGAAACCCTAGAACTACAGGGACCTATTCTACATCGCCGGTTGGAGAACCACCGTTCCCCCACCCTCCGATGGCCAAACGGCCACCGAAGGCGGAGGGAGCCGGCGGCCTCACCGGTGAGAAGACGCGACGCCGCCTTTTTCGCCTCCCTTATCGCCTCTCTCTCCTGTAGCGAAGGGAGAGGTTTCGAGAGTCTATCATGTCAGTATGTATCAACTATTACCTGACGCCTTTGCCCCCTTCCAACACAGCCGTGTCTAGGACGGGACTCGAAGACGCTGATGTTTGTGAATCTTGCTCCTGAAGTATCCTCGAGTGGGGAGTCTTTTTCCTCACTGCGGTTTGCTGCAGGGGATGAAACTCTTCTCAACTGTTTCCAAAGTCTAAATGTGTCGGAAACTGTGACATGAAACCTCCATTGAGACTGCCTAATACTACCTCCATTCCTCTTTTAAGTTATAGTACCCATATGTGAAACACCGGATACTTTAGTTACCTACAGACTACAATGCAATTTACTCTATATATATTTAGTACTCCCTCCAGGTCTCGCTCTTATCACCTGAGCCCATGTGTAGTCGCTTCCCGCAGTCGCTGCGCATGTGGAGGCCCGCCTTCCATCCATCCATCGCGAAAAGCCCGCGCGTCAGCAGCGCATGCCCCCCCGCTGCGGGAAGCGTCGTCGGCCGGCGACTAGGCATAGCCGCCGTGGGGGCCGATATTCCTCGTGCGGACTGCGGAGGCGGGACGGCCCGCTCCCACGGACACAAGGAGGAACGGAATCACCCACCGGCCCACTCCACGGACGTCCTTTTTTCCCCCGAACATCCGTATGTCTTCAGCTTGCCGTTCAACCAAACCCAGGTGCGATTCTCCTCTGAAACCACATCGATGCACATCAGCGCCTGGAAGTTTACACACGCATATGCCAGCAGACGGGCCTTACAACAATATTTTGTTTGGGCGCCACACCGATCCGATTCCCGCGGAACTGATGGCTGATCTATAAGCTAGATCAGCCGCCGGTATACTATGCCCAGGCCGTTTCACCGACACTGAACCAAAACCAACCATTCAGATCCGATGATGCTTGGACTCTACCGGAGTAGTAGTAGCCCAGCAGCTGTGGAGTACAAGAAATCTATTTCTACTGCTCCCTGTCGATGGTATAGCCAGGTAACGTGGCAGAGCAAGCCCTCTCTAGTCTAGAATAAAACGTATACGCAGTAGTTTCATACCAATACCAATAAACCATACATACACTTTTCTGCCTGAGCAATGACAGTTGCTTCCGGTGCTGAATTCCGAACCACTCCTGCACATTCGTTCACGAGCAAACGATTGCTTGCAAGGCAGAGCTCCCGCGGCCGTCGTCCTCCAGAGACATGGGTAGTGCCGGGTCTGGGGCTCTTGTTGTTGTTCAGTTAGTTACCCAATCTAGTGAGGCCGTACGTCGACGCGCACGACGGGACATAGATTGATATGTGCAAACAACTTCCACCACCACCGTTTTCCCACGCCACGCAGATTACATTTACAAGACACCCGTCGGTATGTCAGGACGGATTCCACTGCATTTCCTTCAGTAGGTACGACGAAAGGGAGGTTTTCGCTGCACTGCGACACTGCCGCGTCTCGGGTGCCTTATGTTTCAAGCGAAAGCATGCCTCTAGGAATGGTGTCCGATGCGTGTAACGTACCAACCCTGAAGCCAAATGCTCACCCGCCGGCCGGCTGCTCAGGTCACTGACGAGGCATGGAGAATTGGAGAATGGGAGGGTGCTCCTCTGCTCCTGCTCTTCGTCAGTGGCGGTGAGCTCGACCCATGAGCTCGCTGCTCTCACTGTCACTGCTTAACGGTTAAGGGTGCTATTGCTTTTCGAAAGATGTTAAGGCTGCATCAAAAGCATCAACGCAGGAGGCAAATAGGAGTATAATATATGCTATTAATACGATTAATTGGTCATGTGGATCTAGCCCGACTTCTTTTGCCGAGAGCTTGGCAAAGTACAAAAGAGGATGAGATGAGATCGTCAGGCCGTTGAGTGCATAAATACACTGCTGGCGCAAAAGAGAGAGATCTGAACATGATCAGCTTCTTAGCTCCTTTTTTTGTTTCTTTCCTTGCAGAGGTGGGCAAAGACATGTTGAGTCAAGTTCATCATGGTAATAATGTATAGCGTAATGTAATTAGAGGGTCCCATGGGATGGGACCTAATCAGTACACAAGACATAGGGTACGCAACGATCTCGACTCGACAGCCCATGATTGCCTGCTGACGTGTTCAGGATCAGCATTCAGCAGCAGCAATCTTTTTGCTGGGTGATAATGAACATCAGAAGCAAAAGGAAGGTGTTTGTCGAGAATGACAATAGTGTGCTCCACTGACCACTGGTATCCACATTCCTTTCTAGAAGCAGAACGAGTGTCATCACAACGATAAAAACGAATGTCATCACAATGATGACCAAGTTACAGTTTTGTGTGTGTGTGTGTTTTCTGTCGAAACCCGTGTCAGCAATTAATCCTTTCACCGCTGATACCGGAGTAACACGACTAAATCCTGTGTGACAGTCAGATGATCGCCGGCGGCGGCGTCTCCCAGACGTCGAACACATTCTCCTCGCTGTGCAGGGCGAAGAGGCGGTCGCCGCCGATGGAGAAGTCGCAGATGGCGCCGCCGCCTTGGCTGCCGCGCAACGTCGACGTCAGCACGTGGTCGGGTCCGCTGAACACCGAGACGGTGTCGCCCGTGGACGCGAACAGCTGACCGCCATACGTGGCGAGCTTCGGGTAGCAAACCTCCTCGCTGACGAGCGCCTTCGTCTTGCCGCCGCCCGTCGCCAGCTTGCTCCGCGACCGCCAGCGCACGCCGCCGGCGGTGCTCCGGAGGTCAAGGAACCCGAGGTCGTCGTACTGGTTGATCACGCAGACCGACCTCCCGTCCTCCATCACGACGGCGTGGACCGCGTGCTTGTCCTCGAGCGACGCCGGCGTGCCGACGTCGGACCACGACCAGACGACGCTCTTGTCCCGGAAATCCAGCAGGCTGATGAAGGAGGAGTCGGTCCGCGGGAACATGGTGGCCACCATGAGCGTGCCGTTCCCGTCGAGCCACTGGAGCCTGTCGGCGTCGCCCAACGCGCACCCCGGCGGCTCGTACAAGAAGTCGACCTGCTCGCCCGTGTTCCGGTCCCAGACAGCGACGCCGTACTCGTTGAACCGGCCCTTGCAGCTCGCGAAGACGGCGCGCCCTCCTCCTCCGTCATCGACCGCGAGCGCACCAGCGGTAAACGACCTAGGCTGGCGATCGTGCGCGACGCGGAAACGGTGTCGCAGGCCGCCCGTGAGCGCGGAGAAGGCGGCCAAGCCGCCATCGTCGCGCCGGTCAGGCCGCTCCCGGGCGGCGACGAGGAGCGTGCCCGCGTCCACGTACGCGGCGTCGTTGACGGGCGCGTGGCCCAGGTACACGGGGCGACGCTCCTCGAGCATCCAGTTGTACACGCGCACGGCGCCGCCGTGCGCCACGCAGCAGCCGCCGTCAGGCGCGGCGCGGACCGCCGTGCCGTCCCCGGGGGCGCGTCCAGGCACGGACGCCGCCAGGCGGAGCCGGTCGCCGTCGAACTCGCCGAGGGCGCGCGGCGCGGACGCGGTCCAGGAGGCCGTAGTAGAGCGCCTCGCGGTACAGCGTCGCCTCCGGGACGCCCGGCGGCACGTGGAGCCCGCCCGTGCGGAGGAGGTCCAGCAGCACCGCGAAACACGCCGGGTCGCGGTCGATGAAGTACTCGGCGGCGGCGTCGTGGGAGGTGTTCCATGAGGCGTCCACCATGGCGCCGAGCATGGTGTCCCGCCCCGCGGCGGCGAGCGTGGAGGCCGTCGTCTCGAACACACGCCCGCCAACGTTGAGGCGCACGCGGCCCGCGGCGGGGGTGCACATGACGGTGATCGCGGAGCGCCGAGGCGGTGCGTGTTTTTGCGCGCGGGGAGACGAGCGATAGGACCCGGTCACCCGGGTCTGGGAGCTGGCGTATATAACGGCGCGGCAGCAGGGCAGGGCAGGGTGCCGACGTGCTGGGTGCCGGCTGGGACGGAGAAAAGGAGGCGCGGCAGGTCCAAGCGCGCGGGACTGAAGAACCGAGAGGATTTGGATTTGGTCGTCTGGCGCGAGACGTCACCCGGCACACGTCCACACCCGGGCGGTTGTTCCGTTGACGCGAGACGGGAGTGGCGTCCGGGGCGGGGCTGGACCGCTGGGGGCCGCGGTTCCGCCCTGTGGTGTGGTGGGGCGACGGATTTGGTGGGGCGGCGGCGAGCACACGGGAGTGGGTTGGCCGGTTCGGGCGGGCGGGTTGGGTGCGGTCTGCGGTGCGCGGCACGCAAATCTAGCGGGGTTTTCTTCGCCTGCTGTCGCGATCCCGGGGAGTTTGGGGTTGGGGCTCGAACTGAAAGCAAGCGTCGTGCTACTGGTAGTGGATCAGAAAGTTCCGTTCTGTGGATGGGTTGGGGTGGACAGTGGTGGACTGGGTGGTGTCGCGTTGCACTTGCACGCCCCAAAAGCAGCCGCTCGTACTTCGGCTGTGCCGAAGATCCCGAACCACTCTCGTCTCTCGAGTCTCGAGCAGCACGACGCGACGCTGGGACTAGTAGTTCACTAGCTCCAAAAGTGGCAGCTGCCTGCAGCTTCGTTCAGTATACTAGGTACACTAGCTAACTGAGCGCTCGTAACCGAGACAACTTAACAGCGGCAGGTAGAACGCCTTTCTAGGTCGCTGGATTGAGCTTAAAGAGTGGAAATGCAAAAGCAAAGACACTTGTTCCAGCGCAATTATATGCTACTAAGTACCGCCTGGATTCTGAATTCGAGCTCACAATACTGCGATGCAACGGAATTGGTTAACCACGCTACGTCAGCTCATCTTATTCAACAAGTGACCCAAGCGCGGCCGGTTCCTGTCCGTAAATCCCAGTGAGATATTCAACAAGTGACAAGAGGAATGCGAAAATTTCTGCAGGAAAGCGATGGGTCAGTCGGGCGAAGCAGCAGGACGACGGCGATCGAGCTTGGCGTGGCAGCGCATTCAGGTCTTTATCTTTGGTCGGCTCTGGTAGTGCCTACCGGGCGGATCATCTTGGCGTCATTCCTTTCTTCGATGAGATGAAAGAAAGAAACGCACGCGGTCTTATCGGTTTGACGAGTGCACACGCGCTGCAGGCGCGCGGAAGCGCCCCAGTGGCAGAATTGGCGGCCGATGGCCGTGCATGGTGCGAAATTAAAGGGGAGGCGGCGGCGTCGGCGGCCTAATCCCACTGCCTAATCTTGTGCTCCATTTGACTCTGCTCTAAAACATGATCGAGACGACCACTACGAAACTGCGTTCTGGGTCTTGATATGAAACTGTGGTCTGTGTCTTTGGTCGTGAAGGGCGTACAGTACAGGTTTCAACTTAAACCTTAGCTTTATTATGTGTTTTTGTTGCTGAACAAATTTTAACAGGATCCCATCCCATGGAGAAAATTACAGAGACAGTGGGATGACCATGCTTTAGTTGACCACCTGGACGTGACGCCATCGCTCATCGAGATAGTTGGTTCGAAGTGTTTGGACTTTGTTGAACTGGTCGTCGTCCCTGATGTTTCGATGCAATGCGCCGTGCGGTGACCAAGTTGGGATATTTTTCTCCACGTTTTGAGAAGGACCTGGTCGATGTTTTGTTGAACGTTGCTGATTGACTCGGTTAAAAATGAAAGAGAAAAAAAGAGCAGTTTAACGGGGCTGGTGGTGCAGATGAAAGAATCATAGTCACTCCGCTTGCATACCTGTACTCATTTTTAGTGTTATTACGCTAGTGTTTGCAACTTTGCATTCTCTCGAGTTTTTAGAAGCTTCTGTTGAGGAGACCAGCATAACGTATTTAGGACTCGCTGATTCATGATTCCACAGTGGAGAAAAGCGACAGAAAACCCTACACCTTGAAACCCTACACCTTGAAAGGTGCTTCGGTCTGCTGTGATGGATTGATTTTTGCCAAGGTGCGTGGTATTAAGAAGGTTCAGTTGGAAACTGATTGTCAGGTTCTTGTCGATCTCTGGAGCAATAGAACCTGCCAACGTTCAGAGATCTCAGCTATCCTGGAAGGACTGGAAGAACTAAGCTGGAGCTTTTGAAGATTTTATGTTTTGTTTTATCAAACGTTCCTGTAATAAATTATCTCACGCCTGTATTCGCTTGGTGTCTCGAGAGATCAAGTGGCAGAGTGGCTTTCAACGCCACCTGGCCTCACGAGCATCATAAGCTCTGATTGTAACCCCCTTTAATTGGTTTTTTTTTTTTTTTTTGAGATAACCCCCTTTTATTGGTTAATGAAGCTCCGGATTACCCTAAAAAAAAGGTGCTTCGGTCTTCTTCTGAATCATGTTATATGGCGTCTGCAACGACAAAACTGCGATCTCCGATCAAGTGGCTCAGCAGTCAGCAGACAGGCAACTAGATGAGCATCTTCCAACCGGCCGCAGAAACTGTCTGGATAATGGACAGCCAGCACTCACTTTCAGTATGCAACTTCCTTTGGTGGAAATGTAAAATTTGGAATAAACCTCGGTGCCCCATGGGGAAACATCCAAAATTTCATGACTACAGAAGAAACCATCCGCCTTAACCTTTGGTCCAGTGATCTTTAGCTCTCTCTGTCCCTTGACTTAAAAGATGGATATTCCTCTAATTAGCTCTTTCTTTGTAACGAATTTTCATAATAGTAACTGACATATCCACTCTCAAATCTCAATCAGATAGCCAAGATATCTTGGAAGCTGAGAAAATCAGGAAGATGGACTGCCTAAAAACTTATATAGTTATATTCATCAAAACGCCACCCCAAGCGCGCAGTTTTATCTTCTGATGAGGCAAAAGGTGACATGGATTAGTGATAACTTGTTATTGTTATTTCTTCGAGTTAAATGGTCAACTAGAAACTTATTATGACAAAAAAAAAAAAACACCCAGAAATGTAATGTTTTAGAGAATGAGAAAGGATGGTTGTCTAATGTAATAATATTATTAGACACAAATGTTGACGACAGAAATATTTTTAACAGCATAGTTGCCTCCATCTTTTAAATATTATTACTGGACAAAATGTTAATAATATCTCTGTTTGTTAGATATAGATTTTGATGACAAAAATATTAATTATTCACATAAAGAGAGAAATTCTCCGCAACAAATATTATTAGACAAATCATGGATTATAATTTATATATTTAATTTTTATAGTTTAAGATATAAATGTTAAAACACTTTCTATAAACCTAAAATGTAAGCATTCATTGAGAGATTGAGCCTTATTGCACAATTTTTTCAGTCAAGGTACTTACAGAAGAGACTACTCGCAATACAAATGCAAGTAAATATATATAAAAAGTTGATGTTCAGAAACAAAAGATTGCAAGAGCTGCAGAGGTCAAGAGACTCAAGATCCAAAAGTAAGCTGTAGATTACCAGAGCAGTTGGTTAGCAGCATGCAGAAGCGAAACAATCCAACTTGAAAACCAGGCCAACATCATAGTCAAAACGATGCATTTGCTACTTAGTCCACTGCTTAAATTGCTAATAATAAATAGAACATCATTAAGCTACAACACCACCCGACAACACGATGCCATGGGCCTCACAGTCACAGCGAGCTTAGGGTTCATTCCGCTTAAGGCTCAGCACCAATGCACCATGGATCTGACCACAACAAACAAGTTACTCCTAACATTACAGCTATAGCAAATGTTGCTTCCACACCTAACTAGGCCAATCAGACGAAATTTCGAGTTAACACTCAATAATACAAAAGTGCAGCGGAAACACCTCTGCCTAAACGAGCAAATCTAGGGAGTACATCCATTTACACGAGAAGTTCATCATAAACTTCAAGCCTTCCTTCTGCGCTTCTTTCCAGTCGAAGCTATTCCAGATGCCTCCTGCTCTATTTCAGCTGCCTTGACTTGTTCTTTTCTCCTTCCGCTTCTCGACTTGTTCTTTCTCCTTCCGCTTCTCTTTGTCAGCCTCACCCGGAGTACCAGCATTTTTTGGTTTCCGACCTGGCCTAGCTTTTCCTTCAGTGGACTTGCCTTCATCTTTCGAGTCCTTGCCTTTGCTAATAGCCTCCTTAGGTTTGCCCGCGCTCTTATCATCTTTAGGCAATTCATCCTTTGTCTCGGTTGATACACTAGCTTTGCCCTTGGAGCTCTTCTCTCAAGGTCCTTTTTTAAGGTTTGGGCCAGTTTTAGGTGTTTCTTTGGCATCCTTGCCAGCAGTTTTCCCCTTTGTGCTCGGAGTAGCTGAGTTACTAGGTGTCCCATTGGCTCGCCAACCTTTTGGACGTCCTCTTTTCTTTGGAGGATCCACAGCATCACTGCAACCATGAAGAAAACAGTAGTCTCAGAAAAGCTACAGGCACAAGTCGTCGTGACTTTTTTGTATCAATGACTTACCTTTTAGGTGTTTCTGTACTTTCTTCCTTCGCTGCATCCCCTTTTCTTTTTCTGCCTCGTGGCCTGTTGAAACAAACAATAACACAAACTTAACAAAACCACTTATAGAGAGGCATGAGATGATTGGCATGCTTGGAATTCAGATAAATAACCAATTATAAATTGCCAGCAGGGGCCTATGCAGTTTGCTGGTATCCACAAACTAGTTTACAACAAACATTTCCATCGTGTTTCTATCAGAAAAGAAATAATTTCCAGACTAAGAGATGGAACTTGACTAACATTATGAGTTCCAACAGCTTAATGATCATAGCAAACCAAGAAACCAAAGCCAATGCCTGGTCCTGATTGACACTTGACACGACAGTAAGCCAAGCATTTGAGAAATAAGAAAGCAGGGAGAAAAGTACACATGTATCACACTCTAAGATCCTTTTTCAAACCTACTCTGCTCCCATTGCAGAGAATCACACTACTTAACCATAACACAGACCTTTAACTATTCAGGAGATCCAGTTTAGGAGAGCATCTACATGCAGGTGAGCAAAAAATATTGGTAGCAAGGCATTAAGCACTCAGTGACTGTATTCACATAACAGCAAGTAAACAGTGACTCCATGCATTGCTTATTCTTATAAAACAATATGGGAACTAGTTCTACTGCCAACTGATGCATGAACAAATATCCAAATTTGAAGTCGTAGTTAATGGCACAGATATAGCTCTAAATGACATTGCAAATGAAAAATAGCACAAATATGAGTTTGCTTACTTTTCAGATGCCACAGAAGCTCCCTTCTCCTGGCAGAGTAAAGTTAATCAGAAACAAGGAATCGGTACGAAATTATAAAATCATCATAAGGTGAAATGTGCATACCTCACTGATGAATTCCCACTTCTCATCCCTCAGCAGTAGTACCTCTACGTCCCCATCATCATATGAGACCTAGGCTCCAGAAAGTGAAGATAACATGATAAAAATAAACATTAAAAAAAAAAATAAAGATCCATTAATTAGCACTAGTTTTTGTCCTGCAAACGCCAGTGCAGGATATAGCAGTGAAAGACACACCTTGTGCCTCTTAGAAGCAGAATCAAATGACTCCACACGACCATTGTAGAACCTGCAAAACAATAAAAGGGATTAGAATCTGAAAAGAATAAAAATAGCAAGCCACCGCAATGCGATTTGCTAAACCCAAATAGTAATATTCATTTCTAAAAAGAGCAACCATCAGAAAGAAAATGTCAGATCTTGAACTACAAAAAAAAAAAAAGTAAAAAGAAACAGGTTTACAAATAATAATGGCGCATTTATAATATCAAACAGAGAAGAAAATAACCAGCTCCACGAGTGTCAAAAGTCAGAAACTCAGAATATTGAAATTTTCCATTCTACTTACATCTTATCATCTGGCCACCAAACTTTGATCCTTGCACCAACTAGACTTTTATCAAGGCCTTTGCTTTTCCTTGAACGAGGAGTCTGTAAAAAGGAAATCAAGAATCAGATTTAGGTTACCTAGACAAACAAAATGCAACTAGATAAAAAAAAAATCTATTGCAATAATTGAAATCAAGCCTGCCCTCTACCTCTTCAGTTTCTCGTTCTTGCTTCACCTTAGGTGTGTTATTCTCTGTGCTTTGCCCTTTGGTTCTACCTGGGCCCTTGGTTGAAGATTTCGAGATATCATTTCCTGCATTGTGGTAAAAGAACCAGTAACTAATCACTATTAAAGTTGCAACACGATAAAAGGCAAGGAAAAACATGATGGCATATCCAAAAAAAAGTGTTGAATGTTCGTGAAATTAGATCTCTAGGTTTCAGTTCCAGCAAAGGTAAACTCAGACGAGTAACTAAAAGTCAAGGAATAACAAAGTTACAAAAATAGAATATTCTAAATACATGTACTTGTTTTAGACTAAAAGATAAAGAAAACTTGTTACCTAGCAACAGTGAAGAGTAAACTTACAAAAATATGTTATCGAATAAATAAATAGACATTCAAAGAGAACTATAAGAGGGATCTGTAATAGTCAACCTAGCAGAAATCAGACCATGTTGTACACGATAGAGGACTAACTGTAAAAATCTTGATAACTCGACACAAAACCTGCTAGTGTTAAGAGAGAAACCTTTAAGCTCAGATCCTTGGCAGGATCATCCTCAGAAAGAGTTTCATCCTTCTGTTGTTTTGAATTGTTCTTTTGAGTCTTCTTAGATGATTCTCCTTCACCAGCCTTCTTCGCAGAAGACTTCTCATCCTTAGCTGATCGTTTTGCCAACTTACCAGCTGAATCACTTGCCTCCTTGACCTTTTTCAAATCCAAACCTGAAGATTGATCCTTTCCAGCAGCTTTCTTCTGCGATGACTTTAGGCCAGGAGGACGTCCACGCCTTGGTTTAGTAGGTGTATCAGCAGGCATTGATGTATCATCAGCTGTTCCATTGGTACCCTCTGCAGCTGCTTCAAGATCTTCCTTTTTAGTGTCAGCATCAGAATGCGCAGTTGCTTCACATTTATCAGACGGTTTGATCTTTGTACTCTTGTCAGAATCAAGGGCAGCTTTCTTTTTCGGCTTTGCAGCATTGGAAACAGCACCTTCATTGTGGTCAGATTTCAACTGGTCAGCATCTGCTATGTTTTCAGCATCGCAAGGTTTTTCAATCTTCTCTTTTGTGGAAGGTGGTCCTTGATCATCAGAGTCACCAGTATCTGGTGGAGTAGCACCACTGCTAATAGCAGTACCTGTATTACCATTCATAGAAGTACCATCTTGTTCAGGACGGCTAACATCTTGCTCTGCCTTTGAAGATTCCTGCTAAAAAAATACACATGCTGTTGTTAGATCAGCCATTTACATAAATACACATGATGCAGATCATACCTGAGGTAACTCATCAGAAATAGTCCTTTCAGAGAGCTTGCCATCATCCACCTAAACGTTAAGACAAAGTAAGACACAAATCAACTGAACAGCACCTCTTCCAGCATTTGAAAGTAGTTAATTTCATCCTACATGCTAAAAACTAATCATGGTTTCAACTCACAATTTATCCAATTCAACCTAGTAGCAAGTGAACAATCATGCATTACATTCATAATATCTCAAACATAACAACAAAGAAAAGAGGAAACAAGCTTGCCTATTCAAACACCTGTAAGAATGGCATAACAGTTATCAAGCAAACAACAATGCAAGCATCTTCCAACACTAATCATAGCAAGTTAGTAATTTAACTAACCGTGTCCTTCCCAGAAGGATCAGCATTGTTATCTTCCTTGTCATCTGAAACATCTTCACAAACTGATGCAACGATTTGGCTGTATTCACTCAAGGAAGTGCCTTTTAGTGATTGCAGAAAGACTGGCTTAAGTTTTTCACGGCATGTGCCTATCACTTTTTCAGCAAGCTCAAAGGAAGGTGAAGAAGATTCCTGGAAATAAAATCAAAATGATTAGATCATGTCAACCTTATGCTATAAATGTAAATCTATGTTAGTGATGTGAGAAAAATTAAGAAGTATGATACCTTTTCTTCTTTTCTAACATTTTGGAGTAGACATGATGCAAGCTGTGGTTGGACATCCTCACTCTCCTCAATTACCAATCTCATTATCGTTTCCATGCAGGATACAACGGCTTCTGAATGTCCAGAACTGAAATAAGATACATAAAAGATATATCTTAGCAAAAACATGTCTTAGAACATCAAGAAATCCAGAAAGAGGATTAATAGATGAAGTTAAGACGAATCAAGATATTTCTTACTTAACAGTCCTCAAGAAGTGATGGAACATATCATTTATCAAATCATCACATTCAAGATCTAGCATCACCACGCAGGACCGAACTTTTGCCACAGTATCAAGAATCGCAGTTCTCCTTCCAAAGGAGGGGTCCTCTACGTCATCTAGATGCTCGAAGGCCCCCACAATTAAAGAGAATACATCCTAAAACCAAGTAAAAACATATGTAAGTACACAGAGACTACACAGTACAGCAGAAATCATTTAATTCAGGGTAGACTACACCTTCATTGCATCGTCATCATATGGAGCATCAGGCGCCGTGATTCGTGTGATCTCAGATATGCATGATGCCACAGCAAGTTTAATATTTGAATCAGCATGGCCCAGCAGCTCTTTCTTGACCAGAGCTTCAGTTGCTGGGCGAAGAGCATTTGATGTGCTTTCGGGAGGTGACTGCTCTACTTTAAGTAAACACTCCTCAACTTCCTGCATAAACAAACCATTAACCAACTTGATGACTTCATTCGATTCGAGGAGCAAGCCTATCTGGGTCAGTTAGCAAGAACAAAGTCTTGATATTTATTCAAATGGCAGTAATCTAAACCACGGCAAATTAATCTGCACAGCAAGAGAGAGAGAAAAATGAAATCTGGAGCAGTAGTGAATCAACTAAGGTAATGCTAAACTCCAATCCTATATTTGTCAAAAACCTCAATCAAATCCATAAGATACTAAAAGGCCAACATTTCCAGTTTCTTTTCAAACCAAACAGCACCATCAGAACTATTAATCCACGTTTCAAACCCAGAAAACAGAGATAGAATTCAAGTTCAAGGACAAGCCAAGTCTCAAAAGGCAACGATAAGAAGTAAACTGATTCCAAGGAAATCAGATAACTCCGTATAACAACAGCCGAGCACGGATAACACTCCACAGAACACACTTCGCGTTTCGTCAGACCAAAAAAACTACGAATTTCATAGCACCTAATAAGAGAAATTAAAACCAAATCACCAGGCCGAGTAGCATTTCATCCGCGACCCAACCAATGAAACAATCATCGCGAGCAACAGGTAGGGCGCAGCATTCGCCCGGTTCCTACTCAATCCTCGATACAAACAGTGCCGTAACCGCGCAACAAACACGACAACACATCGTAGAAGCGCGGTCCTAACACATGCGTAGCAATCAAACAAGCGCGCTAAAAGAAGGAGGAGAGCAGGAGGAGGAGGCTCACGGTGAGGAGGTTGAGCAGGTCCTCCGCGTCGTCAGGAGGCGCCTGCAGGCGTTCCCCGACCTCCCTGAGTCGGTCCTCTAGCTGCTGCATCTCCTGCTCCGCGGCAGGATCCTCCGCCATTTCCGAAACGGGGGCCACTACGCGGCCAGATCGAGAGCCGCCCCGCTCTAGATCTGCCGCTCCTAGGGTTTCCCCTCGCGCGAGTGCGGGCCGCCTTTCACGGTCGGCGTCCCGAACCCGCGGAAGAGGAAGAGCGAGCGAGCACGGGAGGGTTTAGCGGAGGTGGATGACGAGGGAATCCGTCCGCAGCTGTATTCCCCGCCTCTCCTCTCTTCCGCGCGACGCGACGAGGTAGAGAGAGGCTTCAGAGGCTGGGGGGAGTGCGTGAGAGGAGAGGAGGTGAGGTTTGGAAGAATCGGCGGGCGATTTATGGGGGCGGTTTGGACTGCGCACACTTCCGCGGGGTCTTTGCCAAAATTGCCGATGTCCTTTGGTCCGCAGCCCCCAGCCCAGCGGACGGACGTGTCGGGTGACCATGGAATCCTCTTCACCTGAAGGGCCCTCGCGTCCGCGGCGGTCTGCTGTGGCTGTGGCTTGGCGGTCTGCTGTGGCTGTGGCTTGGCTGGCCACCACGGTGGGTCCGTCCAGCCGGCTCCACCTCACTCCGCGTGGTGGGGCGCCTGCCCGATGGCTGCTGCCAGGACGCTCGCGTGGCTGGAATGGTAGTTCGGCGGCGGATACGCTCTATGTACTTCGCCAAAGCGTATCTTTCAAAGTATACGAGGAGTATACATAGTAAAAGACACGACGACAATGGGAGTTCTGTTTACCTGGTCAAAGACGACGGCGGTGGTGATGATGCTTTCATCACTGATGAAGTAGCGGTAACGATGGTGGTCTTTGAACCGGAGGCGATTAGACATGTCGCCGATGCCGGAGAACACCGGTTATAAACGGTGTACTAGGTATATGTTATGTTTGGTATGTCGAGAGGTGGGTTGGGCAAGATCCACGAGGGGAGAGGCACAATTTCCATGTTGGTTACTGTACCTGGCCATTAAACCACCATTAAATTTTTTGATTTTCGCTAAATCCGCACTAAATAGCCCCCACCCCCACCCCCTAGAGATTTATGCTGGCTCCGCCCCTGGAGGTAGGAGAAAAGGGTCCGGCGAAGGGGGGGTATATATACGGCGGAGCGCCAATGGTATACGCGTTACTCCGCGCAGAGGCATTCGACACACTCTAGCATCATATTGCGTGAATGTGTGATAAATAAAATATGATTTCAAAAAGGAGATGTTATAAATTCAACTAGTATATCTTCTCTGTTGTCGTGTACCGAGTGGCACCAGCTAAGTATCTTTACAGATTTCTTAACCATGGTTTTAATTTTCAAATATGCACAAATATGTCATGGTGAATCTAACCTAATGATACTATATACTCATGTGTACTCCGCCAAGCGTATGTTTGAAAATACGAGGAGTATCTGAGAAGAAACACGATAGTAGGAGTTACATTTTACCCGGTCAAAGACAACGACGAGCGAATTGGCGGTGGTGATGATGCTTCGGGGATGAAGTAGCGGTAACGATGGTGGTCTTTGAACCGAGGAGGCGACAAGTAGACATATATCGATGCCAAGAAATTTGGATATAAAAGTATATAGTATACTAGGTATATGTTTGGTATGTGAGGTAGGAGAAAGGGTCCGGCGAAGGGGGGTATATATACAAGCGGAGCGCCAACGGTTAGTTGGATTACTGCGGTCCAACGGATACGCGTTACTCCTCGCAGAGACATTGGTCACACTAGGCGTCCTAGTGCGTGAATGTGTGATAAATCAAATATAATTTTAAATAAGGAGATATTACGCATTCAACTGGTATATCTTCTCTGTTGTCGTGTATCTTGTGGCACCAGCTAAGTATCTTTACATGTTTCTTAACCATGGTTTAAATTTTAAAATATGCAAATATGTCATGGTGAATCTAACCTAATGATACTATATAGGTCATCCAAACCTGAACTTAACACCTAATGATACTATGTAGGTCATTCAAACCTTAATTTGGTGTGTCTATCATGCATTGAATTAACACCTAATGATACTATGTAGGCCTTGTTTAGATTCCACGGCTAATGGTTAGCTGCTAAAAATAATTGAGGTCCTATTTAATCATCAACTAATATGTTAGCTAGTGACTTAGCTATCACTCAGCTAGAAAAATAGTTGTTAACTATCCTCAGTAATGGAGTTTATCCTAAATAACCAGCAACTTTCCATCATATTTTTATGTGTTCTACATATAGGTGGACTTTAACCATCCACCTAACTAGCCAACCAAGTATGTAGTATGTTTCATGGGTCCTTCCTATCTATTTGCCACGATCATATTACTTGAACCATGTCAAGTAATGAAATATTAGGTCATGTTGTCTAATGAGATTCAGCCTATAGTTCCTCTCATTAGTAATTATAGGCCCATGAACGCATATTATTCTTTCGAGCCTCCGTGCTTCATAAAATGCGATATGATGTTTGATTTTAGGTTTTTCCTTTCATTGCTTGAAAATATATATTAACAGCTAAGTTGTTAGGAGTATCATATGAAAAACTCATAACATATAGAAAACTAAAAGATACCCCACGTGTTGTTGGGGATCACAAATGATTTGAATTGAGTTTAGATTATTTATATTTATAGTCATAATGATATGAAATCATAAATTAATGTCGAGTGAATGGTTTGACACATTTATGTGGAAAAACTAAATGATTGTTAGTGGTGACGAGGTTTATTAATGCAAATGGCTTGAATGGAAAGACAATAATTATCATACTTACATGTGCGAAGTTAGTTATAATTGCATATGCTAGTGGGATGTTGATGTGGATAGCTTGCATGTTGAGATAGAACTTTTAAAGGGTTTGCAACTACAGAATATAGATATAGATATAAGGGGTTTTAGTGTTTTTACCCCTATTCTAGAGTCTAAATGTGATTTTGCCCCTCTTTTTTTTTAACTTTGCGTTTTTGCCCTCGGTTTTTGAAATGAAGCTTCCGTTTACCCTCGATTGTAACACCGTCGGTAATAGATGGATTAAAAGTCCAAAAAAAAAAAAAAAAACAAACGAAGGGGAAAAGGACCCCCGTGCCCATACATTTTACGTCACCATCGAACGAAGCTTTCGTGCGGCCCGACCATCGAGCGAGCGCGTGACCGCGAGAGGAGGAACCACGACCGCGCGAGCTAGGGTTTTCACTTTGGCGCCGGCGGCCCTTCTTCCTCTCTCTCTCTCTCCCACGCCGGCCCTTCCATCTCCCTCCCCGCTTGTGGATCCAGGGCCTCGCTCCTCTCCCCACGCCGTCTAGGAGGCCGGGCGGGGCGGGGCTCGCTTTCACGGCGGCGGCGGCCCGCCGCGCTACGCGGGGGCAGGGCGGCGGTCATCGGGGCGGCGTGTACGGGGGCCGGTGGGCGGCGATCATCCCGGCCCCAGGCCACGGCAGCCACCATGGAGGAGGCAAACAACTCTCAAGAGCCAAGGTAATTTCTTTGATTTCTAAGATTCGTGATGTATTGCAGTAGATGGTTTTCATGGATTTGTATGGTGTGTGTTTCAATGTATTTCTTGCTGTGATTTGTAGGATAAATCACAAAAAATTGGAGTGGAAGAGGAAGGAGGGAAGAGGAGCAACTACTAGGAGGCTTGCTAAATTATTAGGTTTCGGTGCTTGAATAGAAGATATGTTGACTTCGTTGTGAATGCTTGTGATGACAAGTTACATGGATATGGATCATTATTTGTGTGATATCAGATTGTGTTTATGTGTATTGTTAGGTGAAATGATGTCAAAATTTCTTAAGTATCTTTGTCAAAATTTTGTACAAAAATTGCTAGATTGATGTCCAAAAGTAGGGGTAAAAACACATGAATCATAAAAAACGGGGGCAAAAATGCGTGGGCAAAGTTGTCCATTTGGCCAAAAATTAACACCGTTATGTGGTCTTAACGGACGGGGATAAAAAGGCTGCCTTCGTTTCAAAAAAAGTAGGGGTAAAATCACAAAGTTAAAAAAACAGGGGTAAAATCACATATGGTCATGAAAACAGGGGTATAAACGCTCAAGCTCCTAGATATAGATATATAGATACAGATGCGGATATCGATATGAGATACAAATAATGTTGACGTGGATAGATTGTATGTTGATATAGAACTTTTAGAGGGTTTGAAAGTACAAGATATAGATATAGATATAGATATAGATATAGATATATAGATATAGATATAGATATAGATATAGATATAGATATATGAGAGATTTAACCGAAAACATAGAACAACTGAAATGTAGTGGCGTTACAACATTTCCTCGGGGTAGAGCAAATTAAAATGTAACATGGATTTTTATTAATGTAACAACAAAAAAATATTGATAAATATATCATGGAACATTTTGAATGTTACAAATTTAATTGTACTAGCAAAATTAAAAAGTTTCCACCGATTAACCATATCCAAATATAGCATAAAAATCAATTCTCCAAAATAGTGTTGCTCTCTCTACCGAAGCCGAATACATTAGTGCGGGAAGTTGTTGCACTCAATTGCTTTGGATGAGGTCTACTTTGAGGGACTTTGGATTCAAATTTGACAAAGTACCGTTGTTTTGTGACAATGAAAGTGCAAGAAAGATGACACAAAATCCGATGCAACATCCAAGAACAAAGCACCTTGACATAAGGCATCACTTCATTAAAGATCATCAACAAAAGGGTGATATTTGCATCATGAGCATTGACACCGAAGATCAACTAGCCGATATATTCACAAAGCCACTTGATGAGAAGAGGTTTTGCATGCTAAAGGGAGAATTGAATATTATTGACTTCTCCAACTTGAGTTGATGCACCCCCACATATATGACATGCCTCTTCTTCGACAACAAGCAAGATAAAAGTTGTTTGACATGACATTCATACTATGCTAAGGACTTGTTTAGTGCATCTAGACATAACTCATGCTATAGGCTCATTCATCGAAAATCAAATGATTTCAATGTATGTGTGGCACCAATGTTGCTTTCTATGCTTATATGATCTAGTGGTGGTTGTTGACACTGTTATAGGATAATATTACTAGTCAACTAAACATGAATAAGGGCTTAAAATAAATATCAACATAAGTCTAGGGGCTTTACTAACATAATTCCACGAGCTTTGGTGATTTATATATTTTCGGGGACTTAACGAGATAAATGTAGAGAAGAGTGGAGAAAGTTTGAGAATATACATCTCATACGATGACAAGACTTAACCGTGAAGTAACTCAACCCAAAATGTGGACTAAAACACTCTAGAAGGTACCGGAGGACACCAGAAGAAACAGGAAGTCGAGAGGCTTACGGACCTGGCGCCGCCAAAGCCACTTAGGTCGGCCGCCCGGTGGGGTCCTCCCTGTCGACCCCTCACATTTTTATGTCGGTTTACCACCGAACTTGAGGTTGTATCTACACCGTTATTGAAGGTCGGTTTGATCCAATGGTCATCGTTCATCGCCAAGGCCTATATAAGAAGACCCCCTGACCCCAGGGTGAAACCCTAATTCATTATCATTCATTATCAATAGGCTGAGACCCTGAGTCTCTCTCTAGGTCTAGACTAGAACTAGAACTAGAAGAGTTAGTATGCAAGAGAGGATTAGAACTCATTAGTTCTAATCTTTAGAACAAGAGAGATAGAGAGAGGGAAGGAATTGGAGGAAGTGTCGGCCTGTCGGTGCTATCTCCATACTTGTACCTCGGTGGAAGTTAATCTACACTTGGAGTTACTGTGGTAATCTACTTCTTCTTTTAGTAAGTAATATTGTTATATTTATTCTTATTGGTCTGCGAGTCTCTTTTGAGTACTTTAATCTGACGCCTAGATTAGAGTAATATTCGAAGTGCAAACGTGGTGTTTGGACTCGGGTATCTAAATAGATACACCCTATCTTCCGGATCGGTGGTAGTTCATGGTAGTAACAGTACCATTGATTCCTTTGTAGTCCACCTCCCGTTGATAGGACTAGTAGGGCGTGTGAGTGCCAGGGGAGAGTAAGTTTTGTCCTTACTTCCCTTGGGTGCTTCCCCATAAGGATAATTTCAACATAGCTTACCAAAATAAGAATTAAATATCTTAGTAATCCTCTCTACACTCTCAACCTTCTTAAGTCTTGTGCAACTCACGGGTTAAGATTAGATCGCAGATCTCCCTCACCCGTTTTCTCGTGGATTCGATATTAAACCCTCTCCCGGGTGAAGTGCTCGCGGTATCCGTCCGCTTGCGGATTATTATAAATATTTCGTAGGCTTATCAAATACCAACGGTGACATATGACATGTTTGTGGGCTTGCAATCGTAGTGTTGAATCTAGAAAATGCGCTTTATGATGTGTATTTTAACATGGTGCAAGATAACTCTTATTCATTTGAGGTGTGACAAAGCTTGTCCTTGGTTCAAACCTAAATACATGTTAAGGCAAGTGATCTAGATTGGACCATTTTTATCCTTTGATTGACTTGATTTCTCTCATTTACACCATTTTGGTGATTGTTGACAAAGGGGGAGAAATAAGTCACAAAGATGTTGACAAGGGATCACACAAATAGGGGAGCAAGCTCATAGACTATTTGTGCATTTGTATGTGCATGATCATGATGAAATGTTGCACTGTGCTTATCTAAATTCAATATACATGATTGCTTGGTGTACGCTAGAAATTTTAAATTGAATGGTGTATTGACCTACTAGCATGCATAGGATGTATCTAGACATTGCTCACATTTATGCCTATAATGTTGATCTCATGGGGTATGTTGAGTTTTGATGAATATCTATATACAAAGATGCTAAGGACTCCGATTGGTAACACGCTTCAAAGGTCCAACTCTATGTACCTTAGCATCCTCTTTGGTAATATTATCTCTCCCCAAATTTTCTATCCATACATATGTGCAAAATTGATCCAAACACAAGGAATCACATATGTAGGGTGAGCTACTATTACCAAAAACCGAACTTTGAAATGTTTGTCCAACTTTGATTTATGACCAAAACGCTTTGGACAAGCAATTCAAGTTCAAATTGAATTTATTTCATATCTTTGTGATGGTTGTCATCAATTACCAAAAAGGAGAGATTGAAATCTCATGTTCATGTTTGGTTTTGGAAATTGATGACACCTTGTTTTGCTAATATTTTGCTTTCGAAGTGTGCTTAAGAGATAGGATTGCATGGATGACGTGGAGCAACATGATCATGGACATGGGCGTGGGACGTTGATGATGGACATGATGGATCATCAAGCTCACGTGTCGGAATGGAAAGGACCCCAAGATCAAGGCAAAGGTATAACTTGATAGGGTTTGATTTTCGTGATCAAGACACTATAGAGAGTGTGATCACATTTAGGATAGATAGCCGACTATCAAGAGGGAATGCCACGGCTAATCCAATGAGAAAGTGCCTCTAGGTTCATGTTGACTTGCATATGCATTTAGAATCTAGTGCACTAACACATGTGCTCGGATGTACTTTGGACGTGTTGGCAATTTGAGATAAGAGGAGGAAACTTAGAAAGATGAAAAAAAATGTCGACGCGGGCGATGAAGTGTGCTTCAATAGGGCGCGCCGGACGCTGGAATTGGCAGCGGGATGCTGGCTCCGGCGTCCGGCGTTGTTGAATCGCGCGCGTGGAGAAGTGTGCGTCGGCTATCTATCAATATATATTATCCACACTATACTCCTTTCACTATCGATCCTACAGTATATATTATAATTCTATAGTAATAATAAAAAATAGGGAGATAGCCACGTGTTTTATTTCCTCCACATTCTGCCTTACCTTGGGCTTTATTTCTTTTGCATTTTTTATTATCCTTTTCATATTCACTACAAAAACACAACTTCTATTATAAAAAAATTGTAATGTGATTCTTTTTTTCTATCTAGCTATTCCTCTCTATTCCAAAATTATAAATCAGTTTTGACTTTTCTCGATACTTAACTTTTACTATTTGTATGTATACATAGGAAAAAAAATGTACATTTTTCAAAATAAAAGAAAAAAAAATGAACCTTCATAATGTAAAATGGAGAGAGTACGTACTTGTCACGTTGTAATAATACACAAACATATATACATACGTACATAGATAAGACATTGATTGTCAAGTCATGTCCTCCAATCTAGCAACACAATGCAACCATATACTGTACTCCCTCCGTCCCCACCGAAGTTTGTCATTTTTGGTTTTTAAATGCCATCTTATTCGATCTTCGTCTTATTCAAATTTTTTGCACAAATATAATTTATTTTTTACGACTTATTTTATCAATGAAGATACTTGAATATTGATTATTTTATTTTATAATTTGCATAAATATTTTGAATAAGACGGATGATGGTCAAAGATGAAGTTTAAAAGTCAAAAAAAAACGTCGAACTCCATGGGACAGAGGGAGTATGCACGATTCATGTATAAATAAAATATATATATAGCACGATGCAGCTAGCTATAGTCACGTAAGGTCGTACGGTGTTGCACGTACGGTACGTAGGTACGTACCTCTCCATCTCGTCACATGCATGACCGGCCGGGCCACACGCATATATGCATGGTTTCGGTACATGTACAAATACAAATACGTACGTACCATGATATATACCAGCAGCACGCAGCATATACACTAGTCTTCACCGTATGTGTACCTGGCCTTTTTTCGAATAAAATGATAAAGTTGCTTATTATTTATCACAAAACAAAATTAATAATGTTGCAGAAGCAAGCCGCCGGTCGTCGGCGGCGCGGGGCAGAAGCTGGTGCGGCAGGTGTTAGCTGCCGCCCACCTTGGGCGTGGGTCGGCCCCGCCTAACGGCCTGCGTCGTCGCGCCGTCGTCTTCAACCTCTCGCCGCCTTGCCCCGCCCGCCGCCGCCTCTGCCCCCGCGCCGGTGCGGCAGTCCCTTCCCCTCCCCTTCCTTCTTCTTCTTCTCCTCCGTCGTTGAATCCCGCCGCCGCCATGGAACACCTCAAGCTCCCCCCCCGGCCCATACCCACCGGATGGGTCTCTCCTCGCCCCGGAGTTCGGCGGCGCCCCGCCCGCCGAGCTCACCGCCCGGCCGACCGCCGCCGCCCGCCCGTGTCGGCAATGCCGCGCCCAGCTTGTCCGGCGCTTCTATAGCCCGGCGGCGAGGATGGAGGCAAGGAACCTCGCCGGACCCCTAACCCGCCGCGGCGTCGCCGGCAACCCTAAAGCGACGCCGCCGTCTCGCGATAGTCGTCACCTCGTCCTCGTCGTCCGGCTTCGCCCGCCGCCGCCGTCCGCCTCGGGCTCCGGCCCGGCGGCGACGGGCGCCCGCCTCGCCTCCTCCAGGCGGCGGGCCTAGCGAGCAGCGGGCGGTCGGGCCGTGGGCGCCCACTGAAGGGGTGGTCGGGCGGCCTCCGGCCGCCGACCGGTCGGCAGATAACATTTCCCTCGCGGCAGCCGCGGTTCGCCTTCATGACCAAGACCGACGTGGACCACCTCGAGGGACGGATACCGATGGAGGAAGTACGGTCAGAAGGCCGTCAAGAACAGCCCTTTTCCCTGGTGTCTGTTTTTTTCCTTCAGATTTTATCATTTCAGACCTGATTAACTAAAAGGGACAGCTGATCTGATGATGATACATGCTTGCACCTCGATCGATCTACATCTGAAAATGAACTCTAAAATGGATGCATGCACTTGCAGGAGCTACTACCAACAGCAAGTGCACGGTGAAGAAGCGGGTGGAGCGCTCCGACGACGACCCTTCCGTCGTTACGAGGGCCAGCACTGCCACCACACCGTCGCCTTCCCGCGCGCCCACCACCTCCACGCCCTCGCCTCGCCGGTGGCCACCACGGCATGCCATTCCAATTCCCCGCCAACCACCTCTACGGCGGCACTACCAGCGGCGTCATCACCGACCTGCCGCCGCTGCCCCCCCGCGCGCCTCAGACGCAGAACGCTCTCAACGACACCGACAGCAACCTGCTAAGGCCGCTGCCGTTGCACTGCAGCCACCAGGAGCTGCTGCTGGCAGCGGCGGCGAGCTACCCCCTTGTCGTCGTCCTCGGCTGCTGCGATGATGTCGTCCTTGCCAGTGGCTTCTGTGTCAACCACGACGACGACCATGACGTTGCCACCGACGGTTAGCATTGTTGCTGCTCCGGCGGCCGTCGACAAGGGGCGACATGGTGCCGCCGGCGATGAGGCATGGGTAGCTAATTAATTACTTGAATTCGATGGATCCATCAGTTTATTTCTTGCTTTTATCATTAATCTCTGATTGGACAAGCAGGTCAGACAAGAAGAGTTACATATGGGCATATATATTGAGCTTTGTTACATTTTATTAGCAAGTACTAGATCGATTGGTCCGCTACGCCACCGCCGGCATGGCGCTGAGACAGGCATCGAGCGGCTTGCCGACAGCATAGACGATGAAGCCGATCTCCCTGAGCTCACCGGCGTCGACGACGTTGCGGCCGTCGAAGACGAACGCCGGCCTCATCATTCCGTCCAACCCCCGGCGGTAGTCCAGCGTCCTGAACTCGTCCCACTCCGTCAGCACGCAGAGGCCGTGCGCGCCGTCGGCGGCCTCGTACGCGTCCCTCGCCACCTCCACCGCCGCCGTATCTGCGTCTCGCCCACCACCGGGTCGTACACGCGGACGCGGGCACCGTCGGCAATCAGGCCCCGGCACACGCCCACCGCCGGCGACTCCCTCGTGTCGTCGACACCCTTCTTGAACGCAAGCCCCAGCACGGCCACCTTCTTGCCGGCCACCGTGCCGAGCATGGACGCCACCACACGGCGCACGAACCGGCCCTTCTGGTACTCGTTCACGGCCACCACACGGCGCACGAACCGCAGGCGTACGCTAGGCTCAGCACGTCTCGCCGGAGGCTCGGCCCGCCGAACCCGACGCCGGCGTCCAGGAACCACCTGCCGCCCCCGACGTCGGCGCCCGTGGCTCTCGCACAGCGCCGAGAGCGCGTTCACCGACGACACCCGCTGCGCCAGGAGCGCGCTCGTCGCGAGCTTGGCGAGCTCAGCGGACAAGAGCCCCCGTCGTGACGATCCGGTCCTCGGGGACCCAGTGCGCGTACACGTCCGCCGATCACCACGCGGTCGGGGCAGAGGAGTGCCTTCGGAGAAGAACTCCGGGTTGAGAGGACCTGGAACACGCTGCCGTGAGCCTGAAGGATTTTCTCCATGGCTTCGGCGGTCCTGACGGGGACGGCGGACTTCTCGACGACGATCTTGCTCGTGCCGGAGCGTGACGCGGCGGCGACCACGCGCGCCGCGCTCTCCCAGTAGGCGAGGTCGGGCGCCAAGGCCACGCGCCTTGGTGGGCGTGTTGACGGACACGAAGACGATGTCGGCGTCGGCGACGTGGCGGTCCACGTCGGCGCTGAAGGAGAGGTTGCGGCCGCGGCAGGCCCTGACGACGGCGTCCAGGCCCGGCTCCAGGACCGGGAGGCGGTCGCTGTTCCAGGCGTCGATGAGTGGCCGGGACACGTCGACGACGGTCACCTCTATGGCCGGGCACTTGAGCGCCATCACGGCCATGGACGGGCCGGCGCCGATGCAGCAGATCTTCACCATGCGCGATGATCGACTCCAAAGCAACACCAAGATGACTTAGACACTGAAGCAGCAAGATGATCTATGATTTGATGAAGTATTAGTGATGTGCAGTGCACGAGTACATCACCATTACCATAGATGATGCGAGAAGTAGCCAGCTCCTCCAGATTCTTGCAGTAACTTTAATCCTGCCATTTGAAGATGAGAAAAGCAGAGAATAAAGGAGCAGCTAGCATGAGCTGGTCTAACCTGCCCAAACCCTTCACATAATTCTCAAAGGCTTTCATTCAGGACGTGCCAAGGGTAGAGACCCCAAAGGTAGAAGATGCCATGGATCCAGTTCAAAACGTCTGGAGGTTTTTGCTACTTTTACAAAGAAAAAATAGAAAGAAAAACACTTATCGAATAAGCATTACACGCGTTGCTCCATCCATGCTTAGAAACATGACAGATTCAAATACATGGCATGAAGGTCAGTAGCAGCTGGCATAGCCAACGCATCGAGGAAATCTGCCAGCTTTGTACCAGAAAAAACCCTATACCCCCCACCCCCATACAGAGTACAGTTGAAACTTAATTGAACCTTGACATATCAATGTTCAACCCAAGTGTGCTGATTAGGATAGGAATCTTCCTGAAGACGCACAACTTCATGTACAAGGTATTTCTGTAAACAAATAGGAGAGTTATCAACAAGTTTCAACCCAAGTGTGCTAATCCAAACAAGCTGAAATGAATTGCATTCAACAACTTCATGTACAGAATCTTCCTGAAGACGCACACTTTATCTCTTAATATAAAAGTAATTGCACTGTTTAATTAATTTCGTGTACAAGGTATTTCTGTAAACAAATAGGAGAGGTATCAACAAGTTTCAGCCCTGGTTGAGTTACAACAAGTTTCATCTGGGTACATCAGATGTGCTGATGGCACTGCTACAGTGGAGACGAAAAGCAAGAATGAATTATCTTCTTTCAACTTATCTTCCCAGCTGCTTCAAACTGGCATTCTATGATGAGGTTCCTAGGGGCACCAAACTGTACAGCAGAAACCAAACACCCATAGAAGCACTACTCACTTTCATAATCATCCTCATCTCCAAACGAGAACACCGAGGCATCTGCGGCAATCGCCTTGAATTCGCTCATACTGGACGAGTCAGCAGCTGTAGGTGGTGCTGTGGTGGAGCTGGCCTTGCTGCTGACTTCAGTTTTGAGAGATGTGCCATCAGGTGCCTTCGTTGTTCCTTGTTCGCTAGTTATAGCTACTTTATCCAGTCTACTAGCAGCAGCTGATGCCGCCTCCTGCACGCTGACTGTTTGGGATGGTTTAGCGGCATTTACACTGCTTTGACCACCACCAGCAGTCTTCTCCTTTCTTCCCTTGGATGATCCATCCTCCCCGTCACTGTCAGAGAAGACTTCATCTTTATCATTGCTTCCAGTTCCCTTGTTGGATTCTGCGGTGCAGAATTATTTTCTTCGCAACTGTGCTAGCCGAGGAATCAGCATCAGATTTATTATCAGCAGGTCCAGGGGCTGGTTTTGGTTTTTGTGGTTGCGAGCCATCGTAATCTACCAGGACAACCTCAACCTGGAACCCGGGTGATGGCAATTTTCTCTGGATAAAATTAGAAAGTATTTTAGTCTTAAGTCCCCCAAAAATAATTGGTAACCAAGAGCTAAAATATTGCAATAACTGTCACTGATAACAGAAAATGCAAATAAGCAATCCTTAAACAAATAACTAATCATTGATAAAATGCATGTTTCCTTCACCGACTGATCATAAAAATGTTTATGCATGGGCAAAAGAAGTGTATGCGCTCAGTTACAAATTCAGCTTCCTTGATTTTTCAGCTCAATGACCAAGCAGGAGCTCAATAGTGTTCAGTATGGCAATGCCAGGAGCAGAGTTGATTTCAAAATACAAAGTGGTTCAGGCAAAATAAAAACTTAGGCATCAACTTATAGGATATGGAGGACATTCTCAAAACTAACTAATATGTGTGAACAAACAAGTATCACATCTGACTCCGACATCATCACAAAAACAAAGTACGTACACAATAGAATTCAGGATTTAGTGGCACATCTTGTTAAATAGTTTCAAATTCGGTCTTCACAAATGGTTATAAATATTATTAACAATGAAGAAGCATTTACCTTGTCAAAATCATCAAGATCAGTTGGATTCAAGGTCACCCTGTTCTCCATCATTGTTGTATTTAGCCAGCTGAAAAGGATAGGGGAAGAAATGAAATTAATTCTTTTCCAGATTCCAATCAAATAGAGATAATATACATATATGTGCATGCAACTTACAAAACATGGAATAAAAAGAAAATGAAACCATTAAGTAATGAGCACAGATATATATAGGAAATATTATTATTATTATTATTATTATTATTGGTTTATTACTACATGAAACTCACCAGTAAAAATCTCCCTGTCGATCATGAAACTGGATCTTGAAATCACCAGCTACTTCGGCTAAGCCAGGTTCTCCAGGCAATGCAAAAACCATAATCCCCTTCTTTGGTGCACTAAACCAGAAATCTTCTGGCTGAAATCATATGGTAATAAATTTAGATTCCAGGGAGATTACAGAGGAATAAATTCTACACATTCAGCATAAAAGTATGCAAAAATAAATATCTACAATGGTACGAATTAGTTTTCACAGGGCATACTAGTCAGAAAAAATAAGACATATTTCTTGAAATCACCAGCTACTTCGGCTAAGCCAGGTTCTCCAGGCAATGCAAAAACCATAATCCCCTTCTTTGGTGCACTAAACCAGAAATCTTCTGGTTGAAATCATATGGTAATAAATTTAGATTCCAATGTAGATTACAGAGGAATAAATTCTACACATTCAGCATAAAGGTATGCAAAAAAAAAAATATCTACAATGGTACAAATTAGTTTTCACAGGGCATACTACAGTCAGAAAATAAGACATATTTTTTTTTTTTGAAAGATAAGAGACAGAAAGGAGAAGCATCATTCTGGGAATGACTTCTTGTTATTATGTCATGATGAGGAACACAGGAAACAATGTAATATTTTGAGTTTATCCTCGTGCATAGTTTGCATATCAAATATATGCTGTACTAAGAGACATAGCCATGCAACTATCAATACATCGTCAGAGGTACGAGTCATTTAAGTTGGCTTCAAGTTGTAAAATATCCTTCCAAAACAATGAGACATTCCCTTATCTAGCATTACTATATAAAAACATTGGTGACCTTACCCACTATGCAAAACAGGCATCAAACGAATGAAGAATTCATAATATATAAGCTACCCAAATATTCAACAGCAAACTGAACATAGAAGAAACTATAAACCTATGAGTAACTGAAAGCAAAATAAGAGTGGTACACAAATGAAGATGCTTACCATTAATTCTTTTGTTCTTGGATGCTTCTTTGTAGAGAAAAGAACACCTGCATAAAAGATTCATTAGTTGATGCACTAGAAGATATCAATCAAACAACAGTATATTCTTAAATCTTTGTATGGTGACATATGGCCACTTCAGTTTCAATTAAATGGACACACCATTGTGATTAGAGACTGTAATTGATGGCCTAATCCAATAGGGGCATCTATGAAGACGAAACCCTCTAAGCATACACCTGGAAAGTGTAATAACATGATTAATTACTAAAGCAAAATACACATGCATATCATTTTAATACCATGGTTAAAAAGCTATAAATACCTTCGGGGTGGTTGATTTTCACCATTGAAGTATGTTAAGATGCGCTCGAAATACTTCACATATCTCTGCAATTTTCCTAACATGTTCAGAATAATTTAAAGACAGAGTTATACGAATCAACTTCATAACTAAGGGTCACTCACAATCTGACTTGGGAGAATAAGCCCTTTTCCGTCTACACATCTTTTCTGGTTATAGTATTCAATGGATTCCTCAGCAGTAGGAAAGAACTGTCCATTATAAAAAAAAAAAAAAAAAACTCCAATTGTAAGAAATTCAGTGAAGATTTTGCAGCAGGGATCATTCTGATTGGTATACAGATACAATGCATGATAACCTTACCTTTAGAAATAGTAGAAGACTCGAGATCATCAATCCTGTCCTTGCCTTACCAGCTTTGCAATGGACAACCACCACATTCTCTATATCCTCCTTCAGCCATGAGTAGGCGCTATGGCAGAATGATATGACAAGTTGTATTGGAGGACAGTTATGATCATCAAAAGGAAAGCAGGCCACCTGAAAAGATGATCATTGCACACAAAATTTGATTTTCCAATATAATACACTAGCAAATTCATCATGCTGCAAGGTCAAGACATCAAGGCGCAACAGAAGTATTGTCAAATTACCAAAATACAATAAGGAAACTGAGACAAACATCGGAACATTTTATACATCAGCAGATGTGCCACTGAGTTTTTAGTATTTTTTTGTTGGTGGCTGGGAGTATCATGCCTTAGGTGTACTATAAATGTGGAAATAAGCAACCCATACCTTTCCTTCAAAAAGAGATGCATCATATAGCCTTTCGGAACAAAGATTGTACACCTTATACTTCCCCTGTAACATAATGATTAAATTAGAAGACTAAAATGCATGATTAGTTCAAAATTCCTGACATTTCATATTGTACTACAAAAAGCCCTCAAATGCAGGTTCTCTTATAATTAAAGTTTAGAATCCAAACTTATCTAGCTGCCTTGAATACTTGAAACTAAACAGACAAACAAATCACTTAAGCACATTAACTTTTTTTTTTTGTAGTAAGTAAAAGGAAATACACTGGTACCAGGAGGGGAAAGGAATCTTGAAAATGCATGGGGAGAAAAAAAAATGCTCATTAGACAAAATAAAATGTATTACCATATAATCTAAGGAAATGTGGGGAGGGGAGAGGGGGTGTTAAGTAAGCAACAACCCAAACGGTCTTATAGTGCTCATTTCATGAAAAAAATGCATATTCTATAAAATTATGAAATTGTTAATATGTAAAATAGTCATGAGAAAGATGATCATGTCAGAAAAACAATTGCCAGTCTTTTCTCTTTTTTTTTTCCATCACGGAAACAGAGGGAATCCCTCCTAAGCAGAGGTGCCAAACTTCTCTCTAAGGTCCTCAGTTTTGTTCTATACAACTAATAAGCTGTAAAATGTTCTATTGGGATGAAGTGGTTCGAATATCTAACGAACCCACACACACACACAAAAAAAAAGAGCACATTCATATTTATATTTCAGATTAACAATGAAGAAACTACTGACAGAGGGAAAAAAAAAAAAATTCAAACCGTATAGAATTTGGTAGTCAAATAAAACAGATTATTCATTTATACGTTATACATCCCTACTGCTCTAGCACCGATAATATCCTTCTAAATTTATTTCTGTCTCATTATCAGCGGATGAGCTATGAAGCTGCTTGCTCTATTGAACCTAGTCCTTGACAGCCAAAGCTAGCTTGTGCTACATTAATAACATGAAGACAATCCAGTAAGTTCAAGGTATGCGGTTGTGTAGGAAAATGGACAAGAATAGCAATAAACTATAACCAACAATATGAAATGTGTAACCTGGGAAGCATTTATGTTAATTTTAAGAAAATTAATAACAAGCAAAAGTTACCTTATGGTGCATTTCAAAGAACCTGATGACTTCCTCCATGTGGTTGCGGTAGAAACCCTGCAATGGAGTATTACTTTCCCTTTTCCTATGAGGGCATATAAAAGGGAACAAGCTTTAAGGAAACTTTTAAATCTCACTAGTATACTGACCTCAAAATATCCAAAAAGGCCTGAACTCAAATCACCAGCAGGAAAACCCATAGCAATTATGTTCTCAGTGATATATGTCATGTCTAAATCAAATCCTCCTTCCTGAATAAGTAGCACAATCAGATCATTACACCCTTCCATTATTTTTATATGACTTAATCAACTAAGGATCTACATCAACTAAAGGATCTACACTAATATCATAATGATGTAGAATTCCTTATTCAGGTGCAAATGACAACAACCAACCCCATATGATTTATAAAAGGTCAATCAGCAGCAAAGTTGATGCTTCTTGCTCCTAAGTATTTTTTTTCATTCTCCAATTGTCCTTACTGTCTATAACAAATCAAAGTACATAAAAGTGATGATTATTATCATCATCAGGCATAGAACACGATTGCTCTGATAGAGAAACTACCATTCAAAAAAGGTTTCCTAGGAGCTAAGCATCATCCTACTGTATGCCTAGGGCCTATATATATCGAGAGCATGTGTAGAAACACAAAATGCGATAATTAGATAAACATGACTAATGTGTACTGTCCAAATTTCCTGCAAGTTAGATATGAGAAATAGATTATTTTTGACCGAATGACAAAATAGATTATTGTACAGATCTAAGTTGACAGTCATTAGCATCGATGCACATTAACACAAAGGCACATTATGCAGCAAATTTACCATCACTGAACTGAAGGTGATGAATCAACACTTGTGTGATCGTATCTTGATTGTGTTACACTATGAGAACTTTACAAGTGCATTTAAAGATATCAGATTTTCATCTTTAGTAGAATTATTAGTACCTGGTATCGTCTTTTTATTCTGTGAGACCATGTGGCGAGCCTTGACTTGCACTGCCTTTACAGCATTCTTAGAGGAATCCACAATGCCTTTGGTCAAAGAACCAAAAACACCAGGCTGTCCTGTTGTTGGGGAGGTGCTTCCTTCAGCAACCTCATCTTGCTGCACCGCTTTTTGGAGACATACGCAGTCCAAGGCCACTTGTTAAACGGGAAAAGGTATTCTTTCCCGTAGGTGATTCTTGACCTGATGGAGGCTGAGGAATTTTGAGGTTCTTCGCCCAGGATGATAAACCAGACGCAGAAAACACGGATGCTGGCGCCTCACGCCCTGCTGCATCTTCTGCAGGAGCAGCAGTAGGTGCAGAAACAGCAGCAGGAGCTGCACCGCAACCTGACTGGGAGAATCATCTGAAGCAGTTGGACGAACAGGGTCTGGACTGGTAACAGGTGTTGCAACTGAATCCTGGTTGTCCGAGCTAGTGGGTGGCAGATCCGATGGCTTGACTTGCTGCTCTTCCATGATTATGTAGTTGATGTTAATTACTCCGACGGACTAAAAAGCATGTAACATCTGCAAGACCATTCATTACACATGGGCACAAATCAGCACTGCAAGTAGGATAAGACTTTGTGAAACAAATGGGTGTGCAAATATACACAGATAATTGATAGATAGTGCAGAGCTGAAGACGAAATCTTAAAAATCTGTTGCCCTATCCTACAAGTGGCTCAAATTATACATTCTCAGGGCCCACCGATGAGGCACTGATTTGGGTCAAGTTAACACAGTCGCTTCAGTAAACAGTGTCACATGTCCGAGAAACCATGGGCGGATCCAGCTGGATGCATGGGTATTCCTGGGAATACCCAATTATTTTGAGAGAAAAAAAATGAGTATATGTTTGATATATGGAGTTAGGTTTTCAAGTCGTCGCCTAGGCTCCAAATCCTGGGCGTCCCCATCGCCACGACCAAAATCCAGAAAAGCAAGAGGCGAGGGAGAAGAAAGAGGAAGAGCAGAGGAGGAACAGCAGGGTTTGGGGAAAGCCAAACTCCCATCTCCGCACCATCGCCTCCCATGGCCATGGCAGCTCCGATCTGCAAGGGGGCCGCATGGGAGAAGGGGAGGGGAAGCGGCAGGGAGGACCGGAGGAGAGGTGCCGGCTACAGATGTCAACGGAGGGGCAGAGAGAGAGAAAGAGGCGCCACCTGATAGAAGAAGCAGCACCAGCTTCGGCGGCGGCGGCCCACCAGTTGTTGCCTCGTCGGAGAGCTAGGAGATCTCGAGAGCTAGAGGGAGCGAAGAGGCGGCACCTTATAGAAGGGTCAGGGAAGGTTAAGTTACGTGGGCTGCTCGGTGGTCTCTATGCTTGGGCTTAGTTTTTTTTTTCTTGTTCTTTTTTCTCCCCTACTTCCTTCACACTGTAGCACTGAAGTTCTTCATACTCATTTAGATGTCATGTCACCTAGTCGATTTAAAAGGATGACTCGTCATACCGCCTTAATAAACATAGATATATATATATGTGTGTGCAAATTATATTATGTCCAAAGTATCATTTTATCTTTCATCAAAAGATTCTAAATTTCACGCAAACACAACAAAAAAAAGCGAGAACCTAATTGCTCTTTGTCCACTTCCGACTCCTCAAGATGAGTGCACTCCAAGTACCGCGAGGATTGTCCACCATATTTGCCTGGAGAAGGAGCGGGAGGCGATGATGTGATCAATGGATTCCGGCTCCTAATCACAGAGGAAGCGGTTGTCACTCGGCCGGCGGCTCGCGGTCGCCGCCTCTTGTCGGCCTCCGTACCACCGCTAGCCACATGAAGATCTTGACCCGGAGGGGTGCCCATGTTTTCCAGATCCTTTTGCACCCCGAATCGGGTGCGAGGCCATCATCAGCGCCTTGTATGCCGACTTGGAGGAGTACTTGCCACTGGAATCCCATTTCCACACCGGTCGGTCATCATTATCGCCGAGGTGAATTTGCTTCGACGCGGTCCCCGAGTCCGAGGTGGTCGTGGATGATCGGCGGGTATGCCTCCCGCATCCGGGTAGTCCATGCCCATTGGTTGAGCCCTTCGGCGACCGTCGTGTCGGTGATGCATCCGCGCCGACGAACTCCAACACCGACGGTGCTATGTCCCCGACCGGTTGCCCGTGTATCCACCATCCGCCCGAACATGGTGGAGAGGCCGTTTCCAACCGGTGAAGGTGGACATGTCAAAGAAGTCCTAGACCTCCTTGAGACGCGTTTAGCGGTAGGTCGGCCCATGCCCGGTTCTCGTCGAGAATGCCGCAACCAAAGGCAACGGGTTTGAAGCGCGATGGAAGTGAGCCGAAGGTCCCGGACGCCCAAACCCCCAAGATCGGGAAGTCGGCATACCGTAGGCCGGGCTACCATGCACTTCCCTGTGACGTCGCCGTCTTTACCCACCCAGAAGAACCTCCGACAGGTGTTGTCAATCTTATCGGTTGCCCACGGGGGCAGGCCGTCGGCCAACATGGTGTAGATGGGGATCGCCGAGAGGGCTGACTTTACCCAAATGAGTCTTTGCTCCTTGCCATGAGCGGTCCGTGGCATACCGGCAGCCTTCTCGAGATGGCATCGACAACTGAGTGATCCTGGCCTTGTGGATCTTCTTGGTGCTCAACGGTAGCCCAAGATAAGTGATCGGGAACTCGGCGATCTGACACCCAAGAATCTGATAGATTAAGTGAAATCCTCAAATAGTAGCAAGCACAAGTTCAATTGTTCAAACGACAAGCACATACGAGAATCCAATTTTTCTCTCTTTCTAAGTTCGGTGTCTAATAGAAGTGTCGAGTGGATTTGTCAGTCGGTTTAGCCACACCAAACGAACGCCTCGTAGTCGCAGGTTTGTTCTCCTGCCAGGCCGGTACCTTTCTTGACCATCTTTGACTTGCTTCCACAAGCCTGACAGTTATTAGAACCAGAGCTATCATCCGACAGCAGGTGGCTGTAACCAAGCAAGCTATAAGTGTGGATACAATTTGCAAACTCACGTAATCCTCGATCAGATTGACTATCTCGCCTGCAATTTACTACTCCATTAATTTATCAAAACACATGCATGTATGTATATATAACACGACATACAGTCCATACAGACAGACAGACAAGTAGTACACTACCAAACGTACTATACTACGGCTAAAAACACCAATCGATCTCCAATTCCTCAGGTCCCATTTTATTTTACCGTACGTGTGTGGCACAGATTATAGTACACTCGCTAGTAGTACTAGCAGCAAGCACCGGAGTACGCGTGCCGGATTGCCGGTCGATCATTTCCCAAAGAGCGACTTGAACCACCAGACTCCCTTGGTGTCGGTGGGCGCGGCGTCGCTCTCCGGCGGCGGGTCGTCCTGCGGCGTCCTGTGCAGCTTGCTCACGTCGTAGCCTTCCTCCTTTGCCCGCTCCACCAGCTGGTTGTACACCTCCTCGTCGATGCTCGTCTCCCTGCACAGAATCTGCAAAACGCACGCAAATCAAATAAAGATCTCATCGAGAAATTAAGAGCTAGTTAACTTATTGAGAACTGGCAAATGATTAAGCTTTTATATGTATAAACATACCCAGAGGTTCTTGCGGCGGGGCTCGCCGACGAGCGCGTACTGGTAGTCGTCGTCGACGTAGAGCACCCAGTAGTCGCCGACGACGGGGATGATGGGGAGGAACGGCGGGAGGTAGAACTTGACCTTGAGCTTGGCCTCCTCGCTGCTCGGGTCGGCCTTGTAGGCCGTGCCCTCGATGTAGTCGCGCTTCCCTTGCTCCACGTCTCGTTGAGGACGTGCACCGTGGCGCCGTCCTCCAGCAGCTTGTAGGTGGCGCGCGTGTCCCGCCCGTCACGGGGCTGGAAGAAGGACGGGAACGACGCGATCTCGTACCACCGCCCCATGTACCGCGCAACGTCCAGACCACGCACCACCGTCATCTGCCCGTCGCCGCTCTTCGTCGTCGTCTTCCCCTCCGGTGCCGCCATTGTTGTTGTTGCTGGGTGGGTTTGATCTGTGTGTGCCTTTCAATTCGATCGATCGCCTGTGTGATAATCTGGTGACTGATTGCTGGTTTCTTGCAGTTGCAGGTGATTGCTTCGTAGCTTGCTTGCGATGGAGGATATATAGAATCTGAGGGGCTTTAGGGTCGTTTGAACACGAGAGGATAAGGTGTTGGTGCGAGAAGAGAGACGTGGAGGGCTCTAGAACGCTTAGCGAGATGTTTGTCTGCTTGCCCAGGGGCCGGGGCCAGTCCCGTCTACACGTGGAGACTTGTACGCGAAGGTAAATGCTTTACAGTATATACTGCCGTGTTGCATGCCGTTGGTTTTGTTTGATTTTCCTCGGACAATCAGCGTGGTTATTGGCAACGTCGACCTCCAAATGAGAACGCTGGCTACCATTTCTGGAACCGCATGTACGAAGCCATTTTATATGAAGCCTGTCTCACCTTCTATTCGAAATAAACACAAAGACAATTCCTCCCTTTTGCCGCTGTTTTTTTTTAACAAACCAAACAGAAGTATATCCGATTACTATCCACCTATTTAGAGACTTGTCATTATAATTTCCGATTGAATCATGCCATTCTCTACATGCACGACAACATTGGGCCCACGGTTAGGTGACTAAACGCCAATGTATTTTCGTATTGCCTAAAATCCCCCGGCCACTTTTCTCCCTCCACTAACTAATGTGTGGGCCCCGCATGTCAGTTTCTCCTTCAACTTAGTCAACCAAATGAATAATAATTGTTTGTTAGCTATTTTTCAACCTCTGATAAGTCATTCAAACGGTAGCCAATAGACGTATTTCTTTGCCAAACTTAACTAGCTGTTTGTTGTGTACTAGATCAACACATTAGCACTAATATGAATAGAGCCTGATTACAAGACAACCAATCAACGTGTTTCATACAATACATTCAGGGGATATTTATATGGGTCCTCTGACTTCGTATTACACACATTTGAATTTTTACATTTGACATCGTTTGTTGAATCTTGATCTCTAATTCTAGCAAAGTTGTCTTCTCGCTTCCTCGAATCTTTCCTCAGTCTTTTCATCTTATCTTCGTGGGGAATTCGAATTCTTGAGGTTGTCTCCGCTATCATGTGAAGTCGTTGCTTTTGTTATGATGTGAAGCCGATCTTTCCAAGCGAAGTTGTCTTCGCTCCATTCTTCTTTCCCCATTTCATGGTGTGTAATCTATCTGCAACTTCAAAGTTTCAATATTAAAGTTTCTGGGCAAAGTTAGTTCCCAACAATTGTTAGTTATAACTGACCAACCTAGATAATTTAGACTAATATTTATCCCTAATCAATAAGTACCCTTGATCGACCTAAGCATGCAATTAGTTAATAGGCTAGCTAATCATTACTCCCCTTATCCTCAAATATAAGTTGTCCACGCATTCAAAATTTGCCATAATCCTAAATTATAAAGGATTCTAGGTGAATTTTTAAAAGGGAACTTCCACATGTATATCTACCATTAGTTTATATTGCTAACTCAAATATGGTAACTACAAAAGGGTTATATGTGTCGTTTGATTTACCACATAATATGTCTTAGAATTTCTATGATACTTTTATTCCAGGGATTGTCAAAATTCAACTTATAGTAGCTAAAACAGAAATAACATTATCCACGAACAATATCAATTCATCCATCTTTCTTTTATCTGTTGGACTCGCTAAATCTATCTAGTTTATAGTCAGTTAGTTTATACTTCCTTCGTTTTAAATTATAAGTCGCACTTGTTTTAATTTATTATGTGTGCATTTAGACATAATAAATATATCTAGACGTCTAACAAAACTTGGAACGATGGAATATTACTAGCTTTGAAATTACGAGAATGCAAACAGACAGACCGCTATGACATGGCGAGGTCGCCTTTGCCCGAGAGCACTCGGGAGTACTCCAGAATATCCCTGTGGTCCTGTGGACTGTGTCGATAGCCCGGCGGGATTCTCTTCCTTGCTCCCCAAGGCTGAAACACTAAAAGGCACAGTGAGAAAACTTGGAAATTGATCGGCGTGACTGCGACATCACTTTAGCCTGTGGCGGCCGTGTCCCTATCCATGGAAGGAGCAACCTGTCGGCACGCCTAGCGTTGCAGCTTCCTGCTTCGGTGCATCCCGGGCGCGTCCCTGTCCATGGAGGGAAAAGACCTGTTGGCGTCTTCGGACTCGCGGTGTGCGCCGGCCGCCTGAACGAAAGAAAACCCAGAAGCACGTCATTGTATGGTTGGCCTTGGCTGAATGCCGGTTTAGACACGTAGTATGAGTTTGTCTCTGAATTGTGTGTATGTGGTCGGTGTGTGTATAGACACGTACGAGTTCAGCAGTTGCGTCCTCTGCATTTTCTTTCAAAGGTTTGCGTCCTCTGCATTTCAGCTGTTGCGTACCAAGCATTGCGTTCGTCTGGATTGCTTGTACGTTCACATCTTGTACATTCATTCAGGATACAGAAGTGCTGTTGTAATTCACTAGTGTCATGGCACAAAGTTTGCGTTCCATTTCCATTTTGATGATCTAGACTCAAGTCCAAGTGGCGGCTGTCTTGCGTTGATCCATAGAGTACGAAGCGCCAATATGTAGAAAATGCTTCCAATGTGAAGTCAATAATGGTACATCGACAATCAAGCATTCTACATCATGACACCAGACACCAATAGAAGTCTGGATGTGATCCAATGATCCATCCTCCATGCAAATTTGGCATAGACCACTCAAAGTCGGCCGTCCGAAGAACTCAAATAATCACAAGCAGCAAAAGATGTTTCCACCTGTAAATGCACACGGATAACCGTCCAACCGAAACAACGCCTTCAGTATCACTCAAAGATTTCCTCTTGACAATATTGCTGAATTCAGCACATTTGAGTTTTTAGCTTCGCAAATAATTCTCTTGAGTCAAAAATTCCTAGTACAAATGGCATATAGAAACTGACATCAAAATCTCGTGATCTTTCATGATCTTCTCATCATCTATATAGCTTTCAGAATCTTTGATGTATGTATTCCTCTTCCTCAGGCAGCAGTAAATGCCTTCTTCACTGCACCACTCTTTGACCCGGCAGGGATCACCTTCAGCACATTAAACCTCACCGTCTTGGACAGTGGCCTGCATAGCCACATGACACAACAGTGAGATATAGAGAGTTCAGAGTGACATCGAGCAGCTATTGGCACAGCAAAAGTCTAGTCCAGTATCTATAGTAATGCCATAATCGTATTGGGAAAACTGGGGCAATTGTGGAGATAAGTTGGGGAAAGACCAAGCTTAGCTTCAAAATAAGCAGAACAGTCTTAATACCTGCACTGGCCAATGATCACATGGTCTCCTTCCTTCACACGAAAGCAAGGGGAAATGTGGGCGGGGATGTTAGAGTGCCTCTTCTCATACCTATAAGACACCAGAATTATGGTTAGTATGGTAAAATAATTCGATCCAAGTCTGAAAACCATCAAAAGAATATTTCACTGACCTCTGATATTTCTTGACAAAGTGAAGGTAGTTCCTGCGAACAATGATAGTCCTGTTCATTTTAGCGCTATGGCATGTTCCAGCAATGATGCGGCCTCTAATTGACACAGTGCCAGTGAATGGGCATTTCTTATCAATGTAGGTTCCTGCAATACACGACAAATGAATAACACATCTAAGTCTCAAAATCACTGAACAAGGTATGGCAGAGCTGCATAAGAAATTACGAGTAATGCAATGAAAACAAAAGAAAGAGCCATTACGTTTAGGTTCCTACAATACAAGACAAATGAAGAACACATCCAAGTCTCAAAGCACTGAACAAGGTATGTCAGAGATGCATAAGAAATTCCGAGTGATGCAATGAAAAAAAGAGCCATTACATTTCGAATATTTATTAACAACGAGACCCCCCCCTCCCAACCCCTAAAAATAAAAAAATAAAGAAACAAACCAATCATACAGGAATGTTAATAAAAAATCTGGTAGAAAAAAAGAAGCATGAGTGTACAAATAATCAAGGAGGAATTAAAAGACAAATCTAAAATTTTCATGCAATCCATACTGTTTCTAGTCACACCTTCAGGTTGGATACAAAACCTATAGCATAATGTTCATGTCAATAGCCATTAAGAGAACCAGACACTCCTTGCTGTATAGCAACATCACTATATACTTGCTAATGATTTCTATTTCAGTACAGCCCAAGTGTTGAAGAAAGGATCAAACAGTTGAGTGACGGATAGCTTAAATAGGGTACATTTATAACTGATAAAATCACAGAGTTTGATTCAGTTGTGGATTCTCTGCTAGCCTCTTAAAGGTGATGAATTGAACATTACAAGCCTATGAGTAAGTTAGTTACATTAAGCTAACAAGTAACATCAATTACGGAGTTCTGAAGTGACAAATTGTTTAACAAGCGAGCTCCAGGACAAACCTTCAATGGCTTCCCTGGGAGTCTTGAAACCAAGGCCAACGTTCTTCCAGAACCTGTTGCCCCTTTGCCGGGGCTTATTTCCCTTTTTGCGGGCTTCTTCGAGCTGCAATTATACAAATGAAACCGTGATTAATAGTTTGTTACTTCACAAAATACCACGAACCAATTTACAAAGAATAATTTTTCTTACCAGAGGAAAACCTTAGGCTGCTTGAGGAAAGCCTTCTCTGTCTGCAAAAACCAGATACGTGTTTAATTTTTATTACCGATAAAATGGTGATAAGTTGATAAAATTGTACTGGTAACAAAACAGTAGCAATCCACTTGTGCAAAATAGTAAAGAACCATACTGGTCCACATACATCTAGCGCTCGACTGAATATTTATCTACATCTATTTTAGAGCGTCACACTTGAGTCGATCAGTGAGAAAAGAAGTTACCCACATCCATTTCATAGCATCCGGATTTAACAAATCGACGCTAGTGACGAAATTGAATCAAGCCATACGATTAGATCAACAGACATCTACGTAAGAGTAAGGGCACCTCGAACAGAACAGACTAGATATGAAGGTGTTAACAAGAAGGCACCATAGCAAATTGTGCCAAAGAACGCTGCGAGAAGGCTAGTATCCCTACTCGAACTTATCAAAATACAACAAATGGATAGCTCGTCGAGCAGTCCACGGATGCAACTCACCTGCTCCGCCATGGTTGATGCTCGAGAGGACCAACGGGCAGCGGCGCCGGCGTAGGAGGTGGCGGCGGCGGCGGCGGCGCGAGGATAGGGGTGCCCAAACCGAAAACCCTACTCGTACGGCTGGTTATTTAATGTATGCAACTTAGGTGGGCTTTTGTTCTTTTCCCTTTGAGTTTAGATGGGCTTTTCCTTTTTAGGCTCTTTTTGCTTATACGGGCTTTACTACTACCGCAGGTAAGCTTTTTTTGAAAAAAACGAATTAGTTTTTAAAAATAACTGCCACGAATAAAAAGTTGGCAAAACCCTCCCAACAATTGAATTGAAACGAAAAAAGGGAAATGGGGAACTTCAAATCTCGCGTTCCATGATTCCCATTTGTGCACAACACACTTAAAAAGAAAATCTTAAGTTTTTATAAGAGTTGGATGGAAACAAAATTCTACGGTTCACAAATGTTTTCTGTTTGGAGCCATTTTCATGCTAAATAATAGACCCAGCATATATTATTCATATCTGACATTGTATTTGATTATTCTAGCAAAAAATTAGTAAACTAGTGTCAAACAAAGATGTTGTGAGCTACAAAGTTATATTTATAATTTAAGGGTTTGTTTGGTTTGAGGAATGAGGTGATCTATTTTCCTCTCACTCCTCACTTTTCTATTTAGTTTGTGGAGTGGAATGAGATGATCCATCAGCCTCATTCCTCAGAAGAGCTAATAATTAGTATATGCATTAAAAATTGGTTGGTTTCTACTGAAATTTATGGGATGAGCTCATGATGCATTATCTCATGATGAAACATGTGGTGACTCCACGAATCAAACACACCATGAGTGTTTGTTGAAGGTCAAACTTTGCACTGCATAGATGTTCTAGAGTACCTTTCCATTGATTTCTATTGTGGGAAATGCTTATAAATGTATTTGATAGGAAAGGGGTCTCTCACGGGTTATATCATGGAAACATATCTTTCTCATACCCTATGGAAACTTATCGATTCTAGTAGTTTTTTTTTTTTTTTTTTGCCCAAATGTTACGGAAGTCAACTTATTGAAATATATTAGATGTAATTTGCCAAAGCCTACCGCCACTGCCATATACGAGCCGTATATTTTTTTTGAATAAATAAAGGAAATTGAAAAAAACATCTTTTCGCATGCATATTATTGCCTAATAATGCCTAGAAAGCCGGGCAGGGCCTCTTGTCTCCACGGCACAAAAAGGGAGAGGAGCCCAACAAAGGCGGCCAGCTAGTCGCCTATTCCTTCCCCTCCCTCGCATTCCGGCAGGCTCCGCCCAACGTCCGTGTCCGTGCGTCCCCGCGTTGCCGCTTCCGTCCTCGGCGAATCGAAGCCGCTAGCTAGCCCCCGACATCCATGGCCGCCGCGTTAACCCGCCTCCGATCCGCCGTCGAGCGGCTCGGGGGGGCCCTCCCGCGCCCGCGCCTTCTCCGCAGCCGCTGCTGAGGCCCCGGCCGCGGGGACGTGCAGCCAGGACTCTGGGGCTTTCGCCGCGGCCGCGGTGGCCGCCGGTTCCTCGGGGCTCGGGATCTGGCTGCTGTCCTCCATCCCGCAGCCGCTCGCAGACCCCGGCCAGGCGGAGGATGCCACCACCGCAGCCGGCGGAGGCAACGGCGGCTTCCCCCGCAGCTTTCGGCGGTGTCGGAGCCACAGGGGAGCGGGAAGGCAGGTTCCTCTTCGGAGGTGAGCACCCTTGGTTGAATCCGTGGCGCCGTGCAACGAATTAGCTCTTCTGCATTTTTTTGTTGTGTAGATAAAATGTGATCCGTCCGAGCCAGTGGATTTCGTCGCACGAAAAATGATAGTGGTCTTTTTCTCGCCGCGTTTGACGGGCGTTTGTAGCCATGTATACTTATATATTCAAGTTAATGTGGTCATAGTTGATAGAAACGGCATGATGATTTGGTCACCATCGTCTTGTAGATTCATATCGCCGAAGGGTGTTCTTCAAGTACGAGAAGAGGATTAGGACGCGCAGCCCTCCAGAGAAGGTAATGTGGCATTCCATATTAAGAATAACCATTCCACATCATTTGGCGATAATTTTTCCCAATTACAATTTTTGTACTTCTTCTGCTAGATCTTTGAGTACTTCGCATCCGTCCACAGCCCAGAGGGTGAGATGTACATGTTGCCTACCGACCTGATGAGGGCAGTTGTTCCCGTTTTCCCCCATCCGAGTCCAAAATTGTCAGGGAAGGGAGACTGAGGGGTGAGCGCCACCCTGGCGAGCTACAATGCGCCCCATCTGACTTTTTCATGCTATTCGATACAAATGGTGATGGAGTCATCTCCTTTTCTGAGTAAGTGGGCTGTGACTTGAACCAAAGCGATTGTTCGGCATTTGCTCTGCCATCTAGTACATATATCTGCATCATATTGGTAATTTCTTTGTGTTCTGTCCAGTTCACTTTATGCAGTGAAATAGTTAAGAGATCCTACTGCAGGGGTATATTATCGTATTATAACATCATGTCAATTATGCACACATAGGGATGACACTGACACATCTATCTAGGCATATAAACTGGTTATCAGTATCACTATGCTATTAGTGTTGCATGCATTTCTGTACTATTTCTTGATTTCTGTAAGCCATATGTCGTTATTAATTTCTAATATTGCCTCATGCAGGTATATCTTCTTTGTAACATTACTTAGCATCCCTGAATCAAGCTTCAATGTGGCTTTCAAGATGTTTGACCTTGACCACAGTGGGTATGTTATCTTCCAGCTACTGGACCCTGTTCATATTCTCTAGAGTCTTCTTTATGCATATCAGCATATGGTCCCTCTTTTCTTATTTTAATTTAATTAACTCTGAACCATTTGATTGTTGCAAGCACGCTCACTTACATGTTTTAGTTTGGGATTTTTGACTAGTCATATCTTGTTTGGAAATATTGGAGTCAGACGACTATGGTCATATGTGCGATCTTCCACAGCTAATGGTATCTGGGGAAATGCGATCCCATGTTTCTTTTGGTGGCATTTGATCACATTTGGTATATAGAACACCCGATGTGACCCCACTGGCAAGATGTCGCGTCCGTGGATTCAAAGGAAGCACCAGATCTCGACAAAGAACAAACCTATAAAGCCCTTCACCCACCCCCAAATTTTTATCACAACATCTCATAACAAATCTAATATCCATTTTTATTAAGTAATCCAGGTTATACATGAGTTATTGCATTGGAACAGGTAAACAATGTAATTCAGTTAAAAACTGTGAATGCCGTAGTTCGGGAAGAAAATCATATAGAGTAAAAAGAAATATCTGACATCGCTAGTTTTGACTTCTGCATTGTTTGATCCCTTTAAACTTGACTCTCTTTTTTTTTTCCTTTGTATCTATTAAAATTAGGTTATGTGGTGCGCTTTATGTTTTGGTATGTGCTTTACAGAAGGACGTCTTTAAACTCTATTATCTATGCCGCATGCCTACATGTTGTTTACATTTGGCAATTCATGTACAGTTTGTCACCCAGAAAAAAACTGGTTTTTGAGCATGTCCAATCATCTCAGATGTTATCAAGGGTATGATTAAATTTGATAGCCTGTTTGTGTGTTTATTATTCTTTTGTTCTCACTTGCTACTATGTCCTCATCACAGGAAATTGACAAAGATGAGTTTAGGAAAGTGATGACATTGATGCGATCCTATAATAGACAAGGAGCTGCCCATAGGGACGGTTTACGCTTTGGACGTAAGGTTTGTCAGCCGGTGGAAGATGGTGGTCTGGTCGAGTACTTCTTTGGCAAGGATGGGAATGGACATCTACACTATGATAAGTTCTCTAGTTTTTGAAGCAATTGCATGATGAGGTGATTTATTTCTTTTTCAATTTTTGTTCATTAATGTATTAGCAATCTAGAAAATGTTTCTGTTGATATAACTCTTGAGAGACTTAGTGTAAAGCCAAATAAACCAGAATCTGTATCAATCAACTGCATTTGTTAGCATTTGCTTTTGTACTTCTTCAGAACTCAAAAAATCTGTTCATTTCATAAAGGAAGATTATGTCTCAGTCTCACAGATAGTTCTGTTTTCTAGAAATGTTGATGAACATGACTATGCTATATGTGAGTTTGCAGAATTATAGAGTTGTATTTGGTTTATATATACTTTCTATAAAGAGGTAAATTGTGGAGAATCAGAAAAAAATTGTTTGTACATGGAAAAGACTGTGTTATGGATTGTAGAAAAAGAAGGGACAAGCTCGCAATACTAAATTCCAATTCATTCCAGATTTTGAACACACAACTTATGGTATAGTTTCCTTGTTTTGAAACTATTTAGGGCTCGTTCAGTTGGCAGTGAATCATCCCCTGGATTTATTCCTACCAGGATTGCTTAGCTAATTTGTATACCCTTTGAACACTTGGAACAATTCCTGGGTGGATTCCACCTAAACCGAACGAGCCCTTAGTGTGTTTGTCTTGGAGAAACTAGTTTCATAAGGTCAAAGTTCAATGTTTTTACTGTACTGTACAAGTGCATCTTGTTTTGTATTGGTGTAGATTAGTGATTATTTCCAATTTTCCATTTTATTCTACCTCTTGACCAGCATCTGTGTTACCATCATAGAATAACCATTAGTAATCCTTGTTAAAGGATTCAGTGAAAGCATGAACATTTTCTTAGCACCACAAGCCTTTGTGGTACCTGCTCTCATTATGCCTAGTCCATTCACGAGAAATTTTAACTCATTTTGTTTTTCCCCTGGTTGAATCTTCTGCAGATTGTCCGTTTGGAGTTCAGCCACTACGATGTGAAATCATCCAACACAATACCTGTGAAGGACTTTGCTTTGTCCATGGTTGCTTCTGCTGATATGAATTACATAGACAAGTTACTGGATAGAGTCGATGATTTGATGACAATCTTGACCTCAAGGATCAGCACATTACCTTTGAGGTTGGACTATTAGCTATTCCTCATTAATCATCATTGTCCTTGGGTTCACCATTGTTCCATTTTCAAATTACAAATATACAATTTCAGGAGTTCAAGGCATTTGCTGATCTTCGAAGAAGGTTGGAACCATTTGCAATGGCCATCTTCAGCTATGGCAAAGTAAATGGTTTGTTGACGAAGGAGGATCTAAAACGTGCTGCATCACATGTAAGGTCTTCTAACACCTGCCCTGTGTAGTTTGAGTTAGCTATTACCAATCGAAATATATTTCTTCCAGATTTCCTTGGAAGAAGCACTGGGTTTCACATTTCTCTCATTATGTAGTGTTCTGCCCTAGGCCACTAGCTAGCCTGTTTGTTTATAGCTGACATGCTCCAGTTATTCACAAATATTAGATCCGTTTTCTGATTGATTTCCTACTCTTTTCTTTGTAGGTTTGTGGAGTGGACTTGACCGACAAAGTAGTGGACATAATTTTCCATGTGTTTGATGCTAACAGTGATGGTAACCTGAGCTCAGAGGAGTTCCTGAGGTCATTACAAAGAAGAGAGAGTGACATTCGCCAGCCATCAACTTCAGGTTTTCTAGGGGTGATCGCCTGCTGGCTGAACTGTACAAAGTGTTCTCTTCAACAGATGCTGCCCCAGTAGATTCTTTTGACGCTCATGACAGTGTCTTCGTTGCCCTTGGTTGCTCTGTGTTCAATGTAGGTTTGCCAAAGTTACGCTCATGACACTTGTGATCGTATAAATGATATTGGATATCCAGACTTGAATAAATACCAAATCTATACCTACAAAAATAGCTAGGTAGCTAGAACCGTACAATCTTCAACTCACAGATTAAACACATTGAAAGTCCAACGACATCAAGGAAAACAGAAAATCTACTATACTAATAATGTACAATAATTAAACACGAGCACATGAATGAATGAACCTGACCGAAACCTAGTTGCATCAATACGGGAGCCTAACGTTGAGCCTTCTGAGCCAGATGGAGTGCAGCACCATGCGGATCATGTCGAACCGCCGCGCCGGCCGGTGCACCACGAAGTGGCGCTGCGCCTGCAGCACCCTGGCGCGCAGCACCCGGTACCTCCGCTCGGAGACCCCCTTCAGTATTGCCTTCAGCTCCGGTATCCTCGCCGGTGGCACGGTCACCGACATCTTGCTCCAGTCCAGCACGTCGCTGAACGGCGGCGGGTACCCGTCGGAGATGATGACGGGCACGCAGCCAGTGAACACGGACTCCACCACCCTGGGGCTGGCCACCTCGAAGCCGCTGGGGCACAGGCAGAACCGGGCCCTGGCCATGAGCGCGTGGTAGTCCTGCCCCGCGGGGAGGTACTCGTGGATGTCCATGTCCGGGTCCTTCTCCTTCCTGCCGAGCCAGTACCCCAGCAGCGCCCTGCGGATGTGCCCGTGCATGCCGCCCGCGAAGAATGCGAGCGTGGTGCGGTTCTCGGGCGGCAGGCCGGGCGTGGGTCGGCGGAGGATGCCGTCGGCGAGGTTCACCTCCGGCAGCGTGGCGTCCTTGCGCGGCCTGAACCCCTCCGAGGTGTTGGCGTTGCACAGCACCCGGATCGCGTTGGCGTAGAGCTCCCGGTTCGCCTCGGAGACCAGCGGCGCCCAGTCGTGGCACGACACGATGACGTGGTCGGCGCCGCGCGACCTGTTCCAGTACGGGTACCTGCCGGCGACGACGTCGACGTAGTCGGCGAGCGCGCGGCGCATGTGCGCCATTACGGCCGTGTTGTTGTGGCGGTAGAAGGGGTAGATGTACTGCACGAGGTTGCAGACGCTGACGGGAAGCAGGAAGGCGTGGGCCTCGCCGGGGTGGCCGGCGGCGAAGGGGTTCCGGGGGTCTTCCATCTCCTCCAAGAACTGGCCCTCCATGGAGTAGATGTCGGCGGACGGGCCCAGGTGCGTCAGCGGCGGCTCTCCTTCCTTGTACACCCATATCTTGAACTTCCTCTCCATCTCCAGGTAGCTCCTTGATCCATGATCCGGTGATCCATGTCAAGATTGAGTTTTTACTGATTTGTGCACGACGTATATATATGTAACAAAAATCCTCTATTTGCACATGTCACTGAGATCCGGGCATCTGGGAGAACTACGAGAACTGCAGTAACGCATACGTGTTTATTGTTTATTTGTTTACCTGTGGAAAGCTCTGGGGTTTCGGTAGATGGCGCCTCGCGGCACGAAGGCGTCGCCGACGTCCTTGAAGCTCCTCCGAGCGCTCTCCGCCGCCGCCGCCGCCGGGGCTCCGCGAGCCGCGCGGCGGATGGCCGCCCGAGACCGTGCCAGGGATTCCTCGATCGGCCCGACGACGCTCACCTGATCGATCGATGCACACGTACGTACGTATAGAGACGACGTACGATCAGATGAATGATCCGAACGACGATTTTCCATGACGCCGCCCGCGCGCGTTTGTACACACGCACGGGCGTCGTCGTGCGTGCACGTGTCACGTGTATTACTTACGTTACCGTACGTACCTTGGTCTCGGCGCTCGCCGGCGCCTTCTGGTGGGGCTCATGCGGGACGTGCCGAAGGAAGTGCTCCCGGCGGCGCTCACGGACGACGATGCTGGCTGACTCGCGGCCCTGCAGGAAGGAGGGCGGCGGCAGAACGAAGGCGGCGGCGATGAGCGCGGATGCGAGGAGAGGCATGGCGATCGCAGCCACACGGCCGCCGCCGTTCTCCATGGCCGGGTTCCCGATCGATCGAGCTGCTCTCTGATCGCGTGGTCGGTCGGCTACTCCAACGACCGGCCGCGAATGCTGCACCGTACGTCTTGACTGGGAACTGGCCGGCAGTCCAGCCCTGAAAACTACTGCAAGTAGGAGGGAGAAATGCGCATGCAGTCCTGGTTGCGGGAGCGAGTTTAGCGAGAGTTGGTTGCGATCGAACAGGGCAGAAGCTGCCGCCGCACAACGGCGCAGTAGGTTTGGGATTCCGGATTTCGGGATCTAAAAATCACTGCATGCATGCGCCGCACCGAGTCCTGGCTGTTATGATCGGGTCGGCGGCACGGCACCCAACGACGAGGGCGTGCGTGCGCACCGCAGATCGACCGCACACGCGACGCCGTGTACGGCAGGTGAGTTTTAGTTTGGTAGTACTGTACAACTTTGGTTGATGTTGGGTCGAGGCAATATATACCTGGAGAATATATTCTGTTGCTACTAGTAGCAAGAAAAATGCTTTGGCTCAACGCAACTCGTGTTTAGCGGATGTCGTTGAGGCGTTCAGCTGCTGGAACAGTATATAGTTGGGCTGGCCATGTTAGCACAAAACAGCACGGGAAACTAATTCTGGGAGATCGATATCCGGGACATTCTAAAAATGGCCTAATCCAAGACAAAAGCCCAGGCGCAGTTCGGCCTATCCGATAACCGAGCTCATGGAACCCGAGACCTCCCTCCGTCTCGCTCGAGCTCTGTGGGCTCCCGACCGTAACAAGGGCGAGCTCGATGAAGGACTTCTCCCGACTTGCTCGAGCTCCGCCCTTATGAGCTCTCAGGACGGGTACGAAATCTACGCCTCGTTTGAGCTCTCTCGCTGAGAGCTCTCCGGCCCCTCGCAGCGTAGATTCGGTCGAGGACCTCTTTCCGCCTCGCCGAGCTCTTCCACCACGGGCTCTACGGTCGCGCCGCGGCCGAACGGGCACCATAACCTAGAGCTCGTCCGCCTGCCTTCTCGAAGAAGCCATCGGGTACGGAGTTGGCCAACCACTCCCCTGACAGGCACCGTAGCCACGACGGGTTGCAGTGACAGAAAGGGGAAGGTGAATTCGACCTGCCATACCCTGCTACGACCAACCACTCCACTGCAGTGCCACGCGGGTACACTCGACGCACGCCCACCTCATCCGAGGCATGGCCGTGTCCATGCCGACGGGATGCGTTCCTACTCCGATTGAAGACCAGGCGCTGACCGATCACCGCCCACCCCTCGGAATCCCGCGTGACGACGACGGCCGGGCGCGACCACGCCTCCGCATCCAAGCCGGCGACGAGCTCTGTTGGCCAAACGAGCTCAGTGCCCCCGTCGTCTTTTGCATTCTCACCCTTGGAATTACATCCTCCTCCTCTTTTTAGTCCTCCGCTCTGGCGGCGCCCATGTACCCCCTTAGACTATAAAAGGGGACCCTTGCCTCTGGGTAGAGGCAGGTTCACAAGAAACGTAAGACATTCCACTCCACTTACACTCCACTCGATATTGGCGCTATCCTCAATCACAGAGACTTGGGAGCCCGCTCCCTCTCTCGCCCAGCTTGTACTCGCCCTGGTATGAGCATTTGAGCTCAGATAGTGACTCCGACCGGATTAGGGAGCCCGATTTGCCCTGAACCAGTATAATCCTTGCGTCATTGTCTTGGTCATCGCTGCACACACTAGCCAGTCGATTACTGTGACGGTGGAATTAGACCACGACACTAATTGTTAGGTTTTAATTGTGCCGGTGGGGAAGTGACCTCATGAGAAGTTTTTACGCTGCGGGGTAGATTGGTGTTGGGAGCGTTTGGGGGGTGTTTAGTTGGTGAAAATATATTGGGTTCGGGTACTGTAGCACTTTTTGTTTGTATTTGGTAATTATTGTCCTACTATGGACTAACTATGTTTAAAAGATTTGTCTCGTACTTTTCAGCTAAACTATGTAAATAGTTTTTTTATTTAACTATATTTAATAACGTCATGCATGCGTTTAGAGATTCGATGTGACGGAGAACTGTAGCACTTTTTGGGTTGTTGAATGGCAAGTGAACACCGTCCTGCCGGGTAAATGTTGACATTCCGTATGTTTTAGATTCGAGTGTTGTTCTCGTGACCGCTACTGCCCAATCTTATGCATATGAAGAAACAAAATTTCCATGTGACATATATTTTGTTTGTTACTTCCCTAGTGTGCCTTGTTTAGGCTCCGATTCCACTTGCCAGTTTAGCCTCGAGCTGTAATGTAATCAGTTTATGGCGTGGACGCGTTACACTGAAGAGGTTATCAGACGCTATACCCACTCAGTCAGACCCTCGCTGATTGACACACGATTTTGCACCGATGCATGACTCCTCCGCGAATTGCAATGATTTTGAGGGAACAATGTACGTACAGCCAGCCCGTTGTTTGTGGAGAAAAGGACGACCAACAGAGACGAGCCGGATCACACTTTGCGGCCCATTCGCTCACTCGCCAGGCCGGATCACACTTTGCGGCCCACACACACACGCCGTCGTCCTCTCTCCGCCAACAGAGCTGAGCTCATCTGCTCCTTCGCCGCGGCAGTGCGCCGACCCCGGCCCCCGACCACAGTGCGCACGGGGGCTTCTAGGTAAGGAATCCCCTAAATCCTCCTCACAGCACCTGCTCCGCCGCCGTGGAACACAACCATCTCCGGTGTCTGGTAAGGCCCCTTTGCCTCCCCGTCGCTGCATTTTCGGATTCCCCTGCGCACCCCCTCACTCGCTCGGGCCTCGGTCCCCACTGTTCACAGATTGTTCTCGGAGCGAGGCATGGAGGGCTGCTCCAAGATGAGCGCCGGCGAGGCGTCCGGCCTTCCTGAAGGTCCCCTGGTGGAGATCCTCTCCCGCGTCCCTGCCAAGTCCGTCTGCCGCTTCAAGTGCGTCTCCAAGGGCTGGTGCGACCTCATCGACGACCCTGCCATCCGCAAGAAGCTCCGCCAAGCCATGCAGGGGCTGTTCGTCCAGACGGCCGAGGTTGAGGACCTTGAAGTTACCCGGTTCAGTTTCAGTGTGATCGACCTGGCAGCGAGGTCCGTGCCTTTTTCCTTCTCCTTCCTGACGGAAATGACTGGGATCAGGACCTTCTTCTTCTTGGATTCCTGCAACGGTCTTATCCTTTTTGGGCATCATCGGGACAACTATGATGCATCAGCTAGTGACTACTTCGTGTGCAACCCGACCACAAAGGAATGGTTACACATGCCCGCTTGTGGCTCCCGTGCAATGGTAAGCCATACCTATTTGGCTTTCGATCCGGCTGTGTCCTCTCACTTTCACTTGGTCCAGTTCCAGATGCCTGATGCTGAGATGAAGGTAGTGTCGTTGCATGTTTACTCGTCTGAAACTGGGACATGGAGTCAAAACCAGTTGGAAGGCCAAATTGATGGACTAAATGAGCAATGGCCGATGCAAGGCATATTTTTTTTTGATGAACAAAATGAGCATGGGCAGTTGGAAGGCCAAATTGTTGAACAGAATGAGCAAGCGCAACTGGAAGGCTGGCATAATCAGTTTAAACTAGAGGTTCTCAACTATCATTGTGCCTTTGTTAATGGCCTGCTACATTTGATAGTTTGGGCCCCACACAGACAGCACATACTTGTTGTAGATTTACAAGGGAAGGCAAAAAGGATCTTCACTGTGCCAGGCATAGCTGATTGGAGCCAAAGTGTACTTTATTTAGGTCAATCCCATGGGCACCTACATTGTGTGACTATAGAGTTGGTTGATGAAATTAATGACATGCTTTCCATCTGGGTTCTTGATGATTATGATACAGAGGAATGGGTGTTGAAGAAGACTGTGAATTCTTTGGATGTCTTTGGAGAAACCGAAGTCAGGCCAGAGTATTTTGTGGTTGACATTCATCAAGATTGCAATGTGCTTTTCTTTTTTCATCAGTTGACCAATAAGCTGATAGCATACGACATGAACCGTAATGAAGTGAGTGTGCTTGCCACTTTCCAAGATTCCAAAATCTGCAATGATTTTGCTCGTTACATTCCCTATTTCTTAGAATCACCTGATCTGAAAGTGTGTGTCCAAGTATGAGCTACCAGGTTGGTTAAACTCCAGTGGACTCAGGTGAAATGTTCTCCTTGTGCTTGGACTTGCCTTCTTAATTTGTACTGCAAGTCTGTTGAGAGACTTTGGATGTATGCCTTCTTAATTAGTGCTCGTGTTTGGATGTATGCCTTCTTAGTTAGTACTCTTGCTTGGATGTATATCTTCTTAATTAGTGCTCGTGCTTGGATGTATGACTTTTCATGCTTTTAATCTAATTAGCACTACAAGCCTGTGGGATAATTATGTATTGTGCCTTTATGGATGCTAGTTATTATTATATAATGAATGTGGTTGCGCGCAAATTGATCAATTTTCAATCTTTGGTGATAAGTTTTATAATTGGCATGTTCTTTTGTGGCTACATTAACGAGCAAATATTTACTATGAATTTAGTTTCTTTGATCGTGTGTTTATTTATGATCAAATAAAAATCATCCTCCATATTTTGCTTATGTTGCATGTATAAGTCTCATTTGTGCTACAGACAGATGTATTCGAGCCTGGAAGATACTTATATAGTTTCAAATGTAATATGTGTAATTAATTGTTATGTGGACGTGCCACATCTTATCTTCCTAATAGAACATCAGTTGCATTTGCAAGGAACCTGATCTGCCTGGAAGAATTGTATTCTGTCTGTCAGGTCCAAAAGTTAGTCCTCTCCAAGAGACAATATTGGACCAACCTGTTGCCGAGAGACAGCTATTTGCTTAGTCTACATTTCATGAACCCTGAGAAAACTATAATTACAGCTAGCTATAGTCAACTGTTTTCTTTGCATCAATCAATAGTTGAACTTGTGCTTTCATGACAACTTATGGCATTTTCATTTTTCATGTGGCATTCAAATTTAAATCTGTACCCTGAAGTGATTCTAAAACATGTCCTTTGTCAGGAGCTGTAAGCTCCTCGCTGAAACCTTTAGTTTGATTCCAATTGGTTGCTTGTTCTTCCGTGGAAATACAGTTAGATTGTTATCCATCTGAGGGAAAGTAACATAACCTCCTTATTTTTTCCAAACAAAAAGTAACAGCATATATGAAGGGGATTCTTGTGAGAGAGTTCATGTAACCTAGAGCCATATGAAAAATCTTTGACTCGTTGCAGTCTAACATGTATTGTGTGTTGAGGTCAAAATCAGTTTCAGTATGCTGCGGTTATAGAGGTTACACTATGGTTTCAGAAAATTCTACTTTGTTTTCTTCCCTTGATTTTTTCCTTGACAGGTTTTGAAACCACTGAAAATTAATTGAGGTGCAACTTGTAACTGGTATTGATTTTTGTAACAGGTGTGACGTCTATCGAGCAAAATTACATGAATCACATCAAAAACTTATGAATTAGCTATTAACTATGTTGGTATTACTTTTATTTAGAAGATATTCCCCAGGTCATTATATTTTGAATGTTGTACCGACAGTTAGACGGTAACTTAAGATTGTTGTGCTCTGCTTAATTTATAATCTTGTTCATAGAGATGATTTCTGCTGCCTTCCATACTTTCGAAACAGACACAACTGCTAGTGTTCTCTATATCCTGTGGACACTCTAAAGAGTCAGCTCAACCATGGTATAATAGATGATGTATATATTTGGAGATCTATTGAAAAAAAGGTCATTCAAAGGTACTTCTTAAATTAAATCTCTGGTCCTCTCGATTAGCAAAGATATAAAAATGCTCTTCAAGTTGCTCTAAAGAGGAGTAGACCACTCACCTTCTTGAGGAAACGCAATCACGGCAACTCTAGTAGGATTCCTCAAATCTAAACCCCTACTTTTGATTTGAAAGCTTTCCTTTTGGTTTTTGAGGGTCTGATTTTTTTTTTTTTTTTTTTTTTTTTTTTTTAAAAAAAAAAATCTACTCTAACATCAGCCCTCAAATTAGAGCCCACAATTCCATTCTAGTAGACACTAGCATATGGAATCCACTCGTCATTAGTAGGCATGAAGAAGGAACACCGGAGACATCTATGGGGGGCGCGAAGGTAGCACGATTGGGTCCTCGCTTTGTGAACCACACCGAGAAGAATAGGGCAATGACACAGTAGAAAATCAAGACAAAAAAAAAAAAGATGCACAATAGTGAGTTGGCAACGAAAAAAAATCTCAGGGAGAAATAGAGAGCTTCATGGAGTAGGAAGAGATTTAGTTTTCTTCTCTAACACCAAAAGCTAGAGACTTATTGAAAATGCTCTTATACAAAGTGTGTTTGTTTCGTGATCTGAAATCATGTTTCAGCGAGTTAGAAGACCTAGAGCCTCGTTCGACAAGGCTCGGTACATACCTGAGCTTTCGAAAATTTAGAAGATTTGGGGGAGAGGAGTTTGTTGCTGGGGACGAAAACGACTTTAGTACTTCAATGGCATAGATGATGAGCCGCAGGAAGCAGTCAGTCGTGTCCCCTTGATCATGCCCCTCTCAGGCTCAGGCCTGTTTGTGTCGTGCGCTCTCAGACATGTTTGCTCAGGCATCCATTCAAACGTTCGGTGAAAAGATGCAATATGATTATATAGTGCTAAGACTAAACATTAGACCGTGGGATCCAGTCATAGCCTTGGCCATCCATAAGGACAGTTAACCCCATCTTTGTGGTTGCAGAGTGACCAGCGAAAAACATGAACAGCATACGTGAGAAACAGAAGATAAGCACTGTTCTTATCGGGCACCAACATAACGCACACTTAATTAATTTAACCAAACATAACAAGATCGACATACATAAGCATCCCAGATGGCGAGGAAGCGCGCTATTTACAATTCTGTCTCTTCCCATCGCGCCTTATAGGGTGCACGCAGGGTGCAAAGCAACTGCCAGTTCTTCAGCATCACCCGAAACGAACGAGCTTGCTGACATATAGCAGAACACCTAGCAGTCGTTAAAACTTAAAACCATAGCTGAGTTATATATGCCTGCCTTCAATTCAGGCTCTTCCAAGATACTTATCTACAGAACAACCTGCTCGAACCTGATGATTATTTACAGCAGGTACCAAGTGGAAAGCTACTCTGGCCGCATGCTGATCAGATTTGGCAGCATTGTTGCTCGGAGCTTCCTCATCTCATTTGCTGTGACCCGGGTGGAGTCTAGAGACAGCGAACGCAGGTTCTGCAGGTCCTTCAAGTGTTTGAGACCAGCATTGGACACCCGCGAGTTTGACACGTTCAAGTTTACCAAAGCAGTCAGGCCTGTAAACCAGATGGCCATGAGATTTTTAAAAACTGAAAAAAGAAGTAAACTTATTCCGGCATGGAAGAACAATACCAGAGATCAGCTCCAAGGTTTTGTCTGTCAGATTAACATTTTGAGAAAGATTCAGCAGCGTCAGAGCCTTCAGATCCTTAATGTTCTTCACTCCAGCATCAGTAACAAACCCACCACAGATTTCAAGAGAAAGAAGATTCTTAAAATCTGCAACAACATAAATTGTGTCAAATGATGTGACCTGCTTAGGCACAGAAAAGCTATCTTATTTCAAACAATGTGTCGCCAATATTATCTTCAAATAGGAACAGGGATGCCTAAATAACAAGACCAACAAGCTTGCCTACTCAACAGGGCCCAGAAAAGGTATTTCGGTACAGTGCTTCAGTCATTTTATATACTCCTATATGGCCACCACAACCAAGTCATAACAGACAAATGTAGTGTGCCAAGTTTTTTTTTTTTAATAACAGTGTGCCAAGTTAGGGTATTGTTCCATGAAACTCACCTCACAAATAAGATTGGTATTACTACATAGTAAAAGATTGTTGACTACTTAAAAGCATACAGTGACTAGCCTCTGGATAGAACATTATCAAATTTTCATATAACAACCAATTTTGCAACTGAAACTGATTTTAAAGTTTGTTCTTACATCTCAAGCAGTTTGTGCCATAGTCAGTTATGCGAGCTCCAAAAGATCAAGATGAGTCAGCCTAGTAAGACCTGCATCATCCATCACCATATATTAGTGGGAACTACCAAGCACCAGTGGTATACCATAAATGGAATAATAAGGATTATGTACAGACAATCCATTTATGGTACCTACTTGTAAGTGCTGCCAAGCCAACATCAGTAATTTGGCGATTGTCAAGGTTGACTGACTTCAGCATATTCAACATGGAGATCTTCTTCATACCAACGTCCGTGACCAAAGTAAATGAGAGATTAATACTTTGCAGATTACAAAGACCTGCGGAAATACATGGAGATCTCCATTAAACTATTTAATGACTATAAAAACAGTGCATATAAGCATGCCACTGAAATAATGCATTTAGAAGGAAAAAAGGACGCACAGTAAAAACAAGTAAAAGCTGCACTTATAACTCAATTCACATAATCCATGCATTTTCAAGAGTCACATACAGTTTCCACATAGGAAGCTAGCAACTTTGCATCGCAAAATAGAAGTTTAGAACATTCTCTTTTTATACTTTGGCGAAAGCACATACATATACATTAGTATAACTTTCGTCAAGGGTTCTAGCATGTATAGGATTCAATCAATCTAAGAGGTAATAAGAGATAGAAAAGATGAGTTCCTTTTTTTTTTTAAGTCAAGAGTCAAGACAAACCAGATAGATGCTGGAGTCCATTGTTTCCAACTTCAGTATCAGAAAGCTCCAAGCTTTGCAGTAGCACAAGACCTGCATTAACATAGGCCCATAGTGTTACACACACAAATATTCCTAAAACGATTTAAGAAGGAACAGACATTCACAGATAGAGATGTATGAATTACAACTTCAGGGATATATGCACAGATGGAATGAGTAAACAAATTGCAGAGATGATATTTTTTTAAAAAAAAAACAAAACTGTACCTAAAGGATGCAGTAGACTCAAAATCGGTACAACTGCTACTCACCTTTAAGATGTGATAGACCGTCATCTCCAACCTTGCACGAATCCAAGTTCAAAGACTCCAAACTGATTAATCCTAGAAGCAACAAAATCACAAGAATTTAGCTTTAACCACATTGAAGTTCTACTCTACAATGATTATCTGGATTTTCAGTATCTTTAAAAGCAACAAAACAGAAGAGGGGGCCATCCTTTGGCAGCAATATGCATGGATACAAAAATGTATAAGTGCCCAGTGGAAATCACATGCTTTAATTTTATATCTTTTGCTTTTGGAATATTTCTCTCTGATCTATGTATTTTGTTATTTTGATTCTTTTTAGACCAAACACTTAATTCCACAAATAGTGTTTCTTGCTTATTGACCAGGGCATCAAGAACATGTTAAAAATCACTAGCTCACTTTACCAATGAAGAATAATATCCAAGCCCCAGAAGAACCAGTCCATTTTAATTATTTAAAGGTAAAAAAAACTACTAGATAAACTAGTGATGTGATACTATGTGCAAAATCAATTCCTTGAAACAAACAACCACTATTCAAATAAAAAATATAATATAAATTTGATACATACATTGTATTATGCAGACATCCAAATGTAAAAAGTTAAGATATGAGTTCTCAACTACATTACAAGATAATCATACCTTTGAGATGCACCAAACAAGCATCTGTAATATAGTTAAACCCTAAATTTAAAACCTTCAACTTCTTAAGACCTGGAATGCAGCAACAGGCAATGAATTAGATATCAGTTCAGCATGACATAAACATGCATAAAAATGATTAAATCAGTTATCAAGGTAACACATGCTCAGTGGCTAACTAAATGCTTTATCATGTACTGCACATAAAAGCAGGTAAGAACTTCTAAAGTACTTGAAAGTAGAAACAAATGCCTTTTGCAACCAATGCCATGTTATTCGCCTATTATTTACTCAAAACCTGGGCATCAAAGAACAAGAATAGGTGGGGGCAGGTTCATCAACATCCTTCCAGAGTTCATGCAAATTCCTTGCATCTAATGTTGCACGCACGCACGTGCACTCACAAAAACACACAAATGCACACACACACACACACACACACAAAAATATATATTACATATATAACACACACCACTTAACAAAAGGAAAAATTACCCAAACAAAATGTATGTCGCCCCATTAAACATATAAACACACCCTGGCTGCACAATATATATGTCGCTCACTAGTGCTGACTGCTGAGTCAAGATATGTTTAGCAAGTAGTATTACATTTACCTTCAAAGTTTTCACAGCCATCATCGTATATACCACAACGGTTCAAGTTCAACAACACCAATGAAGAAAGTCCTACAAAAGTGAATGGCATTTGGCAATGAAGTGAAGATATCTTACAGACCAAACAAAACCAGCCATTGCTAAAGAGATGCATTTGACACCTTACAACTGATATCCAATAAATAGAACACACAAAAGAAGTCGTGGGAAAAAAAAAAGTTGTGGAGCACAAAACAGTAAAGTATACTAAAATCAATGACCCATTTAGATAAATGATCAGTGCAAAAGATATAATCAGGCAGTCAATTCTCATCTGAAAAGGTTGAGATGTAAATCTAAAGAAAGCTAGCGTTGATTATAATAAATACAATCAGGCAGTCAATTCTCATCTGAAAAGGTTGAGTTGTAAATCCTAAAAAAGCTTAGCGTTGATTCTAATAAATATAAGAAAGCAATCATACTAAACGGCAATCGAACTCTATTTGCTCCTAGAGTGAGAAATGCCTCTACACATTGTTCTTAAAGTTTGTAATTTTTCTGTATAAGCATCTCTAATGACTGAGCGCTTTATTATATACAAATTTCATAAGCCAGCCTCACATGAATCATGAGTTTGTGTTGCATGCAGATTGCAGGGCAGTTTATGACACCTAATTAGGGAAAAGGTCAAAAAAGTCATAGCAAGTTAGTACATTAGAATTCTATATAAGTGCAACAGAGGTAGAACTCCGAACACCGATGGACCAAGAAAGCAACAGAAACATATATGAAATTTTGACTGAAGCCACATAATATCAAGATTAAGAAGCACAACACAAGACACTATCAGGAAACGATGCAAGACCTGAAATAGCTTCCAAACAAGAAGCGGTCACTGGGCAGCCCTCTAGGTTCAAATGAGTGAGCTTCTCCAAGCCTACAGGGAAGAATAAGCGTACTTGTCAAACTTTAGATCGATTTACAGCATAGTCAAACACGGGTCATAAACATCAATATATATTAAAAAGCTACATAAAGACCAAAGCAGACAGAGCGGTACATGCCTCTGATATACGAGACCCCCAGATCTGTGATCTTACAACATGACAATTGAAGGTCCTTCAAATTTGTAAGATCTACAAAAGAATGACGATAATCAGCCATGCAAAAATGGGAGATCTGGGAATGCCATCTTATACATTTTACTATGTTGAAAATGACAATAGATAAATTTCTATCAAGACAACCCCTTTGTCTGACATAATGATATCATATGATGTTTCTGAAGGAAACACAGAAGATATGCTGCTACCTGTTAAATATTTGATATCTGAATCCGCAATATAATTGCAATATCTCATATTCAATGACTCGAGCTTTGTCAGATCTGCATAAAAAAAAAAAAAAGACATTGCAACTGTAATTTCAAGTCAACAACTCGAGAAGTAGTGAAAGTTCATGAGGACCAGAGGAGACCTTTCAAATGAATAAGGCCACCATGAATCTTTAGGCAACCTTCAAGGTCGAGATTTATTAAGTTAACTAAATTTGCAAAGGCTTTCATTCCTTCAGCAGTAACAGCATTACTTCTCTTGAAGCTTAAAGAAGTCAGGTTTGACAGTCCTGCAGATATAGAAGCATTAAGTTTTAGTATAACAAAATACAAGTTCTGAAGCATAGCAAGTTAACTGACTAATAGTCTATAATACAAATTAAAATAGGGACTTGTATTTGAAGTGCTATCAGTAAAGTTTGGACTTCTTAACACATTTGACTTTGATAATAAGCCACCATTCAAAAAACCAACTAGATTGTAGTGCATTAATCTTGCACACAGGAAGGAGTTTTTAAGCTCATTCTTAAATCCATCTTAAGTGAACTGAAGTCATTTAAATAAACCAAATAAATAAGAAACATGTGACTAACCTGACACTACGACCAGCCCATTTTCTGATATTTGATCACAGTAATTACATGCCAAGCTTTGCACGCTTGAGCAATCTCTAAGAAGATCTATCCCAGTATCAGTTACTTCAGAGCAAGAAATATCAACCGACAACAATGACTGCCTTTGGGATGCCACTACTTCCATCCAAGCATCCTTTACTCCAGGGTACTCCCCTAAGCCAATGTCCTAACAATGAGGCATGAAAGAATAGTTATCACGAAAGTGAAGTAGCCTCATATTATCACACAAGAATCATTCTCAAAAGTGAAAGCTAATTTCAAATGAAGTCCTTAATAGAAACGTGACTATCGATTCCAAATGAGAGGAAAGATCATTTAAGCAACGAATAGAAAAAACATCTAACAAGAGGTTCCAAACTTTCAATTGTCGTTCGCAGACAGCATTGCGAAAGTAGAATATTATCTAACTAGATTCCACCTCTCGAGTTTGACATGCATCTCAAGGGACCAACCTAAATGCTATATTTACAAGCAAGCTAAACAAATTTCTTTTGGGGAAACAGTATTAGAACAGAAACCTACAGGAATGCTAGACATATTAGAACAGAAACCTTACCTGCAGAGCACAATCCCTAAAAAGTTGAAGCGATGACTCCGTAAGACGGTTTGAATTTACCAATTCATTGAAAATCTGCTGGCTGAGATCCCTTGGCAACATTGCGAAAGTAGAATACTTGTCGGTATCCTGCAAATATTACTGGGATCAAGAAAAAGATATTCCATATCAAAACTCAAACACATGTAGTCACAATACTACCTGGCAGACTCTAGCCACGCAGAGCTCCATGAGGGACGGGCACCGCCCAGGTTCATTCCCCTGTCCCTTCCGGAGACATCAGAATTGCTGCGAGGCAGTGTAAGCAGCAGCCATTTTAAGCTGCTGGTCTTTGAGAACCTTGGGGATGTCTGGAGAGGGTCACCTTCATCCACCAATTGGCTTCTCTTCCTCGAGCAGACACCACCCATGATCGAGGTGAAATTATTGAACAAAATCCAGCCACTCCTCTCGCTATGAAACAATTTGGTTCGAGGAAACTGGTAGCTGCACAGTGACTATCCTATAATCCAATTGTGGCGTAGTTAAAGACCATGGCAGCCTTCGTCACCTCCCACCCCATTCTGCAACATGAACATATTTGCTGAGGATTTGACGGTGACTCAAATCTGTAAATGAACATACTGTACATCCTTTTTTGCTATTTTTTTATCAGTGCGTGGGTGCTCAGATTACATTAAGCAAACAGTACATCCATTTTTGTCAATCATCGATCGGACCCTACCTGATCAAAATATACAATCTAAAACGAAATCGAAACTGAGAGAATAACACACCAATTAACCATCACAACTTCTTCAGTACGATCCTACCGGAATTGTACTCTTCGGACCAAACAATATTGAACCATGGCCAAGTAGTAAGACCGAAATTAAAATTCATAACGCAAACAAAACACCACAGCAACACAGCGATCCAACGCCAGCCCAAATCCAACAGAACAGAGAAGCCGAACCTCCCAAAACATCACTGATCAGTTTTCTCAGGTAAAAAAATCTGGAAAATCACAAGGAGGCAGATAGATTACCACACGAAAAGCGCAAAAAAGGTTGAGCCAAATCGAGTTTAAAGGAACAGTGCCCAACCACCCCCGCACCCACACACACACAAACATGGAGTCGCCAGTACACACCGGTCGCGAAATTCTCACCCACCGACGGCCCGTCGCCAACGCCAAAGCCACCACCAACCCAGCTACGCGGCCCCGGCTAGGGTTTATCCAGTCGCCGCTCAACCCAGCGCTGCGACTGCGACTGGGAGCACGAGCAGGAGCACGGGAGCGAAGGGAGGATTAACCCGCGGCTGCGCTCATAAATATCTGACGAGTTCTCGCGTGGTGGCGGAAGGGAAACGAAAGGGGAGAGAAAAAGGAAGCGACGAGGATGCAATGCAAGTGGCGAAGCGAGAGGGGCCGGCGCCGCGACAGAGCTCCACGTGTCCCGTGGGCCGGCCGATCAGTTTCGCTGATGAGTGGGTCCTATCGCGAGGCGCGAGAGCGGCTTGTGGGGGAGGGAGGGGAAGGGAGGGGGTGCTGCCGTGGTGGGCCAGTGGAGCGGAGGGGATAAGGCGAATGGGATTATGGGACACGCAAGACGCAAGTGATCGGCCGCACGCTAGCGCGCTGATTATGCGGTCGAATGTGTGGCCAATTTCACTATCGGCAGGGGCCCTTCGGTGGAATCATGTGGGTTCCACGGTTGATTTTTTTATGAGTACTAACTTACCAAAATATATACTAGGTGTGAATTTTAAGCTTCGTCGATGGTTCCATCAAAGGAACATTTGCTTCGACTTTAAAGAAGTAATTTTGTGTTCTACATATACAGTAGTATTAGATAGGATTAGATAATGTACTCCTGAGTCAAACATTGCCAAGAACTACATAAAGAATTTGATTTGATGACAGCAGGCTAGTACATTTAAATTTTTTCATAGAAAAAATGATCTTTATAATGAAGATAACTCATGACTAAATATTACTCTGCTTTTTGTACAGCCTTTTTCCGTTGGGCGCGGTCCGTAGAACAAGAAGCTCAGACGGTTCCTGTGAGCAGGGTGCGGGATGAACAGCGAAGGCATGAGGCCATGACTACGCGGCCGCAGAGGATCTCCCACCACAGGGTGGGCACAGTGGGTGTACGGAGCAAGGACAATCATGTCACGGTTTCAGAAAACCTCACCACAGGGTCGCCACGTTGTACGTCGAAGGCTCTAGAATGGAGGGTGGGTGGTGCGCTGCCGCCGCCGGCAACCGTCTCGACAAGTCGACGACCCGTCGGAGCTTCGATCCGTCACGAGATTGCCAGGGAGATTCTTTCTCCGATCACATTTCCGGGTGAGTGCCTCCTGTCGGTCCCATACCACTCCCATGCTTCCCCGGAAGAACGGCGCGATTCTTTCTCCGACCACATTTCCGGCGAGGCACACAACGGATTTCCCCACTCTGCTTTTCCGATCGATGTGCCGCCTTCCGTCCCGCCAAAGCGTCCTCAACATGCTCCACACGAAGACACAGCCATCGGTCGGTTTCGGCTTTTCAGAGTGCTAGTGTCACTCGGTCATCGTTATCGCATCTACTTTCGATGCCTTTGGCTTGGCTGGAGACAGGGCTTCCGTGACCGTGAGCACGAGCAGCATGACTCTGATTGGTGCGAAGAGGAAGAGTAATACCGGCCGTCGGCGTCGGCGTCGGCGTCGGCGAGTTTGATAAGGGCGTAAAGATGTCAAAAATATCCGGATGCATATATGTAAAGTTTGATACGATACGATGGAAGGGACCAGCCAGGGACGTACGTAGGTGTCCGTAGTTTGCTGGTTCTGGTTGGGCCACGACCCACACGCACGACCGCGCCGACGCCATCAAACAAACGTACGTACGTGTGTTGTCAAAAAAAGAAAAAAAAAACGTACGTGCACGACGGTGCACCACACCTGGTGGTGTATGGTGGATTCTCTCGGTACGAGTATACTAGGCGTGGCGTGAGACGTGTCCCCACCCCAGTGTTCACCTAAATTGATCTATCTGTAACCGTCGCTGGTGTCTTCTTCGACGCGTCTCTATGCTGACTCGATCAGTGACACGTTAGCGTAACGTACTGATTAGTTTAGCAGTTTTCGGACACGCGTCGGGGTGATTCACTGACTCATCACGACAGCCCATGCTGTTGTGTCTAGGATCAGTGAGTCCTGCGGATGGATGACACGATTGACACCAAAATCATGGCGTCCCACCTCCCGGGTACAATTAGCATGCTTAACAAGATTAGTATTTGTGACTTGTGAGCATCGACGCGACAACGCGCCAATGCATAGCACGTTTGCTCGAAGGCTCACAGTTCTCGTTGATAGCGTGGTGCCAAAGATGAATTCAGAAACCTTATCTTTGCGGGTTCTTGAATGTCTTTCGTTGAGTAAGAACATATATTTATAGATATGAGTGTGCACGCGTCTTGTTAGTATCTGCGGACTATGTTGTATTGTTGTACTTAAAAAAACATAAAAAAAAAAAAAACAGGCGAGATGTGCTTGAGTGACATGACAATTTGAAGCAATGAAAGCCCTAAGGGTTTAAGACTCATGCAAAAGGGTGAAGCAAAACAAAGCCTAAGAGATTAAGACGAAGCAAATGAAAACCTAAGGGATTAAGACTTCGACCCTCCGAACAAACGAAAGGGTGAAGCAAACAATAGACTAAATTGTGTTGAAAGTCCTATCCAATATTTTGACAATAGAAACATATGCAAAGGCAAGGCTAAATAAAAATGATATTGCCCATATTTTTTTATGTGCGATGTGCGAATGACATTCGTCCAAAACATTCATTCACCACACAAACGCTTCCACCTGAGCCGGAAAGGGCACCTCATCATTGTAAGACCCCCAATATCAGCAAAAATTACGCAATCGGAAGCTAGAGAAGAAATGCTCAATCACAAAAAAACACTTTACTTGCAAGAATATTATTTGGCTTCTCCTCTCGAGTGTCGTCCATAGATTTAAAAGCAAGTACACACATTTTTGCTATAGGAAATATAAAATAGCTTAAACTAACAATCATATTAAATTTATTCAGCAAAAAGTTGTGCTTATAACTTATCTGGGCTTGAGTAGAGAGCCCGAAATTCCTTTGGAACCAACTACAGATCGAGCTTTAAAACTTTGTTCCTTCACTAATTACAAGCAACGTCTAGGTACATGAATACTCCTTCAATGTCTCTGAACATTGCTAAGGTGAATGTCTTTCACTACTTGTGCACCAATACAATTTGGAGACGCAGCTCGACCCTTGCATGAAAATCAAAACCCTCGCAAGTTGACTTGCAAAGCTACCGCCATACGCCATGTCTGTTTGACATTTCGCAAGATAATCTCTTTTCCTTTTTCGTAATGACGAAAGGATACCTATAATGAGTTAGAGCAATAAGGTGTCACCTCAAAATTGGGGGACTTGGCACTGAAATAACATCAATGTGTGGGGCCTCGCCGCCTCTATTAAGCCCCTCACCTCAAAAGTTTCTTTTTGGGGGTGGGGCGTTAGCGAAAATAACATGAATGTGCCAAGGGCCTCGCTTGCCTGGTCGCCCCTCGCCTCAAAAGTTTAGGGGCGTTGGCGCTAAAATAACATGAATGTGTCGAGCGCCTCACTTCGCTTGTTGCCCCTCACCTCAAAAGTCTTTTTTTTTTTTTTTTTTTTTTTGGGGGGGGGTTGACGCCCGAAATAACATGAATGTGTCAAGGGGCTCGCTTCGCCTACATTCTCCCTCGCCTCAAAAGTTTGGTGTGAGTTGGCACTGAAATAACATGAATGTACCAAGTCAACCTGACAATGGATTGAAATCCGCACCGAACCCGCACCGAACCAGACATGCATGTCCTATTTAATTAACCCAATCCAGTCCACCCATTCATTTGCTAAAGTTAAACCACCCTGAACCGTCACTTCCATCCCTACATAACAAACCAAACCAGACCGGCTCAACCCATTAATCCATGGATCCGCGTTGGTGGCCGGTCGGCGACTGCGCGTCCTTGGCAGTGCTTCAACTGTCGGCATGGTGGGCTTCGGTTGTGACCTGTGTCAAACCGTTCCCATCCATTAGTGCTACTGCCCCAAACCAAACTAGTCCATAAACTCTATAACCCATTTTCCCCCAAACCATACAGGCCCAAACAACAAACCAAACCATTAAATCCAGTTTTGGTCCAAACCGTTCCCAGGTTGAGTACCAAGCGCTCGTTTTCGCATGTATTCGCCCCTCGCGTCTAAAAATTTGGAGGTAGTTGGCGCAAAAATAGCATTAAAGTGCCGAGGGGCTCATTTGGCCTTCTTTCGCCCCTCGCCTCAAAAACTTTGGGGAGTTAGACATAAAAATAGAAAAAATTGTGCCAAGGGGATTTTCACTGGACTCTTCGACTTGAGAATAGTTGGCGTCCTCCGAACCTTCAATCTCTCCGAAGACGTCTTCGGCATCTTAGCCGCAAATGGATTGCCAGGAATAGGAGATCCATCTATGTCAGCAGCTTCGTCCAAATCAGCTGGAGCCTTGGTACCGACATGAGTTTCGGTCTCGGTTGTCTCGTCGCTGCTGCTCGAAAACAGCTTGGGGTCAATAAATTTCAGAGGCCTCTAGCCAACTGAATTGCCACTGGATGTGCTAGAACTCGAGGTACTACCCGAAGACGAACCAGAACCCGAGGCAGACGAACCCGAACCCATGGTTGACGAACTCGACATCTAGCAAAGAAACGAACCTAATGTACAAAAACAAAAAGAAAAAAAGAAACCGAAATAAAAAACATGGGTTTCTTAAAAAAAACTAAAAAGAGGCGAGAAAGCCGAATAGGGAGAATTTAATTACCTGACCACTGAGTGCGGAAGCAACAGAAAACTCGAACACTGAATTCCTAAGAGTGAACCAGAAGGAAATCAGAAGCGGGAGGTAGTAAGAGCGAGAATGCCAAGCGGCTCGTAACCGGGCGCTTCGCCGCAGCCCCCTTATATAGAGCAGGCGGGCTCGCGAATCGAGGAACTGTCCCATCTGAGTGGTTATCGGGCACGCAAACCGTCAAAGGCGACCGTTCGAATTCGGTAATATTCAAAAAATAATTATACTAAAAATATAAATAAGGATAATAAATAAAGTAAAGTAAATAATAATGGCCAAAATAAAATACAAAAAACGTCTCGCCTCGCATTCGTGAGGGGGTTTCTTAAGGAACCGAATTAATGGCGACTAAGGGGAGCCGAAAAACCGCTCACACTTGCTCTCGAGGGGCTACTGTTGGGAGAAGCCGGATCCTAGGCATCCCCCCTCCTTTCGGTCCTAGGTAACCTTGCCGGCGGAGCCAAGTCTTGGAGCATTCGGCAAACTTGGTGGGAAAGATCGTCCATTTGGAAAGAGATTGGCATAGCCGAAAGCTAGTGCCTTCGGTCTGGCTCAGCCGAAAACCCGTGCTTTCGGTCTGCAAGGCGAGCCAAAAGCACGGGCTTTCGGCCCAGCAGAGGGGGAATCTTAGCTTTTCCTTGGGTCCTCTAACCATGGCCTGCCCCCAATGCATGGAGAAGCGGTTCTATGGATCAAGTCTTTGCGAGCCCGGATGTCGGCCGGGCGGGCGATCCTCTTGTGACCGAATCCTCCGTCTTTCGGTCGTATCGCCGAAGACTTGCATGTTCGGTCGAGGGCGCTGAATGTCGGCTTGTTCGGTCAGGCAACCGAAAGGATAAGTTTTCGGTTAAGTAGCAGAAAGCCACGGGGCTTGTCCGGGTGAACATCTCTAGATTGGTTTTGGATAATTAATGACAACCTAGGACTAATCTCTATGCTCAAGTGTGACCTAGTGTGAGATGAGTCCGACTCAAGTCGGTGCAAATTGTGATCATGGTGGATGACATGGTGTCGATCCAAAAGATGGTCAAGTGCATGGACTTGGGAAAGCGAGGTGGAGAAACAAAATGGGCTCAAGGCAAAGGTATATTTAATAGGGCCATTTTGTTTTATACTCAAGACACGATAGAGGGTGTGAGTGGTTTAGGATCGATAGCCGAACTATAAAGAGGGGAAAACCTCGGGAACTTCGATCCTCATGTGCCTCTAGGTTTAAATTCATATGCATGCATTCTAACCTAGAGAGCTAACCTAACCTTCGAAATTGATTGTGAAAATGCTAACACACGAGCGCATGGTGATGTACACGTGGTGGTGTTAGCACATTTGCGAAGGTGGTGATGGTTGTAGGGTTGAGATGGGTTTGGGTAATGCTTTTGAGAAAATGAAATGCATATTTTCTATTGCGCCGGATGCGTCGTGGTGATGAAAACATGCTATCTCTAGAGCTCAAGTTGGTATACTTGTTGGATAGCATGTCAAAGCAAAGGCGACGGAGAAACGACAATTTTCGTAGTGAAATGGCGGCCGGACCCTCGCAACCGAAGCAGCCGGGCCGGGACGATTTGGGGTCCCTGGCCAAAGCGCCCGGTCGTCGGGTGCTTCCGGTCGATTCGGTAAGGGTCGGTTTTGGGTTTTCGGCGACCGGCGTGCGTCCGTCGCCGGACCTTACGACCGGGCGCTGGATTCGACGCGGCCCTAGCGTTTGTCCGTTTCGGCCGGGATTTGGACCTGGGCCGTGGTCCGGTCACCATCGACCGGTGCGTCCAGTCAACACGCAAATTGTGTATTTTGCACCCCAACGGCTCTATTTCGATGGGTGGTGTATAAATACTTGTTTGGCCGGCCATTGGGACCTCTCTTGGTCATTTGAATTCATTCTAACACCCTTTGAGCTGAGCCAAACCTCTCCCACTCTCTCCCACTTGCTTTGAGCACATTCTTGAGAGATTGAGTGGTGATTCAAGTGCATTGCTTTGCTTGTTGCATTTAGGGGCATTTAAGGGTCATTGTTGCCGGTGGATTTCTTGTTACTCTTGGAGAGTACTGCTCCTAGCCGGCTTAGTGATTTGGTGGAGGCGTTGGCAAGAGTTGGAGATTGTTCTTGGCCACCTCCAGGTTGATTTGTAAGGAGGACCACACATCCTCGTCGGAGCGACGAATTGCAAGTAATACATTGCTCGTGTCTTGGGTACCTCACTTGTGAGTGGTGGCTTTGAGGCTAACAAGTGCACCGCCTAGCTCAAGCACCATCCTTGTGTTGGTCGGCACAACCGGAGAGACTACGGGTGAACAAATCATCGTGTTCATTGTCTTCATTGGTGATTGGCTTCATCCATTGATTGTGTTTGTGTTTCTCTCCACACGGTGATTGGTTCATTGCCTCTACACGTCGGTATAGCATTCCCTTGCTCTTGCATTTACATTCCTAGTTTATCTTGTGTAGAGAGCTAGCATATACTTGTGTAGGTGTTCTCGCTAGTTAAGACATTTCTAGGATTGTTCACTAGATAGAGTAGTGACATAGCCCTTGTGTGACTTAGAGATCATAGTTGATATTTAGAATTGTCACTAGAAGGCTTGCAAGACACTAGAGCTAGCGCAAACCGCATTTACGCCTTTTGTTATACTAATCGGTTTGTTAAGTGTATTTGTAGAAATTTTTATAGGCTATTCACCCCCCTCTAGCCATCTAGGACCTTACACGGGTCATTGAAAGGTCGGGCTTTTAGCGGTCATGTTGAAGGGTCGGGTCTTGGTGACTTAGCCGAAGCTCCGAAGCTTTCGGTTGTTGCTTTCGGTCCTTCTAACGAGTTTTTTAGGTGGCACTGAGTGCGGCGCGTGGTCCCCGAGGAGGCCGTTGGGATCGCAAGCTAGGAAAGACTAGAGTGCCCCCCGGCATCGAGGAGGATATTCCAAGGAGTCGTGGAGGTAGAGGGGCATAAGTGTCATGTAAAAGTCTACGGACTACTATAAATAAGTCCGGCAGGGCATTGTAAAAGACCACAAGTGCAATTAATGAGAAAGAGTCCCAGTTTGATATTCGTCTAGGTGTTTCGTCTCCACTTGAGTTTCGTTCGTCTCATAGGGGGCGACACACTTTAAGGCCACTCCAACAATGCCTTCATCATTTACGCCTCGACAATAAACATGCATCTTCTTCATGTCTAAAAAAAATGGGACAAAGTTTATTGACTTCAATCTTTTTTCAACAACAGAGTAACGAATCTCGTCTTTGGTGTGACAAAAGTGGTAGCACCATACATGCAATAGAAGCATAGTTGCATCTGTTGAATTAGAGGTGCCACAACCTAGGTACCTCCATGAGACCCAGATATGACAAGACTTGTAATGCTCAATTGCCCTCAGTGATAGCAGAGATTTTTTTTCGATTTGATCTCATTCTGATCCAACAAGTCAAGAACCTTGATGGTAAGGAAACACACCTTCTGCTCTACACTAAGCTTGCTGAACTCAAGATTAATGATGCTATACAATGGTATCAATGATACAACAAATCTCTTGTCTCTTGGTTATAATCCTCACATCGCAACGCTGGTTGATCCCAGGGGAATATCATGTTCCCAGGGATCATTTGGGTTGTCTACTTCTAGGGCCCTGATATATTCCTTCTCACCGTCATGAAACATACCAAGAGCAACAAGTAGTTTCACGTGTTGTAATGAAACCACCAATGATCTTGGCACAGCTATCGAGAGGTCCTTCGAGATATGAAGGGTAGTGTTGAGTGATTCAGGACGTCTGTAGTCAATTAAATGGTCTGACCACTATGGGTGTGTTTTGTTGGGTGGCCAAGTGCTAGCCAGGCTTTAGGAAGCCAATTTTTATATGCTTGGTTGGTTGTATGAGCTCTTTAGCCTGGCCAATTTGGGCCACCGATCACCCCTTAACACGGCTCTGAAGAGCGGGAAATTAGTCATTCTTTCCTGGCCAGGCTTGGGCTAGCCCTCCCACGGTGTTTCCGTCACCTCCGAGTGGTGAAGCAGTTCCCGTCGGTGTAGCGTCATCGTGCTAGATCCACTACCTCGCCCTTTGGAGTCTTTGCGGCTCGGCGAGGAGCCTCCATGCGAGGAGGCGTGGCTAGCATCCACGACGGCGGGGCCCTAGCAGCCTTCTTGGGAGCTCCTCCTCCCACGGTAGGTCGCTGCGTCGGTGGCGGCACCCTTCTTCCAAGCAAAGCTCTACTTCCCTTCCCGGCATGTCTCCCTTTGCTCATGTATGCGAGTGCCCTAACCGATTTGGTCCGATGCGAGTTCAAGTTAGGGTCATGTTGCGTTCTAGGATGAGCATCCTCGCTCTACCTCCGTCTTCGCTCAAGGCGCGCACAGCGGCGGCCGGAATCAACATCCTGTGGCCATGACAAGTGGCGGCGGTTGGATGGTCACCGTTTGCAAGCAGCCCCACCAAAGCAAGTCCCGTTCATGACAGGCGTTACGGCGGCAGGAATCGGCATCCTCGACTAGTATCTCATTCGTGATAGACATGCTTTTCCCTACGTACGGGGGTATTTGTATCGAAATAGCCAACCAATCAAACAAAATTTAACCCAAGCCAGGCTACATGAAGCACGATAACCGAACACACCATCTTGGCTCGATTGAGCTTGGTTAAAGCTAGTATGGCTAAGTTGGACTAGCCAAACTCAACTACGAAACAAACAAAACACACCTAATGTGTGGCTACAATAGTCTTGCACACACAGAATGCGGCTACTCATCAGCAAGGTGCGCTCTGACTTTCGATGCAGATTGGTGCGAACCCTTGCATTTCAATTTGTTTGAGGATCTCAAAGATTTTGTTGTCCTGTCTAGACCTCAGTGTACAAAAGCTCAGTCGATTTGTTTCTTGGTATACACAATTACCTCCTCCTTGCTAAAAGCATGTTGAGTGATCTCTATGTTATGCAACATAGGATCAACATGGAAATCAATTTTCCTGGCTCTCTCTCTAGCACTCTATTTGCTTCATACAACAGAGTGCTCTTCCATACTTCACTGCTGTCAAGATACAGTTCTAACATTCTGTGAGGCCTTTTGGTAGTACATAATTTGGCCTTGTTTAGTTACACCCAAAATTCAAAATATTAGAATCGAACTCATGTAGCACTTTTGTTTGTATTTGGCAAATATTCTCCAATTATAGACTAACTAGGCTGAGATGATTCGTCTCGTGATTTACAATCAAACTGTGCAACTAGTTACTTTTTTACGTACATTTACTTCTCCATGCATGTGTCCCTAGATTGATGTGATGGAGATAGAGAGAGTGAAAAATCTTGGAACTTTGAGAGGAACTAAACAAGGCGTTGATTTCTCTACTGTCTTGTTGGAGTGACCCTAAAGCGTACCACCCCCGATAGGAAATGAATAGAAAGCCGGATGCACACAGAAATAACACCGAATGTAAGTGGAGTACTTTTTGTTATTGATTCCAAAAGTCGTGTCCTTACATTTCCCCCTTGGGGGCTTATTTATAGTAGTCCGTAGATTTTGACATGACCTTTCTGCCCCTCTACCTACTTAGCATCTTGAAATATTCCATTTTTGGAGTAGGGGCTCCTTGGTCCTTTCCAGCCTATGGCTCCAACTGCTCTGCCCAGGGCCGCCCACCTTTCTCCTCCCGCATCACCTAAAAAGTGTGTCAGAACGAAGTCGTAAGCCCCGGCTTTCGGATTGCCACATCTTTCGGCGATGGATCTGTCGCCTCAATTTGGTGAACCAAACTTGCTATACTCGGCTCACGGGAACCAAATGCTTCGGCTTTCGGATTGCCATGTCGGTGGTATTTGGAGCGACCTTCAAAGGAAAAGCAAGGCCTTTGGCATGAGATGATGTTTGTCGGGCTTTGGCGCACACTTTTCCTCAAGATTAACGAATGATGTGGTGTTTCGGCCTCATGCCTTCTGGCCTATTTTGCAGACCAAAAGGTCTGTCTATCGATACCGCCCGACACCTCCTATCTGAGCATTTCACCTTGTAATACCCACCGAGAGATGTAAGGTTCGGCTCCATACTATTCGGCAACTTCGAGCCGAATGGAGGGTGGCCATGGTTTGGTATTCCCCAATAGTAACCCCCTAGGGCCGAATGAGTCCCGCCTTCCGGTTCCCGTTTGACCCCAGAATCGGCTCCTTTAAGAAACCCTCCTTGAACCGAAAAGAGAAGTATTAACATATGTATATAAATTTGCAATATTTAATGTTTATTATTATTATTATTGTTATTATTATTATTTAATATTATTGTATTTTTTACATGGTTCGAGGCCAAGGAATTCGAAATGGGCCGACGACACCCCCGTGCCTCGGGTTGCGAGCTAAGAACCAACCGCCGCGACCATTCCTTGGTTCGGAAGCCCCGGGGAGCTATATAAGCGCCTCGCCCTTAGCACGAGAGAGGTTTATCCTGCCGTCTTGCACATTCAAGCCTCTGCTTTTCCCGCATTCGGTATTACGAGTTGGGTGCTTACTACTTTCGGCTTCCTTCTATTTTCGGTTCGGTAAATTCATTCACCGAATAGGTTTTCGAACTTTTCATTTTAAGTAGCCCATGTTTTTTTTTATTTTAGTTCTTTTTCTTTTGTTTTGTTTTTGTACGTTTAGGTTCGTACTTTGCTAGATTCGGGTTCTGCGTCGGGTTCCGGCTCGTCTTCGGCGAGTCATCGAGTCTCGGTTCCTCGAAAGTGGCGATTTGGTGGGGCAAGGGAGACCGAAATCTATTGACCCAGGAATGTTCTCTTCCAGCGGTGAGGGCACCATCAGCGATTCAGCTAAGAATAAAAGCTATTGACTGAATGATGGAAGATTCTGACCAGGATGAAATTGTGGACATCGAAAACTTCGCCGAGAAGGCCGACGATCCACCTGTTGTCATGACGAGTAAGATGAATTTCTTTGAAATCGAGGGTTCCGAGGACACGAGCTTTATGCAGGCCGAAGGTTCGGGAGACGTGCTTTCGTGGCCTTTTCGGCTCCGCGGTCGAAATGGACCTCTTGGAAGCTTCCACCCTCAAAGATATTCGAGACCCTTAACTACTACGCGGGACGGGGTTAGTTCTTTTATGCCTATTTTCGACTCTTCTTGCTAATTCAGTTTTGTAGTTAAGCCTGATCTCTCGTCCGTTGTGCTTTCAAACGATACATGTCGGCCAAACCCTACAAAAGCACTTCCAAGGGCTGGAGGCCTCATCCTCCTAGGCTCTTGAAGTCGAGAAGGCCAAAATTTCGGAAAGCTCCACGGGAGCTGAAAAAGGCCGAAAAAGAAAAACCAAGACTTGGAGGTGGAGTGCGGACCTAAAGGACTCGCCATTCGACCCAATTGAAAGGTCCTAATGGCTAGAGGGGGGTGAATAGCCTATTAAAATTTCCTTCAAGAATACTTGAGCAACCGGTTAGCTAGTATTTAAAACAAATGAGCGTAACAAAGCGGTGCTACAAGTTTATCTAAGCAAGCCCCCTATACAATCAACCACTAAATAAAGTCTATAATTACTAGTTAATCAATCTAACTAGCTATGTCAATCTTAGGTGGTGACACTACACAATCTAGAGCAAGATTGAAAGGTCCCTTGTGATTTTGGTAATTGAGTGTCAACATTAGGTGGACTAATAACGTGTGATTGAGATAATACATAGGAAATTAGTTCACATGAGATGACACGATGAAGGAGCTTTATTACATATGAGACATGACATGGAGTCATGTGATCAAGGTGGTGAAGATCAAGATGAGGCTTGGCTTGATGGACCGGTTGCAAGTGTGAAGAGCAAGTCAAGGCTTTGAAGTGATGGACCGCGAGGCGGTGAAGCTTGCGCAAGACTTGGCGCCGACGGACCGACGCAACGGTGAAAAGCATGGGAGGTCAAGATCGATGTACCAATAGGGTCATGTGATGATATGAAATGGATCATATTATTCTTGATCATGTTACATTTGTTGCATCGACACTTGGAGGAGGCAAAATAGAAATTCGCAAGGCAAAGGTATAATCTATAGGGCATTTTATTTTCGCCGGTCATAGATGAGTAGAGAAGGTTATGACTGGATTTAGGTTTGATAACCGTACTATGAAGAGGCAAAAACTTCAATCACTTTACTCACCTAGTGCCAATAAGTTGACTTTTTTTTTTTTTTTTTTTTTTTTTTTTTTGCATATGCATAAGGCTTAGTGACTTGATGAGTTGGTTGAGAATATCATGAAGATATCTTAGAAAGCAATTATCTCATGTGCTAAAGTTGCTTTGGATATTTGGATGAGATATCACATACTTTGGAATGAGTTCTTGTTGGAAATTTGGAAGGAAAAGGAGAAATGGAGGAAGAGAGCAAGTTGTTCAGTCTCCGATTTTTGGCAGAGTGCGTCAACTCATGTTCACTCTGTGGGAGAGTGGCGCATGCAAACATGTGTTTGTGCTTCGTGTGATTCAAGGGATTAGCGAGCAATGTGGGGCCCAACTAGCATGCAAGTTGACCAATAAAGAAATGTTAATTATAGAATGTGCATTTTTTTTTTTTTTTTTTTTGAAACTGGGTTCCTTCTCATTACTTGTCGCCTAACAAATCGTACAGCTTCAGGGACGTAGGGAGTTATCACCTCCTCGCCCTCATTACATGAACGACCCACCAATTCATGGGCAACCCTATTACATGATCTACTAATAAACTTGCAATCAAAATGGATAAAATTCAGCTCTAACAGAGCCTTGATTTTGCAGACCAAAAGCCCAACATCTGAGTGATCGTACTCACAAGTAGAACTAGGGAATCTCCCCCCGCGCGTTGCTACGGGAATTAAGAAACAATGCAATGATCATAAGAGAAAATTTCACGATATCATCTCTGCACGATAGTGTAGCTTATATAGAAAGGTGAAATACCAGTGTATTGAGTATAGACAACTATTGAGAAATAAAATGAGCTAAAATGTTAACCACTAAGTATTAGAAGATGAATGAATGGCTAGTATCTTTGCTGCCAGATTTATTTTCTTAAGATGAAATTTGTTATAGTGTAGCATTGCTATATTATATTCTATATATACTGTATAAAAAAAGAAAAAAACTCTCTTCGATCACCTTAAACCACTCGATTTTTGTAAAAAAAAAAAGAGAGAAGATTCATACAATCTTATCCTATCCTATCCTAACCCAATTTACCATCAGCTGTAATTCACATGCTAGCCTAGAGATTAAAAAAAGGGAGTGGGGATGTCGGGCTACTAATGGCTAGATATAAAAAAGACAATATGTACTGAGGGCTAGATAAACCAACTAAAGTTATGGCAAACTAAAACAAATAACTGAACGCCCACGTTTCGTTGTCTTCCTTGGTGGCGTCCGGAGGCCGGGCCTGGCGCCCTAGTGGCCTCCTGTTATGGCGACGTGCCCTGCATTTGCCCATGTCCTCCTCGCCGCCGCGCTCACCGTGTCCGCCCCGCACGAGTGGGAGACGGAAGCACGGTTGGACAGGGATGCCGCCCTGATGGCGTTGCCGCCGGTTGAAGCCCTAGACGCCGGGCAGACCGAGAGGAAATGGCACTATCTGTCTTGGCATTCAAAATTCAGATATAATAAACTGTTGCTAGACATTGCGATTACAAAGTGTAGTCAATATATATCGTCTGAAGTCAATTAGAAGGTTACGTATGTGTACCTTATGGGTTTGGATGCGATCAAGAGATTCTCTGAGAGATTGCTCCATTCCTCTTATGTGGTCAATATTCTCAACTTTATAAGGATCGATCCAATAACTGAAAAAGAATTGCCTTGTGTTAGAAGATATGGTTGTTAGGATAGCTCTTTGGAGGACATGTATATCCAATGTAACCGAATGTAGCTTGGCTGTCAAGATGATGGCGTGTAATCTAGATAGATTAGTTAGATGTTCTTGTAACACAAGTATGATGTAATTCCCCTTGTACAAGCCACACCAGGGGCTGTTCTGGGAGTATATAAACACGTACCCGAGAGCCTGGAACGGCATCTCGTTTCAACCATTCTCACATGGTAATCGAGCTAGGTTAGTCCAAGAAATTCGCCATGGCTACCTCCTCCTCCGCTCTCTGCCGGTTCCATCTCTCGCTTACGCCCGCCGAGCGAAGAAGTCGACTCGCGCGAACTTCCAGCGAGTGGCGAGTCTCAAGTCCTATCGGCGATCAAGGGTGCCAAGGCTGGCGAAGTTCATCAACCCCAACGTCGCTGCCCCGGCAGAGTTCCCGCCACCGAAGGAGGGTGCCAAGCCGGACGCTCCGGCGATCCCAACCCGGAGCGTGAAGATTGGGAAGCCAAGGACCAGCAGGTCCTCAACTATCTCCTCTCGAACATCGGGAAGGAGATCCTTGGTCAGGTGTCCCACGCCGTGACCGCTGCTGAGGCATGGACTGCGATCAAGGCAACGTTTGCCTCGCAGTCGCGTGCTCGGATCATCTCCACCGGGATGGCGGCTGGCCACAGCGTAGAAGGGGACATCTATCGTCTCCGAGTACATCGCCAAGATGAAGTCATTGGCAGATGAGATGGCGTCCGCGGGCGCAAGCTTGAGGATGAGGAGTTGATCTCCTATATCCCGACTGGATTGGACATGGACTTCAACCCCGTCGTGTCGGCCATTGCGGCGAGGGTGGAGCCGATCACCGTCCAAGAGCTGTTCACTCAGCTCACTTCCTTCGAATCCAGGATGGAGTACCATGGCGGGGGATCTCAATCCTCCGTCAACATGGCGGCGAAAGGTGGTCGTGGAGGAAACATGAATGGAGGCGGCCGCGGTGGTGGTGGTGGCCGCGGTCGTGGCGGCTTCACCCGTGGAGGACCCAATGGAGGGACGTGGTGGTGGCGGTGGCCGTGGAAGCGGCTTCATCCCCGGCGCAATCTGCCAGCTGTGTGGCAAGGAGGACCACTACGTTGTCAAGTGCTTCAAGCGCTTTGATCCCAACTGGACCGGGCCGCCGCAGAAGAGTGTCTCGTCGGCCACCACATCATATGGGGTGGATACAAAGGCGGTATGTGGATTTAGGAGCCACGAGACCATGTGACTGGAGAACTAGAGAAGCTGTCCATCCGCGACAAGTACCATGGAGGCGACCAGGTGCACACGGCATCCGGTTCGGGTATGAGAATTGATCATATTGGTCATAGCACTTTACATTCCCCAGTTCGTCGATTCATCTCAAAAATATCCTTCATGTGCCTCATGCCAACAAAAACCTCCTATCTGTCAATCGTCTTGTCCGTGATAATCATGCTTTTTTAGAGTTTCACCCTACTTGTTTTTTTCTCAAGGACCAGGAGACGAGGAAGACACTCCTCGGAGGCCAATGTGAGCATGGCCTCTACCCCTTGAAGCCACACCCCCATGAGTCGTCAGAGTCCAATAAACAAGTGCTTGGAGTATTCAAGCCCACCGTTTCCATGTGGCATAGTAGGCTAGGTCATGCGCCCAATGCTATTGTTCGGCCAAGTCCTTAGTCGCCACAAACTTTTGTTTTCTAGTGATCAAGAGAATAATATGATATGCGATGCATGTCAACGTGGGAAGAGCCATCAATTGGCCTATCCCAAATCAACCAGTGTTTCATCAAAACCTTTTGAGCTCGTTTTTTCTGATGTGTGGGGTCCAGCACCAACTTCGATTGGGCGGCATGACTATTATGTTAGCTTCATAGATGATTACAGCAAGTATACATGGATTTATCTCCTTCGTCACAAATCTGAAGTTTTTTTCCTCGCTTCAAGGACTTCCAAAATATGGTAGAACGCCAATTTAATACCAAAATACTTGTGTGTACGGTCAGATTGGGGCGGTGAGTACCGATCCCTTAATCCCTTTTTGCTCGGCTTGGCATTGCTCATCACGTTTCCTGCCCACATGCTCACCAACAAACGGCTCTGCCGAGTTTAAAAACACCAAGCATATTGTCGAAGTAGGCCTTTCCCTTCTTGCCCATGCAGCTATGCCCTTAAAATTTTGGGATGAAGCATTCTTGACCGCTGTTTTTCTCATCAATAGATTGCCTTCTCGGGTTATTAATAATCACACACCATTTGAACGCTTGTTTGGTAAAACTCGGACTATAGTTTTCTTCGAACTTTTGGGTGTGCCGTCGGCCCAACCTCCGACCTTATAACACTTTCATAAGCTGGAATTTCGTTCGAAAAGGTGTGTGTTTCTTGGGTACAAACAATCTTCACAAAGGGTTTAAGTGTCTTGATCCAAGCGTGGGGACGGGTCTACATATCTCGTGACGTTGTCTTTGATGAGCATGTTTTTCCCTTCACCACACTCCATCCAAATGCCGGTGCTCGGTTACGAAAGGAACTTGAGCTTCTTCCCGACATTCTGAAAAACCCAGCTTCCGAATTTGGGAGTGCACATGTGCATGATCAATCTGTGGTTAATTCTCTGCCTACTAATGCTTTGTTTCAAGTTGTGCTGGTGCTCAGAATTGTGCAGGCTTTGACACGGTGACAAACGGTGAAAAAACGGCGCCAAACCAGCGTTATTTCATGCTGGAGGGAAACGACGCCTCACGCACGGCGAGCACGAGGTGGATTCGCCGCTCCTCGTCATCGGATCGGCGGCGCGTCAAGATCGGATCGGGTCTTTGCTCCGGTCTCCCCTAGGCCCCTGCGGCGCCTTTGTCAGGGGCCACGGATCTTCTACGCGTGGGACGCTCTCCACTCCGCCTCCCCGGACCCGTGGGCGCCACACGGGATCCGACGGCGTGGGGATTTCCATGTCGATTCGCCGCCGGATCGCTGCGGCTCCATCCGGATCCGTGCGGTGCCGAAGTTCCGGTGATCAAGGTGCTGCCGGTGAGGCTTCATTGGTACCCATCTCCTCTCTGTTGTGCGGCGCCCGGCCACAAGGCTCCAACACGGCATCACCAAGCCTAAGACATACACTGATGGTACGGTGCGATGGGGAATGTTGAGCACGGTACATCCGGATGAGCCGGCGTCGGTGGATGTGGCACTTCGTGACAAGCATTGGGTCCAAGCCATGGATGTTGAATACGAGGCACTCATGAAGAACAAGACATGGCATCTGGTGCCACCACCAAAGGGCAAGAATGTGATAGGATGCAAGTGGGTTTACAAGGTGAAAAAGAAGGCAGATGGGAGTATTGATCGATACAAGGCACGTCTTGTTGCTAAAGGTTTCAAGCAACGGTATGGAATCGACTACGAGGACACGTTCAGTCCAGTGGTCAAGGCTGCCACCATCCGACTCATACTTTCCATTGCTGTGTCTAAAGGGTGGTCGCTTCGCCAACTCGATGTACAGAATGCCTTCCTGCACGGTATTCTTGAAGAAGAAGTCTATATGCATCAACCACCAGGCTACCGTGATCCAAATCGTCAGAACTTTGTTTGCAAGTTGGACAAGGCCCTGTATGGTCTCAAACAGGCGCCTCGGGCATGGTATGCTCGGCTGTGCAGCAAACTCATTCAGCTTGGGTTCAGACCATCAAGAGGTGACACGTCACTGTTTTATTATAGCAAAAATGGAGTTGTTATATATGTGCTTGTTTATGTTGATGATATCATAGTTGCGAGTTCCTCATTGGATGCAACTAAAGCCTTATTGAAGGATCTTGAAAACGAGTTTGCTCTAAAGGATCTCGGGGATCTCCATTATTTCCTAGGGATCGAGGTAAAGAAGACTACAGATGTTGGGTTGCTGCTCACTCAACAAAGGTACGCTGCTGATGTGATTAAGCGTGCAAATATGGAGAAGAGTAAGTCGGTAGATACTCCTATACCGACTACAGAAAAGCTGAGCCTGACTGATGGTGAGAGTTTGGGGCCGGTGGACTCAACTCGGTACAGAAGTATGGTTGGAGCACTTCAGTATTTGACTCTCACTCGCCCTGACATTTCATTTGCAGTTAATAAAGTATGCCAGTTCCTCCATGCACCGACTACGGTACACTGGAGTGCAGTGAAGCGTATATTGCGCTATGTGCAAGGAACGGTGGGAGTTGGGCTCAAGATCGGCAGGTCAATGTCGACATGCGGTCGGTGCCTTTTCTCGACGCCGACCGGGCAGGTTGTGTGGACGATCGGCGGTCTACCGGGGCTTCGCAGTTTTTCTTTGGAAGTAATTTGGTGTCATGGGTGTGCACTAAAAGCAGCCCACGGTGTCTCGGTCGAGCAATGAAAGCTGAATACAAAGCTTTGGCAAATGCAACAAATTTGAAATCATGTGGGTTCAACGATTCTTTGAAAAGAACTACAAGTTCCTCACTCTCGGGTAGCACGGCTTTGGTGTGACAATATTGGAGCAACGTATCTCGGCAAATCCGGTTTTCCATGCGAGAACAAAACATATTGAAATAGATTTCCATTTTGTTAGAGAGAGTTGCTCGAAGTTGTTGGATATTCATTTCATAAGTACCAATGATCAGGTAGTTGATGGATTCACCAAGCCGATTGTTGGTATTTGTTAGCTTTCAGAGAAATATTTACAGATCCGCAAGCGCACGGATGTCCAATGAGCATTTCACCGGGGAGGGTTTTAAATATATATCGTATCCACAAGGAAGATATGACAAGTGGTTCAATTGATTAAAGACAAAGTGATAGAAGACTAATGAGATTTTGGTAATCGGCATATACTTAAACAAGGTAAGCCAATAATAAATAGCATTAAGGTATATGAGACAAAGTGAGAGGCACACACGTGGTGAGTATAGCATAAAACTAATTCCTAGTGAGATTAGGATTGGATTTAAGACAAAGGGACAATTCTTAGGTAGCATACAAAGAATCTATTAAATGGTTTTAAGCGGTCATAGCATAAAATCATATATATATCAAAACCATAGATAAGAATGTGCACCGAAGATTACTTAAGAAAATCGGGAACGAAACAAGATTATCCCAAGAACCATTATCGACTAGGCTTACATACGGGGATGGATTGCAAAGGACTCAATAGTCTTTGTCACCACTACGATCTACCACACGACCCGGCATATAAGGTGAATCCGCAAGTAAATTATATCTAAGCACCATGCTTACATACTTTCTACTACCTAGCACACTCGAGTAATATACTAGGAGCTCTACGAATAAAAGCGTTGAATTATCATGAATAATGATCATATCAAGTATGCTATGACTAGAATAAAGTAAAAATAGACTAATTGCATGCATAGTAATGAAATAGCACGAAGGTGTATGAAAACAATAATATTGATTCATAGTAACTTACGGATCGAACCTGAGGAGCGGGCGCTCTCTCTTCTCTAAACTCGACTTTCTATCTAAACTAGGCTCTAGATCTATATATAGAGTTTACGAATTAGCTATCCTATCTCTTGGTGACTCCTCTTCTTCTCCTGCCTTGGCTTCAACTTGATCTTCTACTTGATGATGACTTGAGGCTTCAGATCCATTATGAAACTTGAGGGAGCCAGGGGGGCCGCTTATATAGTCGGGAGAGGGCATCACGTGCTCCACCGTAACCATCGGATCAAACCGACATTAAACGAGTGGATTAGATTGCGTCTGGAGGCGGTGGAGGAAGCTTCGGAAGCGGGGGCGACGTGGCGGAGGGGGAGGCGGCGGCCTGTTATTTAGGCCGGCGGGGCCCGCAGTGTGGCCCACTCGGGTCCCCGCGGCCGTCGTGGCTTCCGGAGTCTTCTAGATGATGTTTTCTTGGGTGTTAAGTTTCGTTCACGTCGGGAGTAATCAGGAGCCTTCTAGACTTGTTTTCGGAGTTGGATTGCATTACGTTGCGTCGGTCGTATGACACGTTAATTCTCGCTGTTTTCTGTTAAGTCCCACCAAATCACAACTTTACCAAAAACTCGTGGAAATCATTAGTCCAAAGCCCTATTCTATTGTTGATTTATCTTTTTAGTCCTTTTTCATGAATTGTTGATGCGTAAAAAATATGAGTTAGTGAGCATCAACAAACTCCCTCAAGCTTACCCTTTGCTAGTCCCTAGCAAAGCTATGCTATTGTAGGATCATGAGTTGCTACTACGCTTTCATGCCTCGAAATAATATGATTATCGAAATAAATTCTCCACTCAACAAGATTGCTCTCTCATACCTTTTACCATGGGACGTAGCCTTTTTTATGAATCATAAGCAATTAAAAGACAGAACAATCAAGTTAAGTACCATGTCTCAAGCTCTTTGATCAACTATCATCCCGGGTTTTGCAATATTTTTCAAAAGAAATTCAGAGATCCTATGTATGACCCTCTTAAGTAGATGGTATTTAGTGGAGTTACATGTGGTGGAACATACATAGTGGGATGATAGTGACGAATGGATGAGGATGAAAGGTAGTAATTAGCCTTTAGCCTTTTTCTAGTATATATATGCATCTTGGACTATATCTCTCTTTCTAAAAATTGCTAAGACCTAGGTCTGTCCATTCTTGGAGAGGTGGGCTTTGCCCGGACTTTTGTCCATTTTTTTCTCTCTCCTTAGAGATGTGGGCCCTACTCACCCTCGGACACATGTCCATTATTCATCTCTAAATATTATTATAGGGAGGTAGGCCCTTCTCGCCTAGTATGACACTTGTCCTTTACTCTCCCTCTCTCGTCTCACTTTTCTCTCTAAATATTTATTTTTCTTTCTTTTCTTTTTTTTTTTTTTTCGAATGTAGCCCGTAATCTAATTGGCATAAAAAATGTTGAGAGAGACATATCCAAAATTGCTAGAATTTATTTTTATAATATGGCTAGTGGGTGATGGAGTTTGAGAATGCGTACTTCGGATTAGAAGCAGCGTATTTGGTGGAGTGGGATGATCTTGATGCGGATGATAGACTCTTAAGGGTCATAACTAAGGAACTCATCATGTAATATTTTTATGATTTTTCAAAAGATAAAGCCAGGAATCAAGTATCTCTAGGAATATGATAAACAAGCAGCTCAACTTTTCATGAATCTTCATCCTTCAACGCTAAGACTCAGATTAAGCATGTGCTTCCCACAGTGTCGGGTTTAGAGCAAATTAAGCATTTAAAGCTCTAGGAGAATCTAAGTCTGAAATGTAAGTACTTTAAGAAGAATTATGGTGGAGCAACTATTCATCATTTCAAGCATATGTCACCAAGGTCACAATTAAAGAAAGAGAGCTAACTTCGCAAGCATCTAACATTTATTGGACTCTTAACACTAATACTTTTATTTAAGACTCATTAACTCTAAGCAAATATACTAACTAGTTAATATTTAAAATAGATAGGATAATAATACTTATCGTGATAACTGAGGGTGCTCTCCCCAATTTGGATCTTGAAGTAGTCTTTTTATTCGGTCCTTGGAACTTGTTCATCTCTCGGTTTTCCTTAAATGTTCTCCCCCAAATATTAATTTCGCACATACCCGAAGGAACAAATTCTAGGATTATGTTGTGAGCCTTCATGTGCTCACATATTTTTGTATTTTTATTTTTATGCCGCCACAGCAAGGGGTGCTTGCATGGGGCTTTTAAGGAACTAATGCAAATGCAAAGCAAACATAATTTTATGATTTTCTAATGCGGGTTTTTAGAAAAAGTAAATATGCTTAAAGGAAACATGCTAATTGAAATATGCTATGCGTAAAATTAAATACGCAGATAAAATACCGAAGTTACCTCTCGGCGAGGAAAGTACTTACTCTCGTGGCGTCTTTGTCATCTATGGAATCTCGTCGGGATGTCGTAATACGATCGCGGTGCCTTCAATGATCTCGATGAGTGGCGTAGATGAGGTAGCCGACGGTGTTTGATCGGTTAGTGACGCGGGTGGTGGTAGGTCTTAGAAGGTGTACTCTTGTTGTCTCCCTTGGTAGGCGTGTCTTCTTTCTTCCTCCAAGCTTGTTTCTTGATTGGAGACCTTTCTCGGAGTGGCCGGTTCGGGCGTGCTTGGTTGGTGGGAGCTGGGTGGACTTTTCTTGAATCTTCTTAATGTCTTCCTTGTCGTCATTTCAGATCCAACTTGTGATTTCTCCGCGTCTTGTTCTTCTTAGGCTTGCTTATTGAGTGCTTCGGCCGATCTTGAAGTTGCGTCTCGTAGGATTGTGATCCCGAGGATGGCATCACCCATGTTCCTTGCTTATTTGTAGGCGGGACATTAACTAGTAGAGATTTGGAGAAGTGACAACTCCTCCATAATTGGCGCAAAGTGTGTCCCGCTCACAAAGCCAAGGTAGAGATCAAGTGCATGGGCTGGCGGTGGGAAAACACCAATGTAACCAAAATTGTATTCATTCTACTCTAACCTTGAGCACATATAACCATGGTAGCATAATGTGTTTCATTTATTTGTGACAAAGGTGAGAAGATCATTTACGGCGGGTATGAATGTGGCATTTATAACATAGCAAACTAAAGGGTAGAGAAAATAAAACTAGAGAGACGAGGGGGTAAGAACAACTAAGAGCTAACATGTTGAGCTATTGATTAATCTAAGTGAGGTTGTGAGCTAACATATTTAACTCCTTAGTAAGCATGCCATGATTAGAGTAAAAGCTTTATCGATTAGGACACTTACCTTAAAATGTTACCTTTATTGTAGAATCATGGCAACATCGTAACACCTCATGGGGGTTCTCTCGTGGCATGTGTGGTAGTTGAGCGTCTTGTCCTCTTTTCCCTCATATCATCTTCCCTTCATTTTTTTACGTGTCGGAACGGTGGGAGTCCGAGAGGAGGAGAGCCTTGTCGGATCATCTTCTAATGGAATTGGTCTTTCTCCCCAAGCTCAAACTCGTGTCACTTCGGCGCTTAAAGTTAGGTTTGACTGTTCATCATCTCCTTGAGTGTGTTGTATTTGTCGGTCTTGATGGAATCTTATTGTGTTCGGCCCTCTCCCTTGCATCAATCCATTTTCTTTTCTCTTTTTTTTTTTTTTTTAATCGCCCAAGGGATGAGGATGCCTAATGACAGATTGATCTTCCTTTGTCAATTCTTCTTCATCTTCCTTTACTTACGGTTGACGAAAGGATGCTCATTTGAGATGTAAACTTGGAGTCCCTCCTTGATTAGCTTTGTCCTCTAACGACGTGGTGTGAAGTGTTCTTCTTGATGGTGTGTAGCACACCGGTCGCCTTGATGATCAAGGGAGAAACCTCATTGGTGACAACCTTGCCCTCCATGGTCTCGGGGCATTATTGTGACTTCTCTTTGTACCGCCCGTCATTGATTGGAGTGCGTTCCTACGGTGTATTTCTTGTGTAGGTGATGAGAGCAAGCAAGTCTTTGACAAGATGATGTAGGTTGACGTTGATCCCGCTTCTCATGACCTCTTGGCTTGGTACTCCTCTCGTTTTTTGTAGTGGAAGTGGTAGTGAGGTAGGTCCATGAACGTGCCCACTCACGGATTCTTTCCCCGCAAATGCATTAGTGGACATATATAAAGGGACAAAGAATGATATTGAAAAAGGGTTATTGTCCATATGATTTATTCGTGCTAACATAATGATGGTTCTTTAAAAACTTAGCACGATTATATATATTTGTTTTTGTTTTTATTATTATTATTATTATTATTTTATGAAAAATTTTGCACTAAAGCGTGGCTAAGGCAAAGGTAACTGCGACATGTAAGACAAATTGAGTATTTAGGCACTTACGGTTCGTCCTTTCATAAGGAGTGAGTTGAGTCTTCTTTTGCGCCAGAAGTTGTTGGAGTTCGTCACATACCTTGCGTAAGCTAATTTCCTTTCCCAAATTGGATTTGATAATTTTCGAGGGGTTAGTCTAACAAAGATAACCGAGAATCTACTAAAGTATACTATTAGTCCAAAAATCAACCTAGACATAATGTCCAACTCAATTTAAGAAGGCAATTTAATCTAAACACCACGTTTAATTTAAAAGCCTTTAGAAACGAAATCAACACCCCTTGCGGTTTTAGGGAATCAAACTAAACACCATGTTTAACTTGAGCCATGAAAACAAATTAAACTAAGCATCATGTCTAGGGTGTATGAAGATACTTCAAAACTTAAGCATACTATAGCAAATGTGAGGTAGCATAAAAGTATTATAGAGATGAAGGGGTATGATCATGGTGAGACTAATATTTTTAATTTCTTTTTTTTTAGATGCAATAGGTATATAAAGGCGAGGAATTTAAACATGCAATGGATTCACTATGGGGACAACATGAGCAGGATGGATTGAATGCATGGATGAAAGTAAACATGCTATGGGAAATTTAAAAAGGATAATTACTCAAAAGTTTAAAGTCCATGAGCAAGACCATCTCACGTTCGATCATACTTACCTTCACTCACAAATAGAATTTGTGAGTTGTGCGGCTTCTTTATCCGTCACTTGAAGATGTGATTTGAATTCTTGTGGACGCGGCGACTTGGGCAGGGTTCCAATGTTAATGGTTCATGAAGTTCAGGTACATTGGATTCTCTTACCGTAGGTCGCCGGAAGTTTTAATCAATTACCCCGCATAAGATAGACTAATAGACAATACGGGGTAAATCTGTTTTAGCAGAGGTGCTAAGTAGCAAAATCCACACTTAATATTCATCCATCAATAATCAAAAGAGTAGCTATCAAAAATCTTCCCAAGAAGCGCCTTTAAATGCTTGTTGGTATTTGTTAGCTTACAGAGAAATATTTGATCATAAGTTTACGGATGTCCAAAGTGAGCATTTCACCCGGGGAGGGTTTTAAATATATATCGTATCCACAAGGAAGATATGACAAGTGGTTCAATTGATTAAAACAGTGATAGAAGACTAATGAGATTTTGGTAATCAAAGATATACTTAAACAAGGTAAGCCAATAATAAATAGCATTAAGGTATATGAGACAAAGAGAGGCACACACGTGGTGAGTATAGCATAAAACTAATTCCTAGTGAGATTAGGATTGGATTTAAGACAAAGGGACAGTTCTTAGGTAGCATACAAAGAATCTATTAAATGGTTTTAAAAAGTCATAGCATAAAATCATATATATATCAAAACCATAGATAAGAATGTGCACCTCAAGATTACTTAAGAAAATCGGGAACTAAAACAAGATTATCCCAAGAACCATTATCGACTAGGCTTACATACGGGGGATGGATTGCAAAGGACTCAATAGTCTTTGTCACCACTACGATCTACCACACCTAACCCGGCATATAAGGTGAATCCGCAAGTAAATTATATCTAAGCACCATGCTTACATACTTTCTACTACCTAGCACACTCGAGTAATATACTAGGAGCTCTACTGAATAAGCGTTGAATTATCATGAATAATGATCATATCAAGTATGCTATGACTAGAATAAAGTAAAAATAGACTAATTGCATGCATAGTAATGAAATAGCACGAAGGTGTATGAAAACAATAATATTGATTCATAGTAACTTACGGATCGTAACCGAGCGAGACGCTCTCTCTTCTCTAAACTCGACTTTCTATCTAAACTAGGCTCTAGATCTATATATAGAGCGGCCTAATTAGCTATCCTATCTCTTGGTGACTCCTCTTCTTCTCCTCGCCTTGGCTTCAACTTGATCTTCTACTTGATGATGACTTGAGGCTTCGGATCCATTATGAAACAGGGGGAGCCCAGGGGGCCGCTTATATAGTCGGGAGAGGGCATCACGTGCTCCACCGTAACCATCGGATCAAACCGACATTAAACGAGTGGATTAGATTGCGTCTGGGAGGCGGTGGAGGAAGCTTCGGAAGGGCCGGCGTGGTAGGGGGAGGCCGGCCGGCTGTTATTTAGGCCGCCGGCCCGCAGTGTGGCCCACTCGGGTCCGCGGCGTCGTGGCTTCCGGAGTCTTCTAGATGATGTTTTCTTGGGTGTTAAGTTTCGTTCACGCCGGGAGTAATCCGGGAGCCTTCTAGACTTGTTTGAGTTGGATTGCATTACGTTGCGTCGGTCGTATGACACGTTAATTATTTGTTTTCTGTTAAGTCCCCTCGCAAATCACAACTTTACCAAAACTCGTGGAAATCATTAGTCCAAAGCCCTATTCTATTGTTGATTTATCTTTTTAGTCCTTTTTCATGAATTGTTGATGCGTAAAAATATGAGTTAGTGAGCATCAACACCGATTATAGTTGCAAAATTGAAGGAGTTTTAGGACGCAATCTCAACCTTGAAAGTGGCCGAGATTGAGAGGGATGTTAGAAGATATGGTTGTTAGGATAGCTCTTTGGAGCACACGTGTATATCAATGTAACCGAATGTAGCTTGGCCGCCAAGATGATGGCGTGTAATCTAGATAGATTAGTTAGATGTTCTTGTAACACAAGTATGATGTAATCCCCTTGTACAAGCCACACCGGGGGCTGTTCTCGGAGTATATAAACACGTGCGAGAGCCCCGGAACGGCATCTCGTTTCAACCATTCTCACACCTTTGTTTTTTTTTGGCCCATTATTTACGCGGACAGGATAATATGAATTTTATATCAATTCCATAGACGATGCTTATGGAGCCATGCATCTTTAACAGCCGGATCATGTATCATGAAAGAAAAATCACAAAGAACACCTTGAATGGAAAGGTTTTAAAAGATATGCACCCTTATACTTAGCATTTATCGAATCGGATACATAATTTCTTTCTTATCTTTTGCATGATCAAGTGAGATGATGATATTCACACAGAGATGCTTTTTGAACCTCGGCCATCGACATTGCAATGAACCCGGATGGCCTCGATAACAACTCTGTCAAATTAACAAATCCAAACACGTACCATTGGAAACATGAAGAAGGAAAAACAAAATCACATGACTTACTTGTTCTAGTTGTCAAATCATTATACTCTACCTCGACTTTTCGACCCCCCGCAATTGATTCGAAATAGTAGAATGTCGGTGATACGCTTGTAATTAGGCATTTCATTTACTATGAGGATTCTAATTTGAAAAAAAATGGCGAGAATTACCCGAGCCTAAGAAGTCTTCAATATTTACATCGTGGTCTAGCTTCTTGAAAGTCTTCTTTAGGGCCTTTTGAGCATAGGAAAGGGAGATTGAGGTCATGCATGCATTCTGAAAAATGTCATGGTAAGAGATTTGACAAATATAATCTTGTTGGTTGAGATAACGTAAGAATTCGATGGAACAAAAGCAAGAAGATTTGCTTTAGCGATGTCACGATGATGAGTGATCGATCGCCGCCGCCGATGGAGATCTGGCGACCTTCTTCAGGGGCGGAGCTGCCCTACGTCGCGGCGAGCCGTCTCTCGAACCTTGTCTCTTGGGCGATGGCATCGTCGTCGAGGCCGAAGCTATCGACGGCGGCGGCGCCTCGTCATGCATCGGCGGCGATGTCGCCCTCCTAGCCTACAAGCGCAACAAACCAAGCCAAGACCACCGCAGTGATTATCATCTTTTTTTAGAGTTTAAGGGCCTACGCCCCAGTCCATTAGAAAGTCCAACGGACCAAGAGAGTTCATCGTCGCAGGGATGGGGGGCCGACCATCCAAACATGCCCAAGGAAAGCAAAAAAACGACTACAAATTTAGAGCGACATACCAGGCGTAACAACGTCAAGAACAAGCTACCGGCAAAGTAAATTTTGACACTTTGACATTTTCGGCTACTCCCTCTACAAAGGTTTCTCCTTAGCTTGCGGTGTTCCATTGTCGGGGGTCGGTCTTCTCGGTTCTTTCTTGGTCAACGGAGCACCAGGATGCTTCCACCTTGATTTGGGCCACCTTAAATTGACAAGGAATTTCTCTTCTCCTCCGGCAACAGAATCACCCACTTTTGAGTTTGTCTTTGCTATCTCAAGAGGAGCATATCCATACTCCTCCAACCTGAATTCTGAAAACACATTTCATTTCTTAACTTCCATATACACCACATTCTTTGCAGAGGTAATAATATTCAAAACACCATGCCTTTTGTTACTTAACCTTAAAGTACCAATGCACTCTAGAGAGTTATCAATCAATACCTAGGACTCTAGACAGAACATGCCACACTTGTGTAGCTCTTGCACAAGTGAAAAAAAAGATGGTAAACTATTTCATTTTCATTGCGAAGGGTCTTTCACCTTCCTTCTTTTGCTCAGATTGTCTCTCGGTGAGAGATTTGTTCTTTTGACAGTAATGGACTCTAGGGGGGACCTTAATGTCCCAAATGGAATGGACAAAAAACAGATTGAATTCCCCTAAAATTGATTATTTTGTAAAGGGATTGAGAAGAGTATGTCCCTGTGGAAAAAAAAGCGCCAAATCATGGCATCCTCATCATCTCGAAAAGGAGATGGTCGAGGCTAACCGACATACTTCCTCCCACAAATTCATCATATGGATATCCCCCATTCTAGAAAAGGTACATTTGAGGTCTATTCCATCCCAAAGTTGGGCCACAGTCATATTTTTTTTTTCATTCACATATCTATATAGGTTCCAATACTTGAATGGCTAAACTAGAAGTGCCAAGCCAATTATCTTCCCAGAACTTAACCTTGTGGCCATTACCTATGCACCATCTGTACCCCATCCTAGCTGCATTAGCAGCACCCATAAAACCTTTGAAAAAGGATGAAACATTAGTGGTTTTAGTATGCATAATATTTGGACTTTTGGTCTTATATTTGAAGTCTAAAAGCTCTTTCCAAGCTTACCTTCATCTTGGTTATATCTTTTCAACCAAGAAGCTAACAGACATGTGTTCGGATCTCTAAGATTGGGAAGCCCCATGCCCCCACAATCTTTAGCTATGGCTCTGCAGACTCCCAGTTGGCCAAATGATATCTATGGGCATCCTCCCGGTCATTCCATAAACAATTACCTAATTGAGTGTTCAGAATTTTGATAGCCCATTTTGGGAACTTTATGAAGGACAAAAGATAAACTGGAATGCTAGCTAGACAAGATTTAACTAATTGAGCCCTAGCTGCCAAGGATAGAAGTTTACCTCTCCACCCATCTATTCTAGTTAACAACTTATCCACTACTTGGTTGTAAATCTTCTCTATTTAACTTGTCAAAATGCAAAGGGACACCCAAGTATTTCAAAGGAAAAGTCCCAATAGGCGCAGTTAAAGATACTAGCAGCTAATTTGGTTTCTTCTTTCTCTAGATTTAGAGTTAGGATTTCACTCTTGCTAAAATTAACTCTCATTCCAGATATTTGCTCATACCACATAATGACTTGTTTTAGATTCATAAGATGATTAGTTTGGGCACTACTAAATAATATGGTGTCATCCAAGATCTTGTAATGAGAGAATGCCTTTCTCCCTAAAATTGCACAAAACCCCTATGATTTGCTCAAAGACTAGAGGCTTTATCCAGCATCCTTGAAAAGGCATCTCCTACTATATTAAAGAGGATGGGAGATAGCGGATCTCCCTGCCTTAGACCTTTACCAGCCTTAAAATAGGAACTCTCTTCACCATTAACTATGACACCTAAAGACCCTCCTACTACTAGTTGTCTTACCCAATTAATCCACTTAGGAGAAAAACCTCTAGTTTCTAGTACCTCAAAGAGGAAATCCCAGCTAACCCTATCATAAGCTTTCTCATAATCTAGTTTCAAAATAACACCCTTCTCTTTATCTTTATTGAGACTATGAACTATTTCATGTGCCACTACTACACTCTCAAGTATATATCTACCTTTGATGAAAGCACTCTGATTAGTATCCACTAATCTTTGAGCAACTTTCCCCAATCTAATAGTTAGTAGTTTAGAAAACATTTTGAAGCTACAGTTAAGAAGACTAATTGGTCTAAACTGTTTCATATGACAAGCATCAGGGACCTTAGGTACTAGGGTTATTAGAGCAAAATTGAGTCTATGAATGTCTAATGTCCCATTATAAAAATCATTGAACATGGCAATGATATCCTTTTTGACCACCTCCCAAAACTTTTGGTAGAAAATGAAAGACAACCCATCGGGACACAGGGCTCATACGGGTAACAACTAAAAAAACTGCATCTTTGATTTCGGCCTCGAGAGAAGGGATGAGTTAGGAACTCATTTTTTCTTCTTCTTTGTACTAAGCGGCTTGGGTCCCAGAAATCTTTTCAAGTTTGATATCACCCCTGTTCTCTTTGGCAAAAAGACTTTTATAAAAATCAGAAGCTAATGCCATCATACCTTTTTGGTCAGAAATGTGACCAGTAGGACTCATTAAATAATCTATTTTCTTCTTCCTATTCCTATAGTTTGCTACAAACATGGAAGTATCTTTGTGTTCCTATCACCTTCTATGATATCCCTATCTCTCGATCTGTCTTATTTTTATCTCTTCTATACGCCAAATTTTGTCTAACTCTCCTTCTAACCTGTTTGTATCGACCCATTCATTGTGATCCAGATCCCTTTCTTCTAAAAGCAAGATCTAACTCTGGTATTCTTTTAGACAAGCTGGCTTTTGTCTTATTCAGAATAGCTATCATGTTTGCCCACCCCTTACTAGTCTTCTAAAAGTCCTAACTCTAAACTGCCAAATATCAATGGCTCTCTTTTCTGTACAAGGGGTTGACCAAGCCTTCTCCACTACTTCTCTAAAAGATTCCTCTTGTAACCACCATTTTTCAAATCTAAATTTTTTCTTACCATAATACACATTATCACCAAGGTCTACCAGTAGGGGGTTATGATCACTAGGAATCTTGTCAAGTGCTTTAACTCTAGCTAGAGGAAAAGCCTTTTCTAATTCAGTGCTAATGAAGACTCTATCTATTCTTGCCATAATAGGATTCTCCTGGTTGTTTGTCCAGGTATACTTTCTATTCCTAAGATCTAATTCTAGTAAGCCCCATTTATGTACCCACTCATTAAACAGGTCTGCCCATCTATAGTTAATTATACCATTATTTTTATCTTCAATGCTTCTAACTAGATTGAAATCACCACCAATAATTATAGGCCCCCTCGCCAGAACCCATAATATGGTGAAGTTCATCAATGAAAGATTGTTTCCCTTCTTCATAAGGTGAACCATAAACCGTCACAACTTTAAAAAGAAAAACCGGTAACTTTATTAGTAAGCATCACACTAATAGAAAAATCTAAAATATCACCGTGAGTGAGTGTAAAGAGATTAGCATTAGCTCCAAAAAGGATACCTCCTACAGACCCTCTAGCTCTAAGAGAGCACCAATTGAATCTGATATTACCAGTAAGAGATCTAAGAAAGCCACTGGTATATTCAGATTTTTTTTGTTTCTATAACCCCTACAAAATCAGCATGACTCTCTCTAATTCTACTAGTTAGAGCAGGTACTCTTCCAAATTGGCCTAATCCCCTTATGTTCCAGAAGAGACCTATCATTTTTTACCTCTTTTTTTCTTCCTAACTAATCTATTTCTCTCAGTCTCCTCCTCACTATCATACTCTAAGACATTACTATCCTTATGCGGTCGGTTTAGTACGACAAAATTTTGTTTCTCCTTATTTTTATTGCTAATCCTAGCACTAGTCCTAGCATGACTGGCTGGCTTATCTGAACCATTTTTGTGGTTAGGATGTCCATCCTCCCCACCTGCACATATCACAGTACCACTAGTCCTAGCATTACTGGCTGGCTTATCTGTACCATTTTTGTGGTTAGGATGTCCATCCTCCCTACCTGTACATACCACAGTACTACTATCTGTATTAAGTTCCACTACTTTATCTGACTGTTGTGGCATGCTAGCTACTAACTTACTTTCTTTTTGACATATTTTCTCAAAATCAGCTAATCTCTGGTTATCCAACCCAATCATACTATCTAGCAGTTTATCAGGTAGTGGATCTCCATCCAAAGGAGTGATACCTATTACACTAGCAATACTGGTAAGAGAAGAACTAGAAATCTTAACTGAATGCTTATTATTACCTGTATTGGTCTCTGGGTCAAGCTTCTTCCTGCACTCTTGAGCTTTTTACATCATTGTCTTACCATCATCTACAAACCTGACACTCTTCCTTTGAGCTTGAAGAGGTCCCCAGGCTTGTGTCTTCCCCCTCTTGATCTTGCCAACATCATCATCTTTGTCTTTTGTCTTCACCAGGTCTTCCATAGTTGGTTGTGTGGAGCTGACATTTATTTCTTCTGTATTCATTCCATCTTCTTCTGTCATATTGAGAATTCCTTTCTTCTGGGAGCTAACTGCATAAACCCATTCCTCAGGAAGGTTGAGCATCTCACTGTCTTCATTTTTGTCGGATGCGGCATTGTAAAGTCGGCACCCTCTTGATTTCTTCATCGAGACCCTTCTAGTTCCATAGCATGGAGCAGATTCATCTGAACGAGCTAAATCATCTGCTACTTCCATAAAGTTCAAGCTTTTTGTTAAGCGTCCCTATTCTCGTTTTTCTTAGAGTTGGATCCACCACTTCGACCACGATTCCCGAGGCGGATGTCCTCGTACCCTTTCCCCGAGCCTTCGCCAGCCTTTGTCTTTTGCCTTGATTTTTACGCTACATGTGGATCATCATCCGAGTAAGTCATCATCTTCCAAATCTTCATCCTGTTCCCCATTCTCATCCTTCTCTGGATTACCCTTATCTGTATCAGCCCCACCTATGCCATTATCTTTGTCCTCTGGACCCTCATTATCTTCATAGCCTTCCACTGTAAACATTACTGGGAAACATGCTCCCCCAAATTCATAGACTCTTTCCTTAGGAATCTTGGTTGGGTCTTTGCACTTGAGTTTGAATCTTGCTGTAGAGAAGAAGCTAGAAAAGAGCTCAGTCCAGTCCACTTCTGTCATAATCCCCAGGCTAGATGCTACATCTTTGATGGTCCACCAATCGAGACCATTTTGGTAGAATACCTCTTGCTTGTACCCAAACCTCCACAAGATGACTGACTGGTTCCACATCACCATTCCAGGGTTTGAGAGAGGCCACTACATTAGTACCCTCCCGGCTCAAACAAGATAGATTTGCCAATCACCAAATTCTCAACTCTCCTATGAGGTGGAAATCTAATGATGTAGGAGTAGTGATCATGTGGCCTTAGTTTCCAATCCCATTTCTCATCAAACAATTTCTTTAAGTGTTGGATTATAGCTGCTTCATCAATATCATCCCCACTCTCCAAGGTGAAAATGCCAAAATTGTCCAAGCCTTTCCGGTGGTGAATCTTTACTCGCTCTAGGCTCAATATCAATATGATAGAAACCTAGCCCTTTGTTGGCACTACCACAAAACTGAGCAACAGTGAAGCTCTTCTTCCACTCTGGACAGTTCTCAACCATGTGATCCTCTTTCCTACAGATGAAGCAACATTTTGCCCTGTCACAAGTCTGCATCTTGAAATGCCCTATCTCACCACAGTTAAAGCAAACAACATCCTTGTTATCAACAGCTTTGTCCTTAGATTCACTAGCCTTCCCGACTTTTGTCTCAATCTCCATTGCATCTCTATTGTCATCATTAGAAGCACCACTATGCTTAATTCCTTCCCTTCTCATTTCTGCTCTATCTTACCCCGTGACCTGCCAGCACCTCCACCAAAACCCCTACCTCTTCCTTGATTCTGCCTACCACCTCCTCTAGGTCTAGGTCCCTGAAACTGCTGACCATAGAAGTTTGGCTGTTGAGATACCTGATTCTGGTAGAAGCCGAATGGAGGTGGAGCTGGTTGCCTGAAATGCTGCGGTGGCGGCCCTTGTGCATGGTGTGGTGGGTAAGGCATGGGAGGGGGGAACTGATTCCACCCGGGACCTTCCCAAGCCCACTCTTCCTCCGATCCCCATGGCCGCTGGCCTCTACCTCTCCCTCGATTTGCCATAGTTGCCTTGACCGCTTCTCTGAAGCTCTTCTTCTCCCCTCTTCCCGAGAATGATTTGGCGAAGTCGAGCTTGTGGGGTAGTTTATCCCAACGATCTCTTGTCCCGACGGGGATGCGATCTCTGGGATCGAAGACCTTCTTCTCCCACAGATCCTTCCTTACCCAAACTAGGGTTTCATGATTCCCCTTATCTGGCGGCGGCTTTCGATCTGGAATGAACCAGAGCTGGCCCCAGAAGTCCTGGATCTCGTCCTCGCAGACAGGTTGTTGGTTGGTGGGCTTCGGGTGTAGACCCGCAGATCCGCCCCGCTTCTCACCTACCCTGGAGAATGACACATGTCCAAACCTCCGTGCGCCATGGCTACCTCCATCGACTTGCGGGACCTCGCTTCTTTGTCCAAATTGGCCGCAAGGTGGGGGTACCTTATCATCCGAATCCATGAAGCGAGCAAGCGAGAGGATCGGATCGAATTGAGCGGCATCACCAACACCGAGGCCGCAATTAATTACCATGTGTTTGCGAACTTGATCTCCTCTGCTTCCACACCGCCCGACCTTGGCCCGGCGACGACGGTTACGTCCGGTGACCGTGGGCACAACCATGCTAGGGCGGTGGTACGGGCATAACCCGGCGCGTCTAGCGTCGGCTTGGAATGGGTGACGGGTCCCCCCCACGCCTTTCGCCACCACCCGGTGACGCCATTTGCCCGCTTCGAACCCGCTATACATTTTGGAGCCGTATTTCTTCTACACACCGGGGCACCGAAACATAATCACGTACAATCGGATACACATCGGGGGTGCACATGAGTATTAATACCACGAAGATTCAAATGAGTTGAGATTCAAGCATCACGATTCACATGTGTTAAATTGTAAAGCACGGGAGGGGAGCATACCGTGATTGAAGGAGGCTTTTGAGGAAGGAGATGGGATGCGATGTTGGGCCGCTGCCAGGAATCTCCCGCAAGCGTCCCGCCGTGCCCCCGTGCATCCTCGCAGGTGCGTCAATGCCGCCTCCTCGGGGCATCCGAGCGGTAGGTCCAGAGATCGCGAGCGCGACGAGGGGATCGTGGGCGGGGCCTAGAGGAGGGCGCCCGCGCCGAGGGGGACCCCCGATTCGGGGAGGATGTCCAGGCCGCCAGGGTTCCCATGGAGCAGGTCGTGCCCGCCCGCGGTTCGGCGGGTGCGCTGAGGTCGTCCGATCTCGGCAACACTGGCCGCCGCTGGTCGAGGAAAGGGTCGCCGCGACCACCGCCGGGGGGGAAGGGGCTGCCGCGTGCGCCGTAGGCCTCGCGGAGGTGGGAGGGCGTGGCGCGGTGGGGCAGCGTGGAGGATCTCGCGGCGGACGCCCGAGGCCCGCAGGGCGGGCGGCGGCGCCGCGGTCCGCGGCAGCCCGCATTCACGGTGACGGGCGGAGCGTGGTGGTGGCCGGCTTCGTGGCGGATGGCGAACCGCAGCGGCGGATGTGGGCAGCGGAGGATGGAGACCGGGGGCGGATGGGATATACATACAACGGGGGGGAGGAGAAGAGATCGAGTCGGCGAGGCGGAGGTGAAGAGGCCGACCCACCCGCTCACCGGACGGAGAAAAGGCCGATCCCACGACGCGCTTGCATGTACGCCATGTTTCGGGTTACCCTTTGGCGGGACCAATCGAGGCCGAACAACTCCCTAAGAATTGCTAGTGGGGATCTCCTATATAGGAGTTATAGATAGATAGTGTTGACGCCAAACCGGGCTTCACACCAACACACCACCGGGGCCTTGACGCCCACTAAGATCGCGATCGACCTTGTAGCAGCGAAAGCAATTGGCCAGTGACCGCCCCTAACCGATCTAGGGATCGGTAGGGGTGACGGAGCTTCGGTGGCTGGGCCGAGAGAACCTCCGAACGCACCTCCGGGAGACCGATCGGGAGGGACGCACGCGAGGGGTGCTCTAGGACCAGCGTGCCGCCGCTGAACGCCGACGAAGAACGCGGAGTTCGCCGCCGAACAGCCAGGATAGAGGGGTTGAAGGAAGAAGATGACCTACAAGCGGGACGGGGAGATAGATTGATTGTCGATTGGATGTAGATGAAATCAAATCGGCCATGAACCTCTTTATTATATAGAGGAGGGTGGTCTTATCCTTTTAGGAAACCGCCCTTGGACGTTTCAAGCATCAAAACCGACTAAAAACACGATTGGAAACAAATCGGTTCGGATCTCGCACGGACGCGGGCTGCGTCGGCTGGACGGACCCGGCCGATCGGCCACGACCGGGGCCGGCCGGTCGGTCCGGGTCGGTCGGTTTTCGATAAGGTCTGCGCGGCCTCATCGGCAAGCGCAACGGACCGACTGCAGGGACGCGAGACCCGGATGCATGGCGCTTAGGTCAATGTCCGAAATCGGCACATTTCGGTTGGTGGCCGGACCAGCGAGAGGGTAATCGGACGCTCCGGTCACAAGCGCCCCGATCGGATTAATAGAAAGGTCTCGCAAACCGTCGCGGGGCGCGACTTGACCGGACGCTAGGACCGGACGCTAGGCCGGGACTATTTGGACGGCGCCCGATGAGTCACGGAAATTTGCGGTGGCTTAGACCACGCTATTTTTGGGTGTCAACAGATAGATAGATGTGCATGTTGTCTCGTGCATGAGAATTTAAAGATTATAGGTCGTGGAGCAAACCCGGCGACGGGTTGTCCACGCCCGAGTTTTACCGTGACCGCCGATTCGCGATGAATGGATCGTAGCGCCGACCTTGTGTGCTCGCCCCGTTACCGTCGAATGTTCCGGGCGGCCCGGTTGCAGTCTTTGTTGTCAGCGCGTTATTGGTCATGAGTGTGGGCATTTGTCGTCCGTTGGTTGGTTGAGTTCTACCATTCGGCCCCTCGCCGCGTCGTCGCCTTTCCGCTCCTCACGTCGAGGGCAGAAATTTGGACCGTTGGTGGGGCGAGCTCAGCTGACGGTGGGCGGTTTGGTTACCGAGCCAATGAGCTCGACAAGCGTTCATGCGAGCGGTGAGCTTCGGCAGTGGCTGGGGCGGTCGGTATGAATCAGCTCCGGTCCATACCGGGCGCCCATACCGGGCAGCGGGGGCCCGTGCGTGCGTCGAGCCGGCGCCAGTTCACCGGTGAAATAGGCGTGGGTGGTGTGCCGTCGTAGCCTGTGTCCCTGTTGGTGGGGACACCGTCAAATGGGGCCCGTGTGTCATTGGTTGTTGGGTGCGTCCATTTCCGGTAGTGATTACGGTGCTCTTTTTTTGACGGGGGGATAAAATCGGCTGCTCGGTTCGCCGTCGCCGCCCGCCTTCCCACCTGCTTTCGGTAATTTCTTTATTTCCCCTTCCCTCACCGTTCTCCTCGCCGTTCTTCCTCCTCGCCCCTGCACCGGAGATTCACTCCTTCCACCTTGCGGCGCGTCGTCACTCCGGACCCGTCCCCCGGTGTCGTCGTGCTGCCCGTTTTTGCAGGTCCTTGCTGTTGAGATCCAGATCCCGTGTCAGCTGCTGCCGAGGCCTTGTGCGGTCGCTGTTTCAGGGGAGGGAGGGAGTTCGGTGCGAGCGCTGTGCGCGTCAGGGAAGCAGGCCGCTCGGCCCTGCTGCTGGTATATTTGCTTTACCCATGCTTTCCCCTTCCGATTGGTCCTGTGCTGTCGTTGTCTCTTTTGAAAATGCATAATCTTACAATGTGCCTTGTGTGATGGGGGGGTGCTTGTTTTTTGCTTTCTTCTTCGGTTGTTCTCTAGATTTTGTCCTCCTCGTGCTCGGGTTCACAGTGCTTTCAGTTGAGTGACTTAGCTACCTCCTTGCATCTGCTGTACAGGTGACCGAGACTTTAGCTTTTTCTCTCAACTGTGAAGGCAGACCCAGAGTAGTAGGAATAATCAATCACCGATATACTTCCCAGCTGCCGGTAGTACTAATAAATATAGCACAAGAAAAAAAGAGCATTCTTCTAAAAAAAAAAGAAAAGAAAAAAAAGAGCACGTGCATATCACTGAATCATTCAAATATATTAGGCTTCAATTGACAAGCAAGTCACCGAAATTTGATTATCCAATATCAATTTTGGGTTGAGAAAAGAAGTCACTTGGAGCAATTCAGCAACAAAAGCATAGCTAATCAAGTGCTTAAATTTTTCTTCAATTTTCCAAAGACTAAGCAAGTCATCTCTTTGTTGCACATTTGGCTCAACATTTTCTTGCTCATTACGTGATTTTTCAATCATGGCACTAGAAGAAACATTTAGTTTATCCTCCAACTGTATACCAAGGCAATCTAGTGCATTTAGTTTATCCTCCAATCGTATACCAAGGAGATGAAAATCCTATTACTAAATCAAAAGTGTAACCTAAAATTGGGTCCCCGAATCTGAAATTCACAAGCATTGATAACTAAAATTGAATTTATACAGGTCATTTATTATGTAATGATTCAGTGATATGCACATGCTCCTTTTTTCTTTTCTTTTTTTTTTTTTTGAGAAGAATGCTCTTTTTTTTCTTGTGCTATATTTATTAGTACTAAATCGTAGTTGTAGATTACAATTTCGAAGGCTTAGTGTTGTATACTGGTCCTGGCCCGTGTTTTGCATTGTCTGTGGGTCGCAAGAGCCTTTGGTGTTTTGGGTAGATTAGCACGGGAGCATCATGATCTTGTCGTACAAGCTGAATGCCTTATGAAAGAGGTGTCCATGCTAAGTTTTGTTCTTTAGAGTGTCTCCTGTATTGTCGCTCTTCTTTCTATGGTCGACATTGATTCTATTTAATGAAATTGTCCTCTATTGACAAATGGTGAGGCCGCTTGGCGAAGGTTGTCTCAACGACTCTGAGACTCTAAATTGCTTTGGGAACCTGCCTTAAACGCTGCCCTCTCATGGTTTTGCCCACCATAATATGTTTCTTCCGCCTGCCGTAGGCGCTTACCATGGTGCGGGGGGTCGCCCTTGCCGTCCACCGGCTTGTTCGATTCTGGAGAGTCATGTATGTCGCTATTCTCGCGCATTTCCATGATCTCATATGAACCGTTGATGATTATCCCTACGCATAGCGCCTAATTTTTTATGTTCTTCCCTCAGTAACCGTGTTAGCTTCTTTCACGAGTGCCGGGTCAGTGCCTTCCAAGCGACCAAAAAGAAAGCGTATGTGCTCTTGCTCTTGTTGTCTCTGTGGCCCCTTATGTTTGCGAAAGCCTTGTTGGTCTTCGATTAACCATTTGTGTGGCGCTTTCCTATAGCGGAAGGTGCCCATTATATGCCCAACACCCTATCAGCCGAGTCTCGACGTAGCGCATGAAGTATTTAAACCGGAAGAAGATTGCTAAGTCAGGTGGTAGCTTCTTAGAACAATTCATTTTGGTTCCTTTTTCTTGTCTTTGAGGTCGATACGTGTCTTTGTCTTTGCCACTCTTATGTTGCGTTAGCCCTGGTAGATAATACAAGTGTGTCTGGCTGTGGTCATTTCACCCAAGAGTACATCGATGCACTCAAAGGTTGGCCCTCCTTTGTCCTAGATTTAGTTTACTCTTTTTATGTTCCCATCTTTTGTTGTGGTACTGATTTTATAATTCTTTTCGTGGCCTATGGTTTCCTGCCTACTTTTCGGATGATCGTCCCTGGTGCCCAGAATCAATGTCTACTGTGCCTGCAACTCATTGAGCCTAACCTTTCATCGTAACTAGCAATCACGCTTATGTGCGTGGGTCGACCCAGGGGTGGGAAGACTCCTCCCTCTCGCCGTAAGCTTATCATGCCAAATGATGATGAAACCACAGATGTCGCTGCGCACGCTCCAGGATCCAGGTATACTTACAGTCACATGAACATACTTTACCTATTTCAGGCAGATCTTTAAGCAGATCAAGAAGTACACCGCTATATATTTATTACTCTAACAATGATGTGCTAATCCTTGACGTCTTCTGTTTGCCTCCTTCCAGCACCGCGCATGTCGAGGATGAAGGCTCCGATGGTGAACGCTACTCTCCAGAGCATTCTCCGAGTGCGGCGGACACCTAGATAAGGTAGAGCGCTTAACTCCGGAGATCTTGTTTATCCATCACATTTGCATTTATGTTTCATCTGTTGCTGGAAACCATCAATATTATTTGAAAGTCTTCCTTTGTATCGACACTACCAATTACACACCACGGCACACAACCTCTAGAACCCCAAATCTATTATGCTTATTGATTCAGATTTGCAACAAGGAATTCAGGAAATGTAAATCATCCGTATACTTTTTATTGATTCAAATTAATTGGTTAAAACTACTTATGATACTTGCTGAATTATGTACACAAAACAAGAATTTAAAACCCACTCATGGTGTACCTACGTCATTATATAGCAAGCTTTAAAGATAGAGTGTGCCCTTTCACTTTTACTGCCATTGGGCTCAATAAGTTCCTATTTGAATTAAAAAAAAAAAAACATACCAATCAATGACAATAGCACATTTTAGTTCACCGGCCGATCGATTTCACGAGTTAAAGATATACTTGGTCCCACCGGTTCTAGCTTTGCCAGGTTACTAAACCATGATGTTCATGTACAGGCACCGTTGACCGGACCCAAACTTTTGGTTGGACTGGCTCCCTAACATCTGCCGTCCAGAGAAGACTTCTGCCTGTTTTTTGGTGGCGTGGTATCCTCTGCATCGGAAACTAACGCATCATGGCTTCTGTGTTCACTTGGCCCCTGTATGGTCTTGTAGGCAGCAAGAACTTATTTCATTGCCCTATCCGCTCTCATGTAGCTGTGTCACCTTCTCCTTTAGTTGTTGTGAACTTATTATTCGGATGGCCCTCAACCTGGCCTCGTGCATGTATGCCTAGCTCTATACCTGCTAGAACACTGGCTTTCTGAAACAGCCACCGCTGCTACGCTGATTTGCACCTCGGTAAGATTCTTGATGGTGTAAGAGCACTTGCAAGGCTGCGCCCTTCTAAGCTCCATGGTTTAACTGTTGTAGCCTACATTTCGCACGCTGTACACTATTCAGTGCAGCTAAGGAACCAGCTTTCATGCTATTATGTCCTCTTTCCTATTGAATTCCTTGCTGCTTTTTCAATCTTGTGACGTGTGATGATGCTGCGTGCGGTTTCTATGGTCGCTATAATTGCCTGTGCCCATTCCGTGTAGCGTTCCAAAAATTCAAATAGTATATGTAATGAACAGCTAATATCATGTCTGTAGTATATGTGCGCCAAGCTCTTCTAGCTACAAACTGCAATTCCAGTTCCATCTGTAATATATGGGCATGTAATTTGAACAAGTTTTAATTTCGGTCCAAGCACCTGGTACTCTATCAATTATGGCGCAGCCTGCCTCTATATGATGCCATTTCGTACCTACAATCTGCCACAACTTATCCAAACATCACCTGGGCCAATCCACGCGCGCATGGGCGCGCGACAGTCACTAGTGAAAAAGAAAAGAAGATGAGCTTCGTGGACGTTTCCTGCTCCAGCATCCAGCTTGCAAGTTGACTAGAGCGCTGCATTGCCTGATGTGTGGGCCGGCTCGTCGAGATGTTCACGTGGACCAAGGGCTACTGAGAGCTGCTGCTGCCGCTATTACTGCCATGGACCGCGCGTGCATACTGCCATGGACCGCGCGTGCATGATGGCCCAAGGCCGGTTGTTGCCCATGCGAGGACTGGTCCGTTCCGATCGCTGCTTGTTCTGGTCTGTTCTCACATCGAGCTGGTCCGGTTCTTTACGAAGGAAAAATATCTCCGCCGCCGCTCGGTTCAGACAGAGAGCGAGAAGCTCTGCTGGTGCTGCTTGTTGCCGTTGGGGATTGGGAGACGACCGTTGGGAGCCAGTCGGTGGTGGCCGAGGGTGAACCAGCCAGCAGGTAAAAAGAGGTGTCCCTTCCTTCCCTGCTCTCTGCAGCTCAATACAGTACGCTTCCCCATTCCAACCTTTAGAGAGCAAGAGTTAGGGTTTCTCCTCTCCTCAATCTCTTCCATGATTTGAGCTGAATTTTTTTTAAGAAATAGTAGGAGCACTGCTCTGTCATATAAGAAGGAGAAGCAAGCTTGTAGCTACATAGTTCGATATTACAAGATACTCCCTTCGGGCTGGTATTATAAGTCATTTTGGACAAGGTTTGAGTCAAACATTGAGAATATAAATCATTAATAACTTTTAAGTTATTGATTTTGTAAATGTAAAAATTATATGAGTAGATGCTAGAGAGGGTGTGATCGATATACCGACGTAAACGTGTAGAGGTGGAAGCTAATCACCATTGTCGGGGACCTAAATATTGGGCCCCGAGACATTCTCCAAACTATGAGAATCGCCGGCCTGCCAAGGCCGGTAAAACCTAGCCCGCTATCATCCCGCACGGAGGGGCGGCCCGGACGGACGATGGACCAGGCCATTGGCCACGGCGCTCACGTGACGGCGGAATCGGCCCCGGACGCCCCAAGCGGCCTAAATGGAGTCACCACGACGTAAAGAGCTCTTCACGCTCACGAAGGACAAGGTCAAGGACCTCCGCCAAACAAGCGAACCATGGCGTTCCACGTCAGCGGCCCGGCCAACTCATGGCTCCGGACTCGACCACACATCTCCGTTTCGTCGGCTGGCCTAGCTCACCAGCCCCGGGAGAAATCTCCGCCTCGCCCGAGGGGGCCTAGCTCACCATCCTCGGGCGCCAAAACTCCGCCTCGCCCGAGGAGACCGGCTCTCCATCCTCGGGCGAGGTAAAACTAGCCCATCCAGGGGAGCGCACCCCTCGGGCGTGGGAGGTTCCGTCTAGAGGGGAAGCTGCCGCATTCAATGCGGTTGCACGACGCGGCAGGCGCCAGTGCCATCGATTACGTCCCGGTCCGTCGAACTGCTGAATCGTCTCCCCGATCCGACTGACGGGACGCCAAAGCTCAACCCGGTGGCGTATTCGCCGCGGCGCGAGGAAACCATGATGACACTGTTCATTTCCCAAAGCACCGTCGAAAGCGTACGTTGGGCGGACCCTCGGGCACCTGACACGCATAGCCGGCAACCGCTGGGGCGGCCCTCGTCAAGCGAACTGTGAGGGACGCCTCCGCGGGGCCCTCGGGGGGCGCGCCGGGGCGGCACGTCCATCATCGGATCGGGGCGCGTGTCTTGTCAGCGACATCAAACCGCCCGACCCCTCGGCGGCGCACATCTGGCTAGCCGGTGCAGCCTCGGGAATTAGCCACCTAGGTGTCCACCGGTGTAAACATTATCTCTCTCCTTCTCCTATAAAGGGGAGCAATGCCTCATTAGAGAGGATTCGACCCGCTCAACTCCGGTTCACCACGGAGGAGCGCACACCATCACCACCATAACCACGATCGTGGGGCTTGAGACCAGCGTCTCTCCACCACGACCGCTGTAACCCCTCTGCGGGCTCACCTTTGAGCGCGAGATAACACGAGGCGACACACCCCCGCTGGACGTAGGGCCCGTTGGCCTGAACCAGGATAAACCGCCGCGTCCCGTGTCCATCTTGCGCCTACGCCATCGAGGGAGGAGGCACCACGACATATAAATTCTTTATTGCGGCACCCGAGGCACCCGCCGTTCCTCTAAACGCCGACAACCATGATCAATATGAAATCTCCAACGAGCACAAGACAATTGACACTACGATTTTTTACCGAGGTTCGCGTGTTTGCGGACACGCTACTCCTCGTTGTGGCGATACACCGACTTGATGTTCCCAAGCTTAATGGTTGGTGCCAAATCCCGCGGTGGGAGCTCAATGAAACACTCACAAGAGGGGATCCACAAGCCACGAGCAATCCACTGTGATGCCTTTAGTGAATCTCCCACGGGGGTGAGGCTCAACCCCTCACAAGTCCACCGGTGTGGCCTCAAACAGGCTCAATCGAGGCTCAACACCGCCTCAAAGCGATGTGGGTGCCCTAGGGGGCACGCACCCCAACCCAACGAACGGCCGAGATGAAATAACAAGATCGAGTGGGGTAGCTGTTAAAAAGGGAAATAACGAAGCCAAACATCCGTAATGCGCAGGTGGACGGCGTAATAACAGGTGACGTAGATATTTTGGAAGCGTACGCGGGAAGGAACTCAACTGAATAGACAGATAGGAGAGGGACCATTCTGAAAAACGCAGATTTGAAATTAGAAGCCACGAGAGAAGAGAGTCATGGCGGCGGGCGATTGCGATCCACATGCTGCAGCCGACGATGGATCTCGGGCGCTTCGATCTGAGGTGATGTCGACGGCGATTGCTGCAGCGGGGCAAGCACAGGGGCACCAGGACAAGGAAAGGAGGAGCGGGAGGTGGGAGAGGGCGAGCACCAGCTTTTACCGATGACGCCTGCTCCTCTAGGTCGAAATGTTCAGGTGAGTATTGAATCGGACCTAAAAACAAGAAAATGTTTTACCGTTCCCTCTTCTTTTTATTTCTTATTCCCCATCTCGCAACATCTCAGGAGCGTCGATCTGAGACTGTAGAAGAAGACGGATCTCAGCCTCTAGAAGAAATTACGAACACCTTCCAACAAGGGGGCGAGGGAGACGACACTTCTCTCGGCTACATCGGCAACAACTTCTGTTTTAGTCGCGTTTCAGAAGATGATGAGGTTTTGATTCCGATTTCCCTCTGTTTAGTCCTTTCGTTACAATTCTTTTATAGCCTTTTTAGTCCCTGTTGTAGTCCTGGCTGAAATAAAATCCTTGCATGCTTTTGAAATGAGCTAGATTTACATATATAATAATGCACGTTTTGTTATTGTATCCTGCTATCTTCTTAGTTTGCATCATCGTTGTAGATGCATTCAGTTCCCCTTACATGCAGAATGGATTATGAAGTTAGTTAGATGCAGAATGTTCAGTTTTTTACCCTCTCTCTATGTCTCTATAAAGTAGTTTCTGACAAGGGCTTGAGGACTTACTAATGGTGTCATTCTTGATAGAATCTCATGTTGAGCTTGCATAAATGTTCAGGTTACGAAATCTAAAATATTCACAAGATTTTTTATGCAATGGTTACCAATGTCGAAGTCATCACTCGCGAATTGAAGGTGACACCCAGCGTCGTCTCCCGGCGACTCGGGGCGACTCCGCCCCCCCCGACAGGCCCGCCGCCGCCGCCGCCCCACTCCCGGCCGCCGTCGCCATTTGCCCCGACCCGGCCGGCGGTGGCGACCCGCCACGGCGAACTCAAAAAGGTTCCTGGCAGCACCGCCTCCCCTCCCCTGTCTCCCTCCCGCTCCTTCCCTGTGAAATAAAAGCGACGAGAAGAGTGGGCGCCGGCGAGCTTCGGGGTCGATTCGAGGGCTGCGGTGGCCGGATCCGGCGACCCACCGCCGGATCTGGCTGCGTGGTGGCGCCCACGGCCGCTTGCGGCGGCGACGCGGCGCCTCGCCCACCCGTTCGGGGCCTCCCGGCGGCGCGCCGGTCCGCCTTGCCACTCTCGCGCCCGTCGCCATTGGTGGTCTGCTGGACATGTGCTCGGCGGCGGTAAGCGCCCGGCGTGCATCCGCCACCGGCCCGCGTCGTCCGTGGTGGTCGGACCCGAATCCGCGGAAAGCGGGGCTTGCTTGCTTGCTCCAGAGCTGCTCAACATCGAGGCAACTACGCGCTCGGCGGCGACCTCTACTCCGAGGGCGCCATGGGACGCGTCAACCTCCCGCCCGACTCTTCGTGGCGGGTTCGACATGCCTTGTTGTGCTCGGATGGGCCTCGAGGCATTTGGAATTTTGGGTGAAAACCTGCCTGGCTGTTGCTGCTCAGGCCGGCGTCGGTGGCGCGATCTAAGCGTCATTTTCCTCCTGGAGGCTTCGCTGTAGCTTCCACTTCCTTCCTTTGCGAAGGCCATTCCGAGCTCGATGTCTCTTTTGGCGGTCTCGGCGAAAGCCCTCACGAGCCTGGTGCTCTTCTTCGTTGATGATGGCGGCCGCAGGCGTCATTCCCCTTCTTGGAGGCATCAACACAAGCACCACACCTTCCGAGGGCTCGTCATTTGACTTGGCCGGCTCCTACCAACCCCTCCGGCCCCTCCGTATCATCTTCGTCTTTGCTCTCCGGGGTAAGAAGGCGCTTGGTCGTTAGTCGTGGCTGTCTTTCCGGACGAGTGCTTCCTCCGGGCGCCTATGCTCTGTCGGCGCTCCCGACAGATGACGAAAAATCATATGCCGGGTGGTTTCCACCGCTGCCGCCATTCCCTTCACGGCTTCCTCCCCGTGGACGGGCGCCGAATGGAGGTGCGTGGGCCCGGATGGCCGGAGGCGTCACCATCTTCAAGGGAGGTCGCCGATTTTCCGGTGATCCCGGGCTTGCGTGACCAACATTGCTCTTAGTCCCCATTCCATCGCCTGGCCCTGTGCGGTGGTGGCGGTGGAGCGGCGTAGCTACGAGGAGTGGTGTCGGGCACAATGGCCCACGGTGAACCGGCGAAGTACGCTGCTCGGCGGTGGCGCAAATTGGCGGCGCGGTTGGTGCCTCACGGCCTTCGCCTAGAACTTTTCCTGGTTGTTGTTTACTGTGTTGTGGTTGTGCTCAGTTTAAGTGTTGTTGTAAGTGTTTTTGTATTTCTTTCTGTTTTTATGGTGTTGTAATCTAGCCCCCCTCCTTGTATCTCCTTAGGCCACCGGCCCTTGTACCAAACTGTTTGATTGCGCGACACCGTCCATCACCGGCCAGCCCGGAATCAATGGAGAATTATTCAGGTGGGGTCTCTCAACCCCCCGGTGATTGCCTCAAAAAAAAAATGTCGAAGTCAAGATAAATAAATAAAACAATGAAGAAGCATTTCAACATTCAGGTCTTTACCTGTCCATTCAGTTTGAATGCATGGTAGATCCTTTCACTAGGATGAATTGGAGCATCAGGAATATTCAGTTGAGGATAGGAGGGTGGGAGTCCTCATTGCTAGGAAATTATACTGTCTCTGTCTCTGTTCAGACTTGAGTGGATTCTAAGTATATTGTTAAATCATGTAACACAAAGCGGTTGCTAGGAAATCTGTTGTAGCTTTGTTTAACTTTTGACACAGTGTATTTCATCTTGAATGCTGATTGGAAGAGGGCTGCCCTTTGTTGCCATACATCTTTCTCGTTTGAGACTTTGAGTCTCCACAGCAATGGGTATTTGTAGTGAATTATAAACCGAATGATGAGTCTCCACATCAGTAGTGTGTAGAAAATTTTTGACAAACTCTAAAGAAAAAATAAGAGTGGCTTGAGTCAATCTTAGTTAAATTGGAAACTTTATAAATCGAATGAAAAAGTATGACTGATAATAGCTTGTGTTCCAGTGAGAAATTTAATTAATATTCAACCCAAAAATACAACAAATTGCAAGTTGTTGTACTTACAGCACACAGAATTTAGTGGGATGTTTCATGGAGGTAGAATGATAGATAGTCAACATGAATATTTTCTACAGGTGTTATTTGTGCTTCAGAAAACCTATATACTTACATAGAGCTTCATGTGCAGTCACTTCATGTGCAGTCAACCTCTTTCTGGGATCATGCTTTAGCATCTTCCATACCAAAACATTTGCACTCTCTGAAACACTAGAATAGATATCGGATGAAAAATCAAGATTGCCTTTCAGAACATGTTCAGTGGTCTTTATCTTTTCAGAACCTGTATATTGTCTTTATCTTCAGATCTGTAGTATGTTTATCTAAAATCTATCATCGCTGCTGCTATCTCCAGAATTCACCTACATGGCATACATAATTCAGAGAAATCCTTAATTTTTAAATGTAGACAACACAACAAGTTCCTGTTTTACTAGCACGTCTTTACCTTAGTGCAAATCTATACATCTGGCCTCTGTATTTATGAACAAAATGATGTATTGTATTTTTTATGTATTTGTTTTAAAGCAAAATGTCTTGTATTACATATGTTGCAGTAGAATACTTTCTAGCCATTTTATATCATATACAAAATAGATGTATTTATTATCATTTCTATTCCAGTTGTATGCCCAGTTCCAAGTTGATTCTGCTTTGAATGAATCCGGAAATTCAGTTGAGAACCGGCCACTCCAGGCAGCATCAGAGGGATGTGCTTTTTCCGCAGAATGAGCTTGAAGCATGTGTTCCAAAAAAAAAAGGTGCGTCTATTTTATTGGGTATAAGTCGCATAAACTATGTTATCACACAGCATAGACATTGACTACGTCTTCGCAGGAAGAGAGGGAAACATGGCCCGGATTCGTGCTTGACACCATCTGATAAAGGTGCGATTTCAAGAGCCATTTCGACGGCAAAGGAACGAGAAGGAGAGCCTGTTTTTTTCCCAAGAGAGGGCTTGACATTCAGCTCCTTTGAAGAAGCTAAAGAATTCTACAACCTATATTCGTGGGAAATTAGTTTTGGAATAAGGGAGGGGAGATCCAACAAAAATAAAAATTCTTACATATCCAGAAAAAGATATACTTTGCTGTTGTGAGGTAATATAATTTATCTTCAGCGTTTCTTAAATGTACATTATGCAAACGAATGAAATATTTGATAAACCATAATTTTAACAGGGATTCTGCCAAAATCCAGAGGCAGCTACAGCCAGATGCGGATGCAAAGCAAGAATACGACTACACCGAACAGCTAATCATTCCTGGGCAGTTACAACAGTCATAGCGGAGCACAACCATCCACTCTCGTTGACAGATGGAGAGAAGAAACAATGGCCGTCGCACAGTTTTATAGATGGAGTAACCAAAGAATTCATACAGAAACTTAGATCAAACAATGTTCCTTTAGGGAGAGTCTGCAGCATAATAGGTGTGCTATCAGCAGATTCTACAACTCATATTAGAAAGCAAGCGGTCAGGCACCTTTGTTCAAGGATATCTCAGGAAGACATACGTGATGATATGAAAAAAAACAATGGAGTTACTGAACCAAATGAAGCGGAATGACAGTGAATTGCAGGTAAGATTCAGAACTGATAATGATGGGACAATCGAATCAATGCTATGGTGCACAGGCAAGAATATTAGAGATTACAAATTATTTGGGGATGTGGTTACTTTCGACACAACATACCGGACAAACTTATACAACTTACCATTTGGGATTTTTGTTGGAGTGAATAACCATTTCCAATCAATTATTTTCGGGGGTGTTCTGCTGGCGCACGAAAGAACGGAAGATTTCGAGTGGACATTCAGTAACTTCACTGAGATAATGGGTGGAAAACAACCTGATACTATACTTACAGGTAATATCCAATGCTTGTAGGCCTTTATTAAATTCTAAGTTACTAGGAGTGTCCGTAGTTTTTGTGAGCTAGGCAATGCAGTAGTTTTGCATTGTATGCTGCCTACCTATCGTCTGTAAATATACACAGCAATTAAGGTGATAGAAATGATATTAGGTCTTATTCATATTAATGCAAGTTTCATGGACTACACTAGAAGTAAATTAGCTAAATTCCATCTATTGTTATGTACTACGTGTATCTACATGTCCTCAACATTGAAACAAACTCTGGCATTTTTTTCCAAACAGATCAGTGCCAGGCAATGGCTCCACCGTCCGCTGCTTCTTACTTTGCTCGCCCGAGAGCGAGTCGCCAACGCCCGTGGCGGCGTGGGTTGGGGCCCCGTGGTCGTCGCCACCGCCTGCAGAATCGGAGCGGCACTTCATGGCCGGATTCAGGGGCGCAATCTGCTGGGCTTGGCTTCGATGAGAAGGAAAAGGGACATGAACAGTAACGGGAGTAAATAAAGCTGAGCTGTGACGACAGGTGGAATCGGAACGGAAACCGAAAACGGAATTGCTGATGGGACCAAATGACCACACGCCAAAAGAAAAGTCAATAATACGTGTAGCCGACTTATAGCCAAGACACGTGTCGAAATGCCTAGGTGGAATAGAGAGAATAGAGGAGAGAGAGCCGGCTCGGCGACGGATCGGCGTCGGCGCTTGCAGCGTTCCGTGGCTTGGGTCCCGCCACCACCCTTGGTCCTCCGGTTTTGTTGATACGAACGGTGCATGCATACATGCACTTGCCAACAGATTGGCTGAGCCTGTGGTTCTCCAAGTAATAAAAAATAATATTTATAATAGAGGTAGAGAAGATTGTTGTATGGTTTGACTATTATGCTAGACTCTTGCTGATTTGGCTTGGCTATAAGCCAACCTTATTGAACCTGCTCTAATAGGTACAGCAAAAACGGTAACAACAAAGAAGGCCCTGATGGCACACGAATCTCAAAGATTCACGAACGGCGCATAAAGGGTGGGGTACCTGCCCCTTGGGGCACCGCGACATTCGGCAACACCGCCTCAAACTCCAAGCCGCTAGGGAACCAAGCAAATTCCCAAGAGAAACGAAATCCCGCACCTCCTCCAAGGATGAAGTGCCTCTAGATGCAAGCAACAAGCAAAAGCACTTCAATCTCACCCAAGAATCGAAGTTAGGATCAAGAGATGAGTGGAGGGGAGTGTCTTTGGCTCTCAAGTGTGTTAGAGTGTTCAAATGTGTAAGAGATGGCTCAATGAACCGGCCACACACATATATATATAGGCCTCAATCCGAAATGGAGCCGTTGGAGTTCAAATCGCAGCTGTTGCGTGCGGACGGGCCTTGCCGGTCGGGTTTGACGTTTGACAGCGCGCGGTGCGTGCTTCAGGTCGGAAACGACAAAATTTCGGCCCCCTGGCGACACCCCCGAGCCATGCGTTGATCGCATGGTCGGTTGGTGATCTGGACGCGCCGGTTGAGGATTCGGCCCGATTCGGATCTTACGGAATCGACCCGGACCACCGGCCGGGCGCTCCGGTCGAAGAAGGCATCCAGCGTCCGGTCACCCAGTAGCGTCCGGTCGCTGTCCTTCCTTCTCGATCTTCCGCGAAGTTTGTCGTTCGTTGTTGCCTTTGCTTCAAACCATGCTTCGTCACTTCCACACGTTACCAACACGTCGGGGATGATCTCAATATCACATGTGTTAGCTTTTACTTGTCGACATTTGGCAAGAACGAAGTTAGTGCTCTCAATTCTAAATGCATATGCGAGTCAATATGAACCTAGAGGCACTTTCTCATTGGATTAGCCGTGGCATTCCCTCTTGATAGTCGGCTATCTTTCCTAAGTGGTATTTGCCGCTTTCACGTAGGTTGTGGCATCATTGGACTGACCAAAAGTCAGTAAGTATGGAGCTCTAGTCGCTTCTCAACCACATCATGAAGTGATCATAAGAGATCTCTTTAATGAATATGGTGGCATGGCTAGGTAACTCTCTTTGATACGATCTGTTGCGGCCTACTGTCACGATGCTCCATTTGGGAAACTAACATTCCTCATTTTACAGCAAACTTATCCTAAGCTTCAACCGGAGAACAGGAAAAATGCCTCAAAGGATGATCTTCTTCAGGTAGATGTAACTTCTATTCTTTCATCTTATGTTCAGTTGAAGTTCAATAAGATACGATGCTCTCAGTGAACACACTACCTTGCACAGGCATGGCATAATTGAAGGTCAACAGAGCCACATTTGCCAGCAAGAAATACATGCTATCAGACAGGTAGACACACAGTATAGTTTGCATTCAACTTGTATTGGCGTTGTTTTGAACTTTGCTCACTTTGATGGTTTTGTGCATCTTTCCTTGGAAGGATTGCGCTTTGTTGGAGTCTGTACCAACACTCACATATGTGGTTGTCACACTCACACAAAGGCTTAATATGGGATTTGAAGGAAGTAGTAACATGACAAAGAAAAGTGAGTATGTTCTTCTTTGTTATTGTGTTTAATCTTCTATTTTACTGCTTCAGGGAGCAGATGGCCCATTAGCTTTCTTGTTCTGCAGGACGTCGAGTTCAACAAGATACCTTGCCCTACTAAATTTGAGGTCCTGTGTGACCATGGTCCTTTTGAGGTAATGTACATTTTTTTTTTTTTTTTTTTTTTGATGAAACGAGGTAATGTACATTTTGGTTGACTGTACTTCTAGCTTGTACAATTGTTGAGCTACTGGTTGACATTCCTGCTCAGGGAACCAACATTGCGGTCCACTATCGTGTTGTTCATGATGAGAACAATCTTACAGCTCAGAAACTTGAGTCTATAATCATCAGGCTCTCCCTAGCGTATGTTTCAACTCTACTCAATGAATTCCTGTGGCTGACTATATTAGTATGCACCTCTGACATGTCATGTATTGGCAAATACAGCCGTGATTTTCAGGTGTATCGAGAAATATCTATGAGTAAGTAACTGCATACGACCCCTTAATGATTCATCTAGCAATGTGTATGTTTTAGGAGAGTGAGAGGGCTCATGTTCTTATCATTATTAATTTTGTTAATTGCACAATGAAGCATGATTTCCTTAGTCAGTCTTCATGCACCTAGCGAGCCTCCTGCATCTGCATGTTGAATTGCTCATTATGCTCGTCTTGCGGCACACTACTATCCATACTATCGAAGGCAACCTGAGGCATACGACTCTCGAAAGGGTGAATGGCTACCATCACTGGGCGAGCTTGTGATAGAACCCTATGGCGATAGGCAATATTGGAGCTGTTCGGCTGGCCTTCTTTTCAGCGCTGCTGCAGCCACAGCATGCACACTGTCTTAGCTGGATATATATTTATCTACCTTAAGGTTGTCTGTGTATTAAACTATGTGCAAGTGTTATTATGCTTATTAAATTGAACCCTGTTTAGCACGTGTGAGGATGTCAACTTTGGCGTCGTTGAATCTTTAGTTATCATGGGTGATTCGAGCTTTTGATTAGAAAGTTATCAATGTGTATGGACCTGTTTAACACGAGAGGAAGATAACTATTCTTCATGAGCCTTATAATCCTGAGAACTAGTAGACATTTTGTAATAGGAGATTTCAGTTTCATTAGCTCATGAGAAATCTAGAATAATCATGACACATGGACATGCTCAATGCTTTCATGGCATTGATAAGTGACGCCGGTATCATGGAGATGTGTGGAAGGGTAGGTTTTAGGGAGATCTGTTGAAGGAGCAATATTTTTAACCCTACAAACCTAAGATCCCTGACGTGCAGCCACGTCTGCTTGTGAAATCCAACTGACAAGGCAAACTCGAATGCCTTGCGGTTCGGGGCTAAAAAATGAAAAAGGAATAGCTTCACAGCTCCCACACTGGGCTAAATTAATAGAATCGTTCAAGCCCACTAACCTTATTCCTGACGGGAAGGTCTCAACTCTCAGGATAATCACAGGGCAAACAGGAGGTCAACTTGTCAATCGTGCACCATAGTTGGACGGTCCAGAAATGAACCTATGGTGCACTTTTTTTATTTAGAGACGTGCAATGCACTACTAAAGTTTAGGGACCCAGAAATATGTTTTCAAAGTTTATGGACCAAAAGACACTCATTGACAAGTTCACGGGCCGCTCAGTATTTAGCTCTTTTAAAGCCTCGAACTCCGTCACCTTTACCTACCGCAACTCTCCTCGAAAACAAATGAACCTGAATGCTTTTAGAAGTGAACAAGCACAACCATTCCCATAGCTCTCCACTTGCACCTGGTATTTCCATCGGTTTCCTTGATTATTACATACATTATTTCATATCAAGCCCTTTACGCCAATGCGATATCAAGCCGACGGCACTACCAAGTAAGTACAAGAAGAAAGCCTGACGGAAGGCCAGGAACAAAAAGCCTATCAGGTTGGGCTTGCTCAGCGGCTGCAAAATACGCCCAGGCAAAATATGGCCCGTTGAATCATCAAATGCACAAAATCAGGCAATCGGCACCTCTTCTCACTCAGCTCGGATTGAACCAGCGGCCCGTTGCGCCGTTCAGGTGCCCATTCCCATGGATCCCTGCACCGTTGGGTGCCATTGGGGATGTGGGGATCCGTGAGGATGGCGGTCCAACTGCCACGGAAGGAGGCGAGGAGAATAGGGCGGGGATATGAGAAAGGGCAGGGCCACCCAAGAGATGGCTACTACCTTTCCTTTGCTTGATAGCTTTGATCTGCCTTAAACTCTGCTCGTGGATGTTTGCAAGTGCCTCCAGCTCATCCAACGACAATGATTCAATGCCAACACCATATAGTGGAGCATGCCGGGCCATCTCTTCTTGGACTGACATTTCAAGTGTCTGAATGTATTGCTGAAAAATGATGATACATCAGTAAACATTATAGGTGTTAGTTGTGATGCAAGGTCCTACACTAGTAATAAGAGCAGCATCAGAAAATTAATAAGAAATTGCCAAATTGGTCATGATAATGAGTACCCTGGGCCGTCAAAGTTGTTCATAACCAGCACATACTAGCTGAAGAACAAGTACAGCTCAGGTGGTGATGACAGACATAAAAAAAGTTACTAATCCGCCACAGAAATTTGCATAGTCGCAATGTAATCAGTAAGGTCCATAGAGTTCTGCTCAGCATTCAATTAGATCAATAACGCAGGGTTCGGCCCAAAAACTACACATACTATTTGGACTGCCTATCTAAAAATCAATATGCAAAATACAGGCAATGGAAAAATGTATGGCACCCAACGGGGTTGGGACCCCCTTTAGCTCAAATATCAAGTTGCAATATTTTTTAAAAAAAAAGTCATAACATAAGTCATGTATTTATTGTTATTGATGTTGGTATTAAAAACAAGTGTCACTGTCCGCATTACGATGATGAACATTGACAAGTTGACTGTCTGTCTATTTTGTTTCTTGACATCTAAGAGTAATCTCAAACTGGATTGTTGTGTCTGTACTTAACTTTATATGTACTACATACATTGTGATGATTTTTAAACATCGCAATATGATATTTTAAACATTGCAACAAGGGCACCAGCCCCTGGGTGCCAAATCTGCACTCTACAGGCAATATTGTTTCCCGATATCATAGACAAGTCCCTAAAAGCGTATGATGTCATTGACTAATACATCTTAAAAAAAAAAAAACTATGAATAGAATTGTCATATTTTAAACAAGGCATTTGAAAAAAGTAGCCAATATAGGTACAAGTGTGGAACATACAGTAGTTGTGGAAACATAAAAAGTTAGCAAGGTGGCAACCTGGCAAACTTGCAGTTTGGATTCCATCCCATCAATGTATGCTTCACAACGAGTAATTTGCTCTTCTTTTTCCTTTTTTTTCTCCCTCTGTTTGCCCAACTCTCTGTGTCAGCCTTCTCACTTCATTCTCAAGTGATTTTCGAATTTCGTCACGAGTCTGTGTTTCAGCTGCATGACGTTTTAATTCATCATCAAACCTTTTCCTTGAAGCTTCAGCATTCTTCAGCCGTTCGGCTAATGTATTTTTCTCCTTTGTAATTTTCTGCAGCACATAGCACATTAGTTTAGTTGTTTAAAAAATGTATAGCAAATGCCATTAGTATCAATTGAAATGTAAACAGTCACATGGTAAATGAATAGTCAAATTGTAATTTGGGAGACAGTATCCTTATAAATTGGACTGGAGGGAGTAGTAGGAAAAGAAGTAAAAAATACTTCACATAAATGATCAATCATATAATTTCTACAGTTTGTCATGAGTACCCGAGTAGCTTCTAGCAACATAAACCTACAAGAAACCTCTAGGATAAATCAGTAAAATGGCTTCTACCACACTATGTAAAGTCATCAATGCATTCTTTGGCCATGGACTGACAAGGCAGGTCTGAAGGAAACATCAAACAGGTAGATTCCATGGCACACATTTATTTATATACTTTTAAGGAGAAATAACAATGAATCCAACAAATGATGCCTCAGTATTAGTATATGAAACAGCATAGATAGATATGATTCATATTGTGAAGAGGATACGTCATACTATCATAGATAGGTGTGGTTCATATTGTGATTGATCCTCTTAAGTCTTAACATGAACCAATCCTTCTAGGACCTCAAATATGAAAAAAGGTAGAACTACTACAAAATTGCCTTCATTATTAGCACGTTTGGAACCGTGCGCATGCGCCCAGGCTCTATGCGTGCAGCTGCTGAATGTTTGATTGTTTCGGTGAAGGTCTGGGCCTGTCCTGCGGCGTGCAAAAGCAGCCAGCAAGCCTGGCTCCTGCGGAAACGAGAATGAAATCGTTTCTCCAGAGCCAGACACATGGGATGCAGCGGCAAGGAAACAGACAGACTTTACGGCAATGAAACAATTAAAAAACATCTATGTATCATAACCAGTCTATCATAAACATATTTTTGACACATTGTTTAGGATTACTACAACTTTACCTTTAATTCTTCACGTTTCCGTGCTTTCACCAAGGAGAGTTGTGACTCTGCATCATTAAGACGATCATGAAGATTCCTCTTTTCAGCTGATAGCTTTGCAATCTGATCACCTTTCTCTGATCGCACCCATTCCAACTGATTCTCAATCTCTCGCATCTTATCGGATAATGCCTTCTTCTCACGAGTAAAACGATCCCTCTCAGCTTTTAGCTCAGACTACAGCAACGAGAAAATCAATAAATGATATGCTAACAAACAAAGATGAAAAAAAAAGGGTTAACAGCTGAGTTACAACAAAGAAATACCCTTAGACTGCCAATAGTTGCCTCCAACTCAGTTAGCTGTTGGTTTAGTGCAATCTTTTCGTTGGTGAAATTTGTTTGCTCCATTTCCATGTCCTCTCGAAGACGAACATTTTCATCTTCTGTAGCACATATTTGGTGCCAAAGATTTGAGCGGTCAGCCTGAGCAACTTCAGCAACCTCACGCATCATGTTCAAAACAGGTCTCGCGATCCCAAACTCCTCCTTAACAAGAAATATCAAGACATCCATATCGATGTCAACTGCCGGCAGTTATCTGATGTATTTGTTGCTCGTTCAACAAGGCCCTTAAGAATTCTATATCTATAATGATCCTCGGCATAGATCTTAAATATGATAGCGTAAAGCATCCGCACAAAATCTTGAACCTTCGTTTCTGTAGATAGAGATAATACTTCACCAAGTGCAAGGACTGAAGTGAAATCATTTTCTTGGACAGATAAAGGTTCAAACTGCCCATCTAACAGAACTTGTTTATTCTGTGAATCATTCACAACAGACCCAGACTTTGAAGTTGACCTGTAAGAATGTCTTCTTTCCAGCACCATGGCTACTAATTGTAGACCAAAGGACCGTCGCAATAAAGCCCTCTCAAAAACCTGTGCGACTTCAACAAATAATCCAGGCATTGATAACATTTCTATCAGTGCAAAAACATCTGATAGATGACTTCTTCCATGCACAGCTTGCTCTTGCCAAGAATACATCCCTTCAGCTGAAAGCCCATCTGTAGAACAAGTACTACAAGGCGATGTTGATGATAGGCAATTGTTTTCAGGCTCGCAATCAGAATCAATATCCTTCAATATAGCTTCAGCTACATCTGGTTGGGTTTGAATTGTTTTAGACAAAAAGTCAAGCACGCATTGCGGAACTTCGGTTCCTAAATCTTTCAATCTCCATCTAACAGCTCTAACCTTTGGAAATCAAAAAAACCAAAGCAGTTAATGATAAGAAAAGAGAAGATGCTGAGCAAGCAGAAAGTCAAGAAGCATGACTGGCAAACATACCGCTACAGAAAGATGCTGACACTGTGATGCCGCCTTAAGAACATAAGTAATGGCAGCTACAAGAGGCTCATCATTTGAGTCAGACAATAATTCAAGTGCATGATCAGATGCTTGTTTCCAGATATCACTTTCAAGCTCTAATTCAGAAAGAGCACCAAAAACCTACCATAATTAAATTGAAAAAAAGAATTATGTAAGGTATTAGTTGTTCATATATATTTTATATAAGCTAATCAACATACAAGTCATAAACCCACAATACATACAGTAGAACAAATGCAGATACATCAGCTATTCATTCCAAAAATAGTGGAGACCATATGCTTTCACACAACAAAATTACTGAAAAGTGTCCAAAAAATTGAAGTAGCCAAAACCATACTCATTTTCGTTAGGGCCACACACAAGCCAAGATGCGTACTTCTTGATGTTTGATAATGAATTAAGATTTTGTAGATTATAAGATACAGATTCAGTACAATTGGATTTATATTTGAAAGTACTTTCATATGATGTCAATCTCATGGTCATTAACAATATAGCATAAGAGATATTAACAGTCAAAGCGTAGCCTTGGAGACCATCCTGGGTCAATACATGCCCCATATTAGCACTATAGCATAGTCTTAGGAGGCAAACTTACTGGCAATCTCAATGAAGGCTCTGCATCTGGCTTTTGAAGATGATCTAACAGGGCACAAGCTGCAAGTGACTGTTCCGAACCATCCACCAACTTTGGTACAAGGGAAATCAAATCTTGCTGGAGCTGTTTTGGAGCTTTCTCAAGGACAAGTGCAATTTTCCGGACAGCCTGGGGTCGCCTTCTTGGTTCATGACATCCATGTGGGACAGCGCTGTCCAATGCCCTCAATGAATTAACAATCAACCCTAACAGTTCCTCTGATTGCTCTGGCCATTTTGACTGAGAAAGAAAATGGTCAGATCATACACTAATTGAAGGATGTGATCATAAAGGTTAAAAAATAATAAACCTCAAATCATACCCAGGAAGCCTGCTCGGGGCCTTCATCTGCTGGCAAATCAGCAGCAGATGTTTCTGGAGGAAAACAGGAATGCTCTAGATTATTTACAGCGGTCTCAGTTGCAGACAAATCTATATTACGCATTGCAGGACTGTCTTGAATATCATCACTATTAGATTCCACCCTCACATACACATCACTGCATACACATTCTGCTAGTTCACCTTCAACATAAAAGCTCTGGTGGAGAGCTAGCCCCATTTGAATCAGGAGAAGCTTTAGTGCTTGTTGAGGAACCACTTTCTTCTGAAGGTTGGCAACACTCAACCATTATATCTAGAAGCAAATCTATGATAGCCTGCTTCAAAGCACTAACCCCCATCAACAAACTAATGAGACTTGTGGAGCTTGGGTTTGGATCACATTTTGAAGCATCTTTCTTTCCACCACTCTTGGTGGATACTTTGGTTGGAACAAGCATACGCTTAACTTTTGCTGGGTTATCCAGATAAACACGCAAACCAGTAAGGAATCCAGCTATTGCAGTAGCATCTGTTAGAATTTTCTCTCTTAAAGTAACCTGTGGTTGAGTATAGTTATCTTCGTATGTAAGAGAAAACCCGGCTCTCTCGAGGAGGTTCCGGAATATATCCTCGTCATCACCAATCATATCTTCGCTATCTTCAGAATCAACAAGTTCATCAGGATCTGTCGACAATTCATCCTGGTCATCATCTGAGGCCCAAACCTGGTAGACAAGTTATTATGAGCCTAATAAGAAAAAGAGTACTGTCTACCATATGAGCACATCTGGTTATCAGTTCCAATAATGTACCATGAACAAAACGGATATTGATATCAGTGTCGCATTAGGAAGGACTACAACAAGCACAGCTACAACTTACATACAAATATCATGCTATGACCCGTATAAAATCCTTCAAAGGCCAAAACACTAAAGTCTACACACTCAAGAATTATCTTCCCAAGATCTTAAAGTCATATGACATCCTTTGAGTGAACTAGCAAATATAAAGCATCATTGCAATATACAGCAGGACACATTTCCTATAAATAGGCCAGCATAGTCCTCAGCAGTAAGAAGCACAAAAAAATGTAACTAAAACAGTAAACAAAAGGGCCAAGAGATGCCTGCTTCAACATAGCTGATGCTACACAAACCTCATTAAGCAATTCAATTCATTCATTCCTTTGCTAACAAAATTATGGATTAATAGGACTCTTAACTGCAATCTGATAGGTGCACAATTTACTATGCTTACAATTGTTTTCATTGGCTTATGCTGCAAATCAGTAAAACTCTATTTATCAGCTGCTTCAATAAACTTCCCTCCGCCTATGCATTAAAAGGCACAAATAGACAAGACATGAAGAAAAAGCAAATGGAAACTTACCTCAAGATCAGAGAAATCGAACCATGGGCAACAGTCTATGATTTCACAAGTAAAAATAACAGTGTCCCGAACAAGAAAGCCAGCATCAGTGTCCACCATGTCTGAAGTCTTCATAAACTGGAGAACTGAATTATTCCATGTTTTCGTGCAGATTGAAGATTCCTTGCACACAGTTTTTGCAGAATCCTTCTGGTTAACTATAGCCATTTTATAATGCACCCAAAAGTTCTTATCCGGATCATACCCAGATGACTGATCACTCTCCAAGTATATGCAGATCGTATCAAATGACTCATATACACCTGCAAGTTACGATAAGGTAAACACAAAGTAAGGGTTTGGTGCAGCTGTATAAGACAAGAATGTGAATACTTTTACTTTACCTATTCGCAGCTCACAACCCCCAGCCTGAAAAAATTTACTAAAAATCTTTCTGGACTCCATAATCTCCTTAAAGGACAAGAAATTTTCCACTTTCCATGTGAATGATGGCGCTTTGGTAAAGCTTCAATCTGGCATCCATAAGTTGAACTGCAGATTTCAGAATCTTCATCGGTAAGCTCTTGCATAGTTGCTGTTTCCTTCAGAATGAGAACCTCGGCTGAAAACACAACAGTATCCTGCACGAGAAAACCTGCATCCTGATCAAAGAGGCTAGTTAATGTCACAAACTCGCGCCAACCCCAATCTTTTGCTGACTTAGAGTAACGATTCTGAGACTCTTTTCGTGATCGACTTCTCCTCCACTTTTTGGTTGATGACAGAGAGACGGTGGCTCACAAAGCAACTCCATTCAGTAGTTGTATTTTCGGGATCTGTAACTTCCAGAAACACTGACAGGTGGCATGGTGGTTGAGACTGCCCTGGTTGCAGCAACATAAACAAAACCAAGTGAAAGGATCAGTACCGATTTCTAAGAATGCCTACATATGCAGCATTAACAAGTAATCATACTCAGATGCTACTGAGAAATGAACATAATTTTCGTGGTAGTCAAAACAAGTTCAAACTTCTAAATTCTAATTGACTAAAACATTGGGGACTGCCATAGAAATATGGATTCGGTGGCAACAGTTACTGCCCCAGAACAAAACTAAGTACTTGGTCTATAACACTGAATTCAATGTCGAGGGAAGGAGCCCCAGGAAACCCAAGTTGCGGGTGCATTTGTAAATGCATATTCTACTTCAAAAGTGGAATTTAAGGTCAATTTGATGCTTAGATACAGTCTATAGTCATATAGTGTAATCATGAATCGACCCTAGGATCATCCCCAACAAAAATTGGCACTATTTTACAATCTCAAGCAAAATAGGGAACAAAAAGGAAAAAAAAAAAACAATCAACACCTCATTAAGGTGCTCTATGAATGCTGCTACTGTGCTACATGGGGAAAATAACACCTGTCAGTGGCATCCATTGGTTTTATGCCACACAAATAAGCACTTTATTAACAGGGATCATGGATGGCAAAAATGTGAAATCAGCATGATATAATGTTTTGGAAGAGGCAGCAGCTATTTATATAAGTTGAAATGTGTGCCTGCCATCCACAAGGACAAGTAGAACAGCTTATATGAGAGCAATATTATAAGCCACGCCTAAGAGAGAGAAGTTATGCCAGTGTATTCGTTGATTGCCTGATTACATTAACTATTACATTAACTATTATCTATTATTTCTAGGTACAAATTAAGAATTGATTTATATGGTGAAATTTCATTAATTCCAAATTAATGGCAAACTTCAAATGCATGTCTGGATTTCACCGTTAAAATTATGGAACCAATTTAATCAAACACCTCTGACCATTGATTCACATTGTTTTCAATCATTCAAGTATCTAAAAGATTTGTACAGATAATGCAGGTGTACACATGCTTAGTTGCCTACAGCATTTCACCAAGTTTCACTCCACAAGCAGTTCGATGTACATAAAGTCGATTTCAAAGCTACCATATAATATAAGAAGCATAAGACCTAGTGCTTACCCCGTGGATAAACAATAAGACGACAATCTCGATTCCCAACTTGAAACCGTCTGCTTTTGATACACAGACCCGCAATCTTGCGCTTTTGAGAAGCTCCTTGAGTCTTGTGAAGCTTTCGATCCTCCACACAAACTTCCCAAAGTGTCCATCTGACTTCCTAGCCCCAGCACGCCCACCACCAGCGCCACATATTCCGGGAACCATTGGCAAGCTCCTAGTGAATGAGTTTGACTCCTTTATGACATGCACTGAGGCACTAAACACCACAGCTCCATCTACCAGGTATCCGCTATCAGCAGCCAAAAACTCATCCATCTTGATGTATTCCCCCCAACCAAGACTGGCACTGTCCGCCCCAAACCGACCATACGAGTCCTTGTGGATATGGCTCCCACCAGCCCTCTGATTAAGGATTGAAATGCGGAAAAGACACCAGCACCCGCGATCACCGTCTGGCACACCACTCCCTGTACCACCTGATGCCAATGCCGATGCCGATGACCCAGATGCTACCTGCACAACGGGCTCCTTGCTTTCCAGACAAACAGATAAATGTTCTGCGCCAGAGACATTGCTCTGATAGACGCTAATCCGGAGCCCGCAGTCAGTCCCGCCAGCAGAGGCAGCGGCAGGGAAGAATGCAGGGCTCATGATCTTCTGTGTACGGATCATTTCTCGGAAGAGGCCAAAGTTGAGCACCTTCCAGGTAAAACGACCGTCGGTATCGGCGAAGGAGGCGGCCTCAGAGAGCACAGATATGTCAGCAGCAATAACGAGGGCGTCGTGGGGCTGGAAGAGGAAGGCGGCGGAGGAGGAGGGCGCAAAATCGCACCAGCCGTGGGAGCGCTTCTTGGACGAGAATCGGTGCCAGGAATCGCGGCCCACCGACTTGGCGGGATCGGTGGGGTGCACGACGGAGAGGCGGTAGCTGAGGAAGCAGTCCCATTTGGAGGAGGTGGTTGTGGTGGTGGATGACGACGACGACACCGGGGTTTTGGGGTCGAGGACCTGTAGGTAGAGGGAGAGGTACCCCGGCAGCGCCTGCGAGTCGCCGCGCGGGTAGAGGAGGAGGCGGCAGTCGAAGCCGCCGACCTCGAAGTACCGGCTGTAGAAGGTGCGGGCGCGGGTCCGGGGAAGTCCGGGAGCGTCCACCGGCAGGGAGGCGGAGGCGTCCCCGCGGCGGTCGACCGTGAACGTCGCCGACGTGGAGTCGGACGGCGAAGGGGAAGGGTCATCGGTGGTGACCGCCCGCCGCGGCGGCGGCGGCGGAAGTGGTGGGCTTCATGGATTGGGGATTTTTGGTTTGTTTTTCGGGGTGTGTTTTCTCCCCTTTCCTTTATTTTTCCCTTGGTCTTTGGAGATGCAGGAGCAAAGGTTTGGTTGGGGGAGGCGAGAAGGAGGCTGTTGCCACTGGCGTGCTGTTATTTATTTATTTATTTATTTATTATTCTGTTTTCATGTCCTTCCGTTTCTTTATTTTTGGTTATTACCAATAATGCCACCTACGAATGTACGGAGTATGATTCACCCTTTCACATTTTCTTCCTCCAAAATGCTAGATGAATAAAATATGGCTGCAAGTCGAAAAGTTTGTTGGGGAGAGGGGAGAGGGGGGATGTGAGGTTTTATGATCTTCTAATAATAACTATAATCTCTAGGCTAATTAACAATTAGGGTTGACAATTTTTCATGTATACTAGTATGTTACTAGCTGGTAAGAATCTCATGCATATTGTGTTAGTAACATAATCTAGTTTGATATTTGATTTTTTTTTATTTTTATATAAACAAATATATGCCTAGTCGTGGGAGAGTTTGTAAATTCATTATGTGACGACAAGAAAAGATGTGGTTCGTTCAGTGCAAACACAAAACAACTAAATAAAGTATTAATAAATAAATAAATAACTCAAAGTTAGGTTTGGAAGTGTATTCAATTTGCTCTTAGTTAACATAAGAAAATTTGTTCGTGGCTAACTTTATATCGTGTTTATAGAACACCGACACAAGATACATCATCAAAGAAAATACTAGCCAGTAAAACTTATACGGGTCACGGATAAATATAGTTGAATTGAACTGTGTTCTTAAACATTATAAAATATACTTCCTTCATACCTCAAAAAGCTTGAAACATGTTTAGGATAGTTGATAACGGTCTTTAAAAAACACAATTTTGATCTCTTGTTATTATAAAAGTATTTATCAAAGAGTGATATATGTATACTTTTATAAAAGTATTGCTCAAGACAAATCTATTCATATAGGTTTCACATTTACAAACTTAACAATATAAAGTTATTGATGATTTATATTCTCAATGTTTGACCCAAACCTTGTGCTAAACGTCAAACTTTTTGAGTATGGAGGGAGTATATAATATAGATTACATGAATAGCAACATCTACATATCTGCCTTTGGACTTTTAGTAGACGCCACAACCTGTGTGATGACAAAGAATATACAAAGATACTAACAAGATGTAGAGGCATTTTCAGCATGCATAGAAACTATAAGAATTTCTGAAATAATAAGTAGATTTTGGAAAGTAATATAGTTTCATCAGTTGAGCTATGTCATAGAAGAACATTACATACCCTCTTTATGTAACAAGGAAAGCCGAATAGAACCCGACACCAAGTTGACCAATAAGTCCATTATCTGCACCAAGATCTTTGTTCTCCTGGACAAAACAAAGAAACCAAATTATTATATCAACAAAGAAAACAATGGGCATTGTGGAATAGAAAAAAATAATATTGTGGCTAAATGGTAAAAAAAAAAAGAAGCGCACCTTCAGAACATTCAAAAATTTTGAGGTGCCACTTTATCAGCGTGGCCCGACAGTTTAACGTGGCAGATTGTGCAAGCACGCAGGAGCTGCTGCAGGCGGCGCGCCATGCGAGGCCGCAAAAGGCGCCGGGTGCGGCATCGGCGCGCCTGTAAGGAGCCTTTTTTTGAGGACGGCGGACTACATTTTTTTTTTTTCTTCTCTACACTCTCATCGGTTCAGTTTAAAACCGAAGAAATAAACCAAAACCGAACTTGTTTTGTTTCCATTTCAGGATAAAACCGATAAGGGCTTCATTGTTAAAAACCAAACTTTTCAAGAACCAAAAACCGAAACGAATAGTCGGTTTAAACCGAATGCCTAGGCTGAGCCATGGCTAATGGAATAGTTAGTTTGAAGGCGCAATGGCGGGATGGATATGTACGAAGTGTGTCGATGGCGCGGTGGCGCTCTAGGCGACGATCGTCTCTCACAAAAGCAAAGGGCGCATCTATGATGGTGATCTCGTCCGGGCGGTGGCGGCATCCTGGGATCGTGGGCGGTCGCGGCCCTAAGAATGATTTTGCACCATGTGCGCACGGTGCCACCCCCGCCCACACACACACACACACCATCTCTCCCGATGAGCGATGACGGCGTTAGCGGTTTCTAGCGCTAGATCACGCCGTGGGTTGTTTTATATATATATATATATTCGCGGTGAGGATGGCGGACTTGAGCGATGGTTTGCCTCCACGCGCGTGAGAATGTGCGGCGTGAGGGTGAGGGTGAGGGTGTAAGACCGCATCAAATTTTAGATCTCAGTCCTTCGTCCTTTAATCCGTTGGTTGGTGAGCCTTGATCTAAAAAAATAGCTAAAATTAGGACATTATAGTAGAGATAGGTTACAAGGTCCTAAGACATTTAGCTCAGTAAACAACCTTTGGTCAAAGTTACGCTGATCTTATTATTTATGAGACAATGACTATTTTTAAACGAAAACAATGATTATTGGTTAATAAAAAAAGAAAAGACATATGCTATAATTTTAGTGGGAACAAATACAAAGTAATAAAAAAAGCTAACAAGATAAATATAATGCCAAAAATAAAGTCGTATATTTATGCCCTCGGGACCACACTTAAATACATTACTAGCAAAAATGCCCGTGACGTTGCAACGGGATAAAAAAAAAACAAGAATATCTCTAGGCCAATATACTTCATTTAAGCTGGAACGTGAATTTTGAGACCATGAACTAAGGACCGTTTGGTAGGGGGCGATATGGCAAAACAACTTCAGCTATAACTTGTCTAGTCAGTGAAGTTATTTTCATCAAACTATTGGTAGAATATTTGTTGTTGTTAGATAAAATTGTTTAAATGGCTCAACTATCCTTCTTCTTTTTTACTTTTTTTTTATATTCCCTTTATTCTATTTTTGAGTTTTTTTTTATACCTTGTATCACCTCTCGATCTCTCTTATTCTTTGTTTCCTTCAAAAAAATTATTGGTTCGTGTTTGATTTGGACTTAGATTTGATTGGTTGAATTAGATTTCAATAGTTGTAAGAGTCCGATTTGATTTGAGACAGAATTTCTTTTCATCCTATTTTTATTTGCAAACGAAGGAACAATTGATTTTTGGGGTTAATAAAAAGACAGGTGCTAAAGATTTTTTGAGTGAAAACAAGTACACGGTCGATCTAAACCATTGATGTCAATCCTATGGTCGAGGGCGATCCTATGGTCTCGGAGGGTGGACGACGGAAATTTCTTCGCTTTATTAATAGGTATAGATATAGATATAGATAGGGATTGGATGATTGCCTTTACAACTGTTGTGACCATTTTATATTAATTTGCCCGTGCGTTTGCAACGGGGACAACAATGATTTATGTAGTTCTGAAAAATAACTTGAGATTATTTTGTTCCAATTATTTTATAGAATATTTGTATCCACACTTCTATAACTCATGTGAAGAGGTCGGGCTTTCATACTTTATTTATACGGTGAAGTCAAAGATAAGATTTTAATCAACGACCACATTATACACTAATTTATACATCATGTAGAAAATGATAAACTACCTAAATATGTTGTGTTTTAATATTACGTATGGATATGTCGTATCGATAATTTGCTATACATAAGTTGTTCTAACTTGTATGAATACGAGCCACGAGTTCACGTCACGTGTAATACACAGAGGTCATAACCCAATACGTCTTGAAATCGCCCTCTAGCGCTTTACATCAGTTATCGTGATAGGTCCATGCTTCATTCCAATAATTTTTTTTTTGATAGGGCTTCATTCCATTATTAGTACTCGCAACTCGGCAGTGCTGCTGATGCACTGGTAGCCAGCACACATACCACTGATTCGTGCATGCGCGTACCTATGATATGGCAATGGCTGCGATAGATTCACCGATCGAGGTTTCATCTCTCACCAATCGGTATGCGGTATACGGTATTGTGTTTGCCAGGACATGTATTTGGCTTGGCCGTTTATTTATTGTCCACCATATATTTGGTACATGATTCTTTTTGCTAGAGTTGTTTAAGTAGGATGCACATTGAATATAACACAAACTTGGAAGGACTGCACTCATGAACGAGACGTACGTGAGGAGGCGAAGTGAGATCGGACTGGACTCTATCGATGAATTGGTTTGAGACGCAAACTTGCGAGTCCGATGCAGACTGGAATACGGCAGGAGGGAGGAGGCGAGGGCTGGACGAAATTTATGGTAGACGACGGAAATTTCCTCGCTTTTATTAGTAGGTATAGGTATATATAGATATAGATTATATCACCGGGTATGTTTAGGTACAAAAGAAGCAATTGGCATGAATACATTGCTAGTTAAACCAAGTTCGCTCTGGACCTATGTATTGAATGTTTAATCGATCCAACGTGGTCCTGGTCTTAGTTCATCTGCATGGTCATTGAAAATTTATTTATCGTCCTAAAATTTCCTTATATCAATTAATTTATATCAATTATTTACGTGCCATTGAAAATTTATCATCCCTGGAACGGTACTATTTTATTTCTTTTCTCCTCTCTACCCTATTATGATGAAATCCATCACTTTTCGGTCCATATTATAGGTACATGCAATGTTAGTTTTATTAAAATAAAATGGTCATAACACTCATAACTTCGTTGTCATCTTTTTTTCTCATTTGCTAACACAAGTAGTACTTACCCTATCCACATAGTGATAAACTCCAGCGGCTCCACTACGCATGTGGTCGTAGCTCACAAGCTCATCACAACTAAGCTAGCTGTGTTGTTTTCACCACCGAACTCACCAACCCCTTCATGGGCTAACAATGCTACACCATAGTAGTGATAAAATGCAACAACTTTATGCCATGGCTACTCCACAAATACGATGCCCTAAGGTCACGCCGTGTGTTCCCACATAAGTATCCTCATATATGATGACACCACAATATATGATGACACCACATTCAGATATCCACCTAGCTACACCACAGGGCACAATATTAATTGTCCATCACTAGAGCTTCAACCACTAAAAGCTCATCAACCACTAACACACGTAGGGCATAGTGTGTATGATCAAAGATACAAACTAGGGTAGTGCGTTACAAATTTAATTAAGAATACAATAAAGCTTTTGTTTGTACACTATAATTACAAGGTGAATGTTTGCGACCTAAGGTTGTCATTGATGACTTGTTGTCTTGTCGGTCATACATTGAGGTGGAATTATTGTTTAACCACTCGTTCACCTAGGCACCGTTTGATGTTCAGCTAGTTGGAACCAAAGAAACACTCCACACCTTCCTTTCACTAGAGTTGCCCTTTAGCAAGATGATTACATGACCTTTAACAAAGACAACATGAGCGCCTTCAAGATCTTCTCGAGTACTCTAGTGGTTCTAGAGTTCCCAAGTCATTTAAGCAATAAACCTCCAATAGTAACTTTTAATGGCGGTTTGCTTAAAACCATGCTACCAAGCTTAAACTCCAGATGCAATGCGTTGCTCTCGATCTCACCATAATACAATCACTAAACATTACGTGTGAAAGAGATGATATAAGAAGTGTTGTCATACTAAATCTTTGAGTTATTAGGTCTTAGGTAGCACAAAAAACCAAATCCACTACAACAACATCAAATTAGTTATTTTTTTAAAAAAATGTTGTCATACCACATCAACCCAACTTCAATAAAGGAACAAGAAAAGTTAAGTGGATAATTGTCTTTTTCATGTTAGAGACAATAGATTTCACGTTAGAGACAATAGGCATCTGATGGACGAAACATAAATAAACTTTTCTAAAACAAAGCATAAATAAACTAATAAATAAAGAGATGTAAAATATAAAATTAAAACAAATAATTTATACTCTCTTCATTTTAGATCAGAAGACATTTAAGTTTTTTTATAGGTGGAAGTTTAATGTCCATGAATATCCAATGGATATTCTCTACTTAAAAATGGGCTAGGAATTCATTTCCCTACCAAATTTTGAATTTTTATTTTATTTGCTAAAATCCTGTCTTCTACATTTAGTTTTTACTACTATGCGCTCTACGTCTATTTGTATGAAATTATAAGAAAAAAATCAAAATGTCATATAATTTTAGATGATTTGAACAACATACTTTTTTTGATGGGAAAAAGGAATCCAGAAGAGCCGCATCCGCATCCCCAAGGCTCCGCGCGCTCCTGCCTCGTGGGCACGAGCATCTGGTCGGGCGAATCTCCCCTCCACCGCCCCGCGCGGCCGCGCCCCCGCTCTCCCTCTCCCACGGCGACGTGTGCCCAGGTCTTCTTCGGGCCCTTCGCCGGCGCGAGCACCACCAGGTACGCGGTACGCCCACCCCTTTGTCTCGCTTTTCCCAGCTGTGCGATACCGAGCACCCAGAGTCCCAAACCTTGTACTGACACCTGAATACCTGATCTAGTTATAATGGTATCACTAGCCAATAGAAGAAGCCCTATGATGAGCCTAACCCTGCCATCAATCACTTCGGTAAAGGGATCGAAAGATTATGGTCTGAAATAGAGATTTGAGGGTCCTTCGTGTGTGTACGTGCTGAAGAGCAAGGGCTGAAAGTGCGTTCATTTTTCTTTCTGCTAGTAGTTTCCTGCTAATAGTGATCAGTGAGTGCCCCATACATGGCCAATGCCCGCCCATGTTCACAGTTGCAATCGAAGTTATGGCATTTTTCATCAGCACAATGGCATTCACTCATCTCGTGCTTGGATTTTGGCACGATATGCCTACTAAATTGGATTGTTAAAAAAATATTGGGTGTGACTCGTGTCTTTAATGGGTCCTCCCCTACTTGTTCTGCTTAGGCCTGAATAATTCTTGCTGTTAGAGAAATATTATGCCAACCTTTAGATGTTACTTTGTTAGAAGAGGTTAATCTTTGTTTTAGATCTTGCCAGAGCTATAGAATTTGCTCCATTTTGTGCTCATAGTTATAGCCTTGCACTGGCAAATTGCAGAGCCATGAAACCAGATAATCAGTGAATGATTAATTTGCATGCTCTCAGCCTTATGTAACTATGTCCATGCTGCTTGAGGCTGTGATCCTTGTTGGCTCTTGACTTCTTGAGGAATGCCAGTTATATTGATAAAGGAAATCAAATAGGATCTTAAACTTTATGAATCTCTAAGACTACCAAGAGAGTCTTGTGGGGATAGTTGCTCTTGGTGGCTCACGCGAGTCACACCAGCTAATGCCTGTATTCTTCTATTATTTCCTTCTCGTTTTTTTTAAGTCAAGGGGGAGATGAAAAGTCCCTTCATGATATATTACCACAGATTCCGGGATGGAGGCCTGATGGTGGAGGGGCGTGGAGCCCAAAAGTCAGGCATGGGAGCCTTGGGTTATACAGGTTTCAGCAGAGAGGAGGGGGGTAGTATAATGCATATAAAATGGAACTCCAGTATGCGACTGAGGTTGCATTTTGTTGGGGTAGACGTTACAGCCATAGCTTCGCTGTCTCTCTGCAGTCGGTGAGCAGGTGATCACTTGGTGATGCAGCCCTGAACACAACGTTGTGCATGTCTTTCCATATTCCCCAGCAGCATAGGAGAAATTTGGTGGGGAGGGATCCCTTGGACACTCCATGTGGGGCTGCGGAGGTCCAGAGCTCCTGCACCATGGCGATTGTGTCTGGGTTCCACCTGATTCTTGTCCAGAATGCATGAGCTAATGGACACCGCGAGATAGTGTAGTCTGCATCTTCATCAAACCTGCAAATGTCACAGGTGTCCTCATTGATATTTGTTAGTTAGGTGAGGAGGTTGGCTTTGTTGTTCTGGAAGACCCTCAACTGGCACTCACTTCTTACGTAACTGGAATTTGCACCAATGATGAAGCTTTCCTTTGTCGCACCCTAGCCTGCTCTAAGTCTAAGGACAGCCAACGATTGTTCTGAAGGAGCTGTAGTCTTGTTTTGGGTGGTTCATGCTATCAAGCCACTTTATTACCATGGCGTGCTGATTTCCTTAGTCTATCAGCACTTGGCCAAAATATGTAGCTCGTGACTCCGTGTTTTGATGGCATGATAGGTTATGGGAGCTATTGTGGATTTCTATACAGGATGTAGCTGGTGATATCATAGTCCAGTTCCAACATCTTTCCCCAAAAAATACTTGGTTTTACTTGTGTACCTTTAGCACTAAGGATGTCTGAAAAAACATACTTTTTAAGATTTCTAACATATATTTAGTTGCAGTGAATGATCTTCCTTTTGATGAAAGCACTTTGATTTCTTAACAAGTTTGTCCATGACTGTAATATTAATGTGGGAGCAAGGACCTTTTCAATCCTGTAAATTAAGTTTATCAGCTTGTAGAGGGCAACCTCATCTGCCCCTTTTTTTGCGACATGAGTTATGTTGCAGTAGTAATGTATCAGAGGCTTTCTGTTCTGAGGTTGAAGAAAGCATTCAGAATGGCTATTTTTTTTTGTTTTTAAGGATTCCAGATCAGTATTTGTACAAACTAGAACTCATTGGTGTAGACATGTGGTTTGATGCTTTATCCCCTGGCATCTGAGAGATGGGCAACAGTGACCATGGTTCCTCTTGTGGGAATAGTGCATCTAGGGACTCTATATAAGTATCATTGTTGGTCTTTAATGTGTTAATATAATGCAATCAGGGTAGGTTCTTCACTTCTGTCGTTGGTGCTCATGCTTGACAATTTTGTACAATTATTATTCTGTCCTGTATTTATTTATGTCCTTGTTTTTTTTATGGCCTTGTTGTTTGCAGGTATTTAAACTATTTTCATAGCATTAAACTGCCATCTCACTTGTTGAAATGGCGAGCACAGCATGCTTTGTGATTGTTAGTAAGAATGACATCCCAATCTATGAGGCTGAACTTGGATCTGCTCTCAAAGTATGTTTCTTTTAATACACTCCTTCTAGGATCAATGTTTTACCAGTCGAGATTCCTTTCTACGATATTATGCTGCACCTGTGGCGATAATAGTTTTTACACAACCATATTGCTAGGATTTCATTCACTTTTCCATTTATTTATCATGGTTTCATAATTAGTGTAAACATGATTTGGATGTTTGTTTGCTTCTCATTGTGATCCTTCAATTTTACTTCATCCGGCAGAAAGAAGATTTAGCTCATCAGCATCAGTTCATTTTGCATGCTGCATTGGATGTCGTTGAGGACCTTGCATGGACTACTAATGCAATGTGAGTGGTGGATTTTGTCTGCATCTTTTTTATTTTTTGACTTCTCTGTTTCTGGCTTCACATAATTTGTTCACCAGTTCCTGCATTTTTCAGGTTTCTGAGATCAGTTGATAGATTCAGTGACTTTGTTGTGTCTGTATATGTAACTGCTGGTCATATCCTTGTTCTATGATATCAGTCAATTTATAGAAGTAATTTCAATTTATATTCCAGAAAACTAGAAACTTAAAGAAGTTAGATAGTGATTAACTGATTATTCGATTTGCACAATCTCGACCGAGATCACCATTTTCCTTGTTTGCAGCCATGGAATGTTTGCTTCACATGGTTGTACTTAACACCAGTGCTGCAGCCATGACGTTCTGTTCTATCTTTATTTTGGTATTTCCTCTGTTCCTAGAGCTTTTTGCCTCCTTGACGAACATTGTTGGCACATACCAGATTTATGTTGCTTCATGATTCACGGAGCGATGATGCAATAAAGAGTTTCTTTCAGGAGGTCCATGAACTTTACATGAAGGTTAATAGTCAGATATAGCTCATGCCTTTTGCTGTGACGACGACTGTGCGATATTACAAATTTTCCACCTACACCATTGGATATCCTTTTTTCTTTTACAATCCAATATTCTTCACCCCTTCCTTCTTCTGTTATAATGGACTTCACCTTGTGAATCTTTTGCTTGCAGATATTCCTCAATCCGCTCTACTTGCCTGGTTCTCGCATCACATCGTCCCATTTTGATACCAAGGTCAGGGCGCTTGCAAGGAAATACCTTTAGCATGCACTCCGCTGAAGACCCTGCTGTGGTGGTTTTCTCCCATTTTATATATTCCTCCTGTTAGTCAATGACTGATGTATGCTGAACTTCTTCATAAAAAGATGCAGCTCGAGCGTGACAAGAAAACATCTGTTTCAGCTAGTATTCTTTTTGCAGAGCACCAAGCAAATCTTTAGAAAATGTTTTGTGCCTTTGCAGGCACAGTATCTTCCTTTAGTACGGTTTCAGCAGTGCCTATGCCGAAATGGTGGTGACGTCTTGCCACTAATACCGGGGTGCCGTATCAATTTTGATGAGCAGCGAGTCCAATAATTTGTGCACGGCTGATAAAATCTGCTGCAACCAACCAAATAACGGCGCACTGTATCGATTTTGATCTGCAGCGAGTCCAATAATTTGTGCACGGCTGATAAAATCTGCTGCAACTAAATAACGTGGTACTGTATCGATTTTGATCAGCAGCAGCGAGTCCAATAATTTGTGCGTGCACGGCTGATAAAATCTGTTCCCATTAAAGGCTCATTAGTCGCTTGCGCAGCTTTTACGATCTCTGCCTGCGCCGACGCCGCACGCACATCTGCCTACTGTACTAATCACCGTCAGTTACTGCAAAGCAGGATGTGGAGCCGATGTGAGCTGCTGCTGCTGCTGCAGCGATTGAAAGTCCCAAGCCCGCGATCGTGCAGCCGTACGCCCCGAGCCCATCAACCATCGACAGGTGCACCTGCTCCTGCTCCTGCTCCTGCCGATGAATCCGCGGGCACCTCGGCTGGCTGGCTGGCTTATCAAATCGGCACCGGATCCGGGGTAGATTTCACTGGGATTTGAGCATTGTCGCAGGCACATCAGAGTCCAGTCCAGCCACTTGGGGCGCCGGGGTTAACTGGCTAAATTGTTCACTCACTCACTCACTCACTATCGCCACCTCACGATCCACCATTCCTGTATCCGAAGAAGAAGAACCTAGGAGCGAGCAGATCAGCCGCCCAAAAAGCCCAGGACTCGTGGCTCATCTCATCATCCATGCGGAAAAAGAGCAGCAATGGCAGTGGCATGGCTGGATTGCAGTTCAGGATTGGAGCCGAGGAGGGCCGTTGAAGATCCGGTGACAACGTCACTGAAAGAGGACGTCGTCCATCACTCCATTCCATCCATCTCCGATCTCCCTCCGGTCCAATCCAATGGCACTCTATGCATGCATGGGATTGGGATGTCGTCTTTGTGCGTGTGGATCCTGCACGCACTGTTGCGGATCGTTATCTCGCCCGATAAGTACGGGCACTATCTCGCCAATGGAAGGGGAGCTAGATTAGCGAGTCACGTCAGCGAGGAGGCAATCACACCCTCAGCACTTGGGTTGCCTGCAAGTTGCAGCACTTGGGTCTCTCTTTGAGTCTTGAACAGAATACTTTTAGAATTCTCTTGAACAAAATATTGGACGAGCGAGATGCTCACCTTTCACAGTCGGTGATGGTAGCGAGTACAGTGCAAATCCCTTTTTGAAAGAGAGTCTGGATTGAGTTGTATTGCCTGTTCGGCTGGTCGGTTCTGTACCATGGGTGATAAGTTTCAGCGAGCAGGACGACTATTGATGAAACAAGATTATCCAAGAGGGTCTCCGGTCTGGACCCCGGATTCGATCAGATGCTACTTGCCTCCACTGACTGACGCCTGAAAAACCCGAGGGCGACACCTCGTTTTGTCTCTCGGCGATAGAACAAATGATGCTGGCTTTTGACGGACGGGCGCGAGGCAAGGCATTTACAAGAAATCTTAGCGTTTTCCATGCCAGAATCGCTGGAAATGACCTCTGGCCGCCGTGGAACACTTCCACTCACCTGGCTGCAGCATCACCGTGGATTCGGTCCTTGCGGATCGCCTCGGAGTAGACCGCAGAGAAGACCAGACCAGAGAGGAGGAACACTCCGCAGTGAGTGGGGAGTTAACGTACTGCACGATGGCCAACGGCAGCAAATTTGTCTGACGGGCGGGTAAGATTTTATCGTAACAAGATTGACGCCGATCGACGACGAGATCGCTTCTTTTGACGATCCGGCCCGGCGGCAGGTTGATGGTGAAAAAAGCTTGTCCTAGTTCTGCAATTTTCCTGGCAGCTATAGCAGCTGCGAAAAGGCAAGACACGCAATGCGAGCTACGAGTTTGAATGATCCTGATAGTAGTGGAAGAAAATTCAGAAAGCGGATCAGAGATCACAGCAACTATACAGTGACAGAAAGCACATGAAATTCAATTATGAAGATGGTCAGGCCAGGGTTTTGAGAAAGTCTTCCGTCTTTCCCACTGAAAAAAGCTCAGCATTGTTGCGAGCATCTGTTCAGTACTTTGAATGCAGCAGTAGTATGAGGATTCACTTTGTGAACAGTCACACGGGAAGGACCCTTGAGAAAAGTCATCACCTGGTGCTGGTGCATACTGTGTTGAGCATTGTTCTTGCAAGTGCTGAGTAACCAAAAAAAAAAAGGCGTAACGAAAAGGCCCCCCTTTTTGTGTTGAATGAAAGGCTGCACAACTAGGCTTGTAGATTCTCGATCGGCTCCCTCTCCAATCCTATCTCCAAACACAGTAAAGCTTTGCAAGAACTGGACTGGAAGCATATCGAGTTTTTTTTTCTTTCTGATTTTAATAATTTTCCAGGCCCACAAATATCCCTACTAGGTATGTATAGACATGATCATTCGGAGACATCATTCATTCACACCTCCATTTGCCAATTTGCCACCTTCAATTTTCCGCGGGGTTTTGCCACTTTTTCGCCACTCTTTACACTAGCTAGGATCTGGTACAAATTGCAGGTTGTAGGGCAACGGATCGGAAAAATCCAGGGTAGCAGCAGCGCGGGTCAAAAGTTGCATCCATGATACTACGGGAGTACTAGAAAAAGTTGGCAATGATGTCCACTTGGGATCAGAGCTAGGATAGGAGTCACCACAGTCACACAGACAGGCGATGATCCAGGATCGGCATGATACTTTCAAAGGAAAGGAAGGAAACCTAGCTTTTTTTCTCCAGCGGCCACACACACACGGTCGTTCGTTGTTGCCTGCCGTCACTGACTGCCGTGTGATGTGGTGGCGCCCATTCTATAACAAACGCCTTTTGCACGCAGCGTCAAGTTGTCGCGTGGAGACCGGTGGCGATACTCGATCCAAAGGGCAAAGGGAGGATATGGATCGGCGGCGCGGCGCCTCCTTTCCGGTCTCATCTGTACTCGGCGATCCGGCGAGATGCGGCGGGTCCAGTACGTCTTCGTGCTCGACACGGTTGCCTCTGCTTCCAGCACCCGTCACGTCGGCCAGGCACGCGCGCAGCCATCCCTGGACTTGTGTACCAGTACCATCTTGGATTCTTGGTACGATCATCATGGCCGGGGGTCGTAACGGAACGGGACGGGGGTCGTTCTCGTTCGGGTCCTTGATCACCAAAATCCCGGCCAGCGCGCTTGATCGCGGGGCGTTGAAAGCCGATTCGATCCGGTGAGCGAGCCTCACGTTCTCGCTAGCTAGTAGGCTTGTGTACATGTCTATAGGCCGAGCTTGCCTTGCCGTCACGCACCATGCGGCGGGCGAGGGCCGGCCTCTGGTGTACGGTGCCGGTGCGGTTTCGAGTCTAAAGGCACACTCATGTCATCTATAGATGCCCCCACCCAACGGGTCGGGGTCGTCTCCGGGATCGATACAACTATACAAGAAGATCTGTTGCGACCCATAGCAGGCGGCGTGTATCGCATGGCTTTGGCTGCGGCGGACGTACATGCCGCAGCTAGGCGGCCGCCGGCCCGCCGCCGCCTTTGGCATAGTAACTTTACGGCTTTCTGGGATGAAAAAAACTATTACCACTAGGTCCACTACTACTTTGTACAGAACTGAGCCACATCCACGTGCTTGATTGCCCCGGCCGTCGATATTTAGCACGTATTTTTTCACAATCGTGTCTTTAGTTTACCCGTATTTTATATTAAAAAAAAAGGCCAAAAGAAAGGCTGGTACAACAACTCCGACGACTTATGTTTGTTCCATGCCCGCTGGCAAGTCGACGCTAGCGTGCAAGATTAGACAAAGATGTCGACAAGCAAATTAGAACTAGAGCCCAACAACTACGGGATTTTAACTCAAGGATATGTAAGCTTTTCATACTGTAATGTCTTTAAATTATTTTGTCAATGAAAAAGTTCCATATCAATCCCACTTCAAAATTTGAAATGCTCATGCATGGGGACGTCAAATTTGAAAGAGTCAATTTCATCACATGTCTCTACTCTCTAGGGCCACCTGTGCAAGTTTTTAACCAGCTCCAAAGCAAACCCCAGTTGCTTAAATGGCATTATGGCAAGCCACGCCTGCTGGCTATCTTAGATGATTTTGGAAGTAGCGTAGGGCCTTAAACCCCTCAGCAGAATCTAACACATAAGGATTTACTATTCGGTCTAAAAGCATTCATCCAAACACTTCTTACAATTAAATTTGTGCAGGCTCAGCAGCAAAATATATATAGTTGTTGAATTTCCCTTCAGCGACACCTCCACCTTTTGTTATTGGCCCCAAGCAGCCCAGATCGTTGGGGTACTATTGTGCAGGCTCAACAGCAAAAAGCGCTTACTTTATTTTTCGGTTTTACTATATTTCAGCAAAATTCGCCGGTGTCTTGTCGAAGTACATTACATAGATGGCGTGAGAGACAAAACGGCCATGCATCCGTCATGTTCGCGAGTTGGCGGAGAGACGATACCGACACGTACGGTGGCGTACACGGACGGTACAGGTACAAAAGACAACACGATTCCTCCACCACACAGACCACAGTTTCGATGGCGAGCCTGGCTGCATGCAGCAATGCAAGGGCTGCCTTGGCCCCTCACGTAAAAAGTGGCACCGGCGGCGCTTTCTAACAATTCGGCATGGATGCTGTACGCATCTGCAGCAAAGATTTGCAGTACGGCGTGATTTTCGTCCGTGGAAAAGGTGGATTCAGATCGGTGTGCGGCCAGGGCGATGACGGCGAGCGTGCCGTACTTGTTCCTCAACGCAGTGGTCTGGGGTGCTGCCTCTTCCTCCCACTTGCAATAATGGTCACAATCGGTAGTAGCTCTGCAGACCTGCATAGATGCTTAGGCCCCGTTTGGATCCTTGCATTGTAAAATCCTGGAAAAAAAAATCCACCTAGCTTTCAAACAGGTCATGATTCTAGAATTTTGGAGATAGGATTACAAAAATCCAGAATGAAGAGAAGAGTTGATTCTAGCTTATTATGAGGGCATAAAGGGAATGCAGAAAAAAGATGAAATCAGATGAATAGAATCTAGGATCCAAACAAGAAAATTGGATTTTGTTTACAATCTGGATTTTGGAAAGCCAGCTAGAATCTAGATTTTCAAAATCTAAAATCTGATCCAAACAGGGTCTTAGGCTATCCGTACTTGTCATTCACTAAATCCATCTTCTATATTCCCAAACCCGTGCGTACTCTATATCAACTAACACACGGGGCCAACATGTCATACTCTATTTCTTTCCTTTTCTCTCTATTTTCTTCTTACCTTTTTTTTTTTTTCTCTCTCCACGCGCATGCGAACAACAGAGTGGGTGGGCGGTAGCTATAGCGTATGGTACAACGCTACATTTAGCGTTGACGCGAGGATAGCGGACAGCAGCGCGTACCCCGCTGCGGCTCGGTGATACGCTATCTTGTGTTGCAGGGCGTTTACAGGATGTTGTTGTGGGTAACCTTACAAAGGCGTCGACAACCTTGGATGACAAAAGGTTTCGCAGTTGTGCAAGCTTGCAATTTGGGAACGAAGCGGCAATGTGTTCCTATCGGGTTACGGGGAAAAACCATAAAAGAACATCTAACAAAAAGTTGAACCTTGATATGACTTTTTACTCTAGTTATTGGCTTGGATTGTAAAAATCAATAGTCCTCTGTCCCCCCCCGGTCATGTATCTGGTTGCTTTTAGTTGAAGCAGACAATGCGAGCCCGCTGCGTTGGGGTTGGCCTTACCGTCTCTTGGTTTCAAATCCTAGATTGTTTTGATGATGCAAATAATAGTTGTGCGAGTAGTACGGTGCGGTACACACCAATGTTTGGTTGGTGCATTTGTCGTCAAGCAATGGGAACCTAAGCTAAAGTAATTCCAGATGTTTTGTGTCATTCTTCTAGAAAGAAATTGAAGAGGATCTATTTATACCCTAATTAAGCAATCTAAAGGCATCTATCACCTTACCGCAAAAAAAAAGGCATCTATCACTTGATTTTTGTGACCTTATTTTCTTTCATTCTTATTATTCTTCCTCCGCCCGCATTCACGTCTCGCACCCAACACTCGCCCCTAACCCCGACCCTAATTTCCTTCCCACCAAGATCCGATAGGTCCACCGCTAACCGCAATGTGCCTCCGCTTCACCATCTTCTCCATCTTCAACCAAGATCCCTTGTTGCCTCCACATCCTTGGGGCTAGTGGCGCCACACAACCTCCGATCTACGCCACGCTAGACCGGTGAAGGCCATCGAGCTATCTCTCGCCGCACCCCGCCCTTTGCCCCTCGCCAACCGCCTTCTCCCATTGCCCTGTTGGCGGCACCATCGCCACACCCACCATTGTAAGGCCGTCCTTCCCCAACAATCCTTCTAATTAAGGCCAACAAATTCAAACAAGCCCCTTAACCCCTAACCTTAACCCTAACTTTGTTGGAGCTAGAGAAGAATGCTAAGTGACATTAAATTGATTGGGAATCACTGGAGTGATTTTTCTTTATTCGTTGAAGAACAATCCATGGAAAGTTGGTGCTCTTTGGTTTAATTAGGTCCTGTTTGTCTCAACTTTTCCTTAGTTTCTACTCCCCTTGTCTCAGAATGTAAGGCATGATTTGACTCGTGTAGTTTTTAAGAACACATTTTGACCTACAACTTCTCTTATAATATATAATTTATTTTCTTAGAGGAACAAATTATAGTATAAACTTTTCATATGATTAGACTAATCGTTAACCAATATAATAAAGTTTGAATTTTGATATACATGTAGAACTTATATTTTAGAATAGGGAGTACAAGCCATAAGCAAGGAAATGAAACAAATATCCCAACTATTGAGCAAAATTTTGGAAACCGGAAGCTTTTGAATAAATGAACTGAGAGGTAAAAGGCACGCTGAGAGGACCTTTTTCTAGATGTCTATTGCGCTGAGAAGTTAAAAAAATTAGTCAAAGTTAGCTCTAGAGGATTAATAGGTGACGGGGAGAGATGGATGAGGTTGCCGCGGGCACGGTGAGGAAAGTGAGGTTGTTGTCTTATTGAGAAGAAACTGGAGGTAAAAGCCGGAGGATATGACTGTTGAATGCTCACTAAATGGCTCAAAAATATCTTATCTTGTGGTAGTAGCACCCTCCAAACCCCCCTTATCGCGATACATATACACACTCCACACTCCATGTGTGTACTTGCTTGGACTAGAGCCCGTCAGCCTGGTCTGGAGCAGGACAGACACTCCACGTCGTTTTGTGAGAGGACCGGATGCTAAAACCATGTGGAAATCGGGCGACGTACTACCCCCGGAGCAGCTCCTGAATCACTGACGAGATCGCGTCCTTGTGCAAAATCTTGGTTGGGGCATGCACTACTGCACTAGCCACTCCTCCACTAGTAACGTGGCTCCCCCTTGCTACCACGGTACCACCCCCATCGATACTGTAGCTGACTCTGGTACAACATGGAAACAGTAGCGTGGCTATGATGCCGTGGTCTGCATCAGCAGCATTGCCTGCGAAACTGCTCCACACTGTATATATGACGGAGATGGAAGAGTACCGCGACAAACAAAATGGAGTACCGTGCGGCCTACCGCGGCATGAATGATGGATGGATGAATCCACTGGGCTGTGTTGCATTTCTGAGGACCCGAATCGTATAGCCTGCCAAGCGGCGGTGATCAGAAATCAATCACCCATGGCCTTGCTCGTCACCGCCACTAAAAAGACATGTATACGTTAGTATCATGTACTGGATCCGCGACGGCGATAAAAATTGCGGGACGAAGCTAGCATTTCTTTGACAATTCCGGTTACCTAGCTATTTGGTGGAAAGATCCATCCATGCATCCAGCCACGGGCGCATCGCATGCGGTGCCGTCGAAATCACGAGGAGGAGTTTGGCGACGACGGACGGATCATCATCCATCCATCTTTTCCCGGCGGGTTTCCTCTGTCCTGTCGAGATCGCAAATATTTTCCCGCACCCGGCCGGGTGCTGGGATTTGTTGCCGGCCCGGCCGGATCGATCGGGACGGGAGAAAGCAGAGAAGCAGAGGCCGGGACGTACGTTTCCGCGCGGGGCGGCCAACGAGCGGCGGACACCGCGATCGAGCCGTCGGTCTCACGCTCTTGGCGTAACCTGGTTGGCCGTGAGGCGCCGCGCCAACGCCCAACCAACAGCCGGGGTCCGTCCGGTCCGGCCGGGTACCGGGTACGGCGGCACGGTTACGCTGAAAACCTGGATCGACGAAGTAACGGCCGGGCTGGCCGGTGGTGGGTGACATAAGTGCACTAAAGTGGTGACGCCGTGGTACTGCTAGTCTAGCACCACAGGCTACCAGCACCACCGCTGCCGTGCAGCGGGGCAGGCATCGGATCCCCCACCCCACCGCACCCGGCCGGCCGGCTGCGAGTTCCGACGAGGCGCAAGCGAAATCCGGGGCGCAGTGCGGTGCGGTCCGGTCCGGTCCGGTGGCTAGAGTACAGTAGGCTAGCCCAAATGGAGTGGGGTGAAGCAGCGCCCTACTGGCTACACCCCGTTTTCTTTCCCTTTCCTCGCTGAAACGGCTAGGCGCTGGCCGCTCATCAATATACTGGGCCGGGCGGGGCTAGGCCGCGAAGCTTTTCACCAAAAGAGAAATCAGTGTCACGTACAACTGTACGAGAGATTGTGTGCCTACGCGGGCTATGCCTATGCCTATGCCTGGTACAATAGTAATAGAGTCGTACAGTACAGTACAGTACAGGGGCTACTATGTGTGGTGTGGGCTGTCGTGCCAGCACTGCTCTCCTGCCCTCGTCTTTATAAACAGAGCAAGGGTAGACGCACAGACGAGGGCGCTTGTTTCGCTCTCGCTCTCACTCTCACTCTCACTCTCACTCCCCTGCTTTCCTCGGTGCCTCGGCTGGCTCGGCTCTATATATACGCGGGCGCACCAGTCCAGCAAGCAACAATAAAGGCAGGTGTCGAAGGGGAAGGAGGGTAGCAGGAGAACCGAGAGAGCGAAGCCGAGAGAGGGAGAGGAGGAATTGATGGGTGAGGAGGCCAGCTGCAACGCCGCCGTCAGCGTGATGGAGGCCGCCACCAACGCCAAGCCGGCCAAGGAGAACGGCTGCGCGCCGGCGGAGGCCGTAGCGGTTGTGGCCCAGGAGGCAGCGACGGCGGCCGACCCACGGCTGCAGGGCATCTCCGACGCCATCCGCGTCGTGCCGCACTTCCCCAAGCAAGGTGCGTCGACTTCATTCCTCATATATCTCCGATTAATTAATAAGCTAGTAACGCTGATCGATCTTATGGCTTTGTTGGGGCTGCCGGCCGGGCTGGTGGTGGTGCAGGCATCATGTTCAACGACATCACCACGCTGCTGCTGCGCCCGGGGTGTTCAAGGACGCCGTCGACCTCTTCGTCGAGCGCTACCGTGGGATGCGCATCGACGCCGTCGCCGGTAAGTAGCCAGCACAACTCATCTCATCTCTGCCGACTAGCGGCGACTAGTTTCTCTCTGCCTGACGCGGCACGTCGCTGTCCCGCGCGCGCGCGTGTAGCCGCGAGGGGGAGAGGTGTGTTGTGGGCAGAGTTCTGAGATTCCGTAAAATCTCTCGGGGAGATCTCCCTGGCCCCTTTTGCTCCCCGTGCCGTGCTTTTGTCGTCGCGCCGGACACTGCAGCCCGGGTCCGTCGTCCGCTGCTACGCGTTGCTGGCTCACGCACGCCCGTCGCAACTCGGGCCTGCTTTCCTCGGGAGGATCATATCATATCATAATCGCCTCAATAATCCCTCCCCACACTACTGTTGCTGGATTTGCGAGCGCAGCCGCTGCTGCCATATGCATATCCATCCATCCGCCAGGTGCAAAGCTCATCCTTAAAGCCGCAGTCCGGTAATAATCAATGTGCGAGATCGCGGTGGACCGGACCTGACCGGACCGTCGTCGCTGACAGCAGGTCCCCTTCTCCTTCCTTCCCGTGTGCATGTGCCCTCCGTGGACCGTGGTCGTGGAGCATGGGACGGGACGGGACGGGGACGGCGTCGGCGTGTGGTGTGGTGTGGTTTGAGTGCACGCTTGGCGCTGCCAGTGCCAGCCACCCAGCCAGCGCTGTTGCCCGCCTGGCCGCCTGAACCGGCGAACCGGGTTATGCTTGATGCATGCACAGCACAGGGCGTGCATGCGTGCGTGGCAGATGCAGCGTCCTCTCCTCCCTCGCGGCCTCGGCACATGACGCCTTTCCCGCGGTCGGAATCTGCCGCATTCAGTAGCGTATCGGCGGGTGGGCACACGTATAAAGGACGAGGCCCGGTGGATCCCGTCTGCCCGCGCCTGGGGAAGCCAGGGGCGCCAAGCACTCGAGGCCAGCATATGCAGAGATGCAGCAGCGTCCGGGCGGGCGTGGCCCCGTGTGATCGGACGGGCGCGGCCGCTGGCGCACGGGATCGGGCGGTCCGTCATCGGTTTTTCCTGGTGGTGGTGCGTCCTGATGTCACGCGGCATGTGTTGTGCCCCCGGTCCGCTGTCGTTATCGCTGCAAAGTACCTGCTTCTGAGATTTCGCTCTGTTGCTTGTTGGATACTCTGTCCGCTTCTGCGGCCTCAATTTTCATTTTTCACCTTTCCGTTTGCTTAGTACAACATTTTTTTTAAAAAAAAATAAAAACACCACCTTTTTCATGCTTTAATAATGTGTCGCTGCTGTTGCTTACGTACGTGGCACCATCTTCTTCTGTTAGATATTCTTGTCTTTTTTCAGTCAATTATTATTATTATTACTAGATAGACTACTTGGCAGTACCAGGCCATTCATGTTTCCATTCAGCATTTGCACGGTTTAGTTGGCTAAAAATTAGCAAAACACACTATTCCAACTCCCAGAAGACACATCAGAAGACGTTTCGTTTGTTTGTACAGAAATATTATCCGATCTCGAACTAACTAGGCTCAAAAGATTCGGTGTCATGATGTATAATAGAACTGTGTGATTAGTTATTTTTTACCTACATTTACTGCTCTGAATATATATTTTTTTTGGTGTATTTAATGTGATGTGATGGAGAGAGAGTCCAAAAACTTGCAACTTTTTGGCAAAAAATTTGCCATCTAAACGTGGCCCAAGGCTCTGACTTGTTTTGCTGTGGCTCTTTGCTTGACATTCCTCTTCCAGGGATTGAGGCTAGGGGATTCATATTTGGCCCGGCGATTGCGTTGGCTATTGGCGCCAAGTTCATTCCGCTGCGCAAGCCTAGGAAGCTCCCAGGTGAGATTCCTTCAACATGATCTGTTTTGATTCTGAATCCATTCCCATGTACTACTCATATATACCCTGTAGCCAGCTGTTGCTTTTCTAGTGCCCTGCTTGTGGTGACACCCTAATTAAGTATGTTTAGTCAGGATACTACTTGCTTAGTAGGCGGTAAAGTACTAGATTTGCCCATAATCTCTGACACCAAAGTTGTTTCTTTCTCTATCTAGCCTGCTCTGCACTTTTGTGCATGCATGCAGCCCATGATGGGATAATTAAGAAATGCTTCAGCCTTTTTATACAAGATCATTCTGCACTTTTGACCACATGTTCTATTACCCCCAAGAAAGTGATGCTGTGTGCAGTGTCACTTACCCAAAGTGTGGTTCTGAATGGCTTGGTAGTTAAACAAAGTCTGTTCAACCTGATGCTTTCTTAAAAGCCGAAAACAAAGTCTGTTCAACAGTAATCAACATGTGCTAACATTGGCTCTTGAAAACATGGAAGGTGAGGTGATCTCTGAGAAATATGTTCTCGAGTACGGGACTGATTGCTTAGAGATGCATGTTGGTGCTATTGAACGGCCTGGTGAGCGTGTGCTGATCGTTGATGACCTGGTTGCAACCGGAGGGACACTTTGTGCTGCAATCAGGCTTCTTGGTACGTGTGTTCTAATTTCAACTTTACTCGTATGCACTAAACAAATTCTTGACCAAGGCTTACATGCAAAGTATACATGATGACTAGTAGTCCAGTTACCAATAGAAAATACTCTTGTGCGTAAAGTGATGTAGGATATCTGCAATAAAAGTATTATCTTGCAAATGTTACATTTCACTATTTCTACGGATGTTTTTCTTCTCTCTCTCAAACTTCAGATTGCTGCTTCTGTTTGCACATTCACGACACACTATTCATGGACCAGTTGTAGCAGTTAAATCTTTAAATTGTGCATTATATCTTGCAAAAAGTCTTGTGCTGTTGTGCATCACAACATTAGGTGCATGTCAGGTAGGGTAACTCGGGTCAGCATCACTGTACTTTGACCTGAGAAATATGGACAATGATACTGTAAAGTAATAGTGATGGGCTTTTAATGTGTTATAAATGTCTGTAGCCTCTATCAAATGTAGTGTTTATAGGGCACAGCATTATCTTTTCCTGGTACCTTTGTCATTTTGTAGTACTCCTATGCTTTTCGAGCCAGAATTTGAATTTTGAGAATGCATATTCATGCTAATTTCTCAGTGTCTACCTGTAGTCTGTTTCTTTGGTCTCCTACTACGGCCTTTGCCTTTTATGTTTGAACTCATAACTAAGTTAACAACTTTCTTTCCAGAACGTGCTGAAGCTGATGTGGTCGAGTGTGCATGTCTCATTGGCCTCCCAAAATTCAAGGTATCCTTGTTGGACTCATGACTAATCTGAACAGGCAAAATTAGCTGTTTATATGGGACCCCCTCATAGTTGCATTCTTTTTGGGATAGCCTGTATTATAATGTACTTATGTACTTATTTAGATAATGCACAGCCGCAAGGAACAACTTGCATTGTTACTAAACTGTTATATAAGTACGAACAACATCAACATGTCTGCTCTGTTGCCGACATATAAGATTACTCAATATCTGTACCAGTTGGGCATCCATAGACATGACTACATGAGATTTTGGTGGAGTACGGGTATTGTCTAAATAAAACTATATATATAATGTGCATGCTGTGCACCAGTCTAGCATGGGACCAAACCTCTGTTGTGTACTACCATGGTTTCAGGAATAGAGAAGATCCTGTAGGTTCCAGGATAAATCAGGCTGAGGCATTTGCAACGTAGTCCTCGTAATTTCTCTTCTTGTCAGCTAATCTGTTTCAATTTCAGTAACCGGTCACATTAGTAATTTGCAATGAAGCATTCTTGTTTATTTCTGCAAATTTCAAACAAACTGGTTGATCTGGAAAAAGGATTCAAATTGGTTAACTGATGATGTAGTAACTTCCCCGCAGGACTTCTCTAGCAAGTTGAATGGAAAGCCTGTATACGTGCTGGTCGAGTCCCGTGAATCAGATAAATAAGAACTTATGGTCAGGTGAGCGATATATTGACTGCATTCTTTTTCTTTATGAAGTATAATGTAGTGAGAAATATGTTGGTTTGAGTTCTCTCTTTAGTAACTGCGTACAAAACACGTACGTATATTTCTAGAAATGCTCACTTGAATTCTAGCTGCAAGCAATGTAGTGATTTACTTATTTTGCTCGCTTGCTGTTTTTCCAGAGGAAAGCTGGTGGGTTCGTTCCTCCCTACTGCGGTTGAACTGTGGATGGACATCGACAAGACAAGTATGCGGTGCACTGTGAACTGCTAGTCGAGACAAGTATGCGGTGCACTGTGAACTGCTAGTCGTGGTGAGGGGAGAGATTAGAGATGTTGAGAGTGTAGTCTTGTAGGCTGAGTAGTTTTTCAGAGTACTGAAGAGCTTGTAGTTCTGCCCGGAACATGGTTATTATTAGTTGAAGCAAGAGTGTTGCTGTTCCATTGTTGCTGTTGGTTGAATTCTGTGGTTCTACTGTAGTTTGAAGGGCGCAGACAGGGATCGGAGCTTGAGGGAAGAGCTTCGACAGCGATACACATGCTTTCAACGTCTAGGAAGTAGGAAAGCTTGTTATTCTTACCTCTGAACTCGTAAGTTTTGTGCCAAAAATCACAAAAATGGCACACAAGGAACGAACACAGCTCGTGGCAGAAACACGCTCTAGTAAAATTACCGCACCTCTTTTTTTTTTTTTTTGAGAAGGTAAAATTACAGCACCTCGTTACGGCCTCAGCATCAACCAAAATCTCCGGCGTAGTGGTGGTACAGTACTCGTGAGCAGTGACGGGGGCTTGCATTGCAGGAATCGCATCTGCGTAGTACAGTTCCTGTTTCCTCCTCGCCTGGCTTGTCGTCTGACAAGCGGCACGGTCGCACGGCGCATCCCCATCCATGACGCCATCATATTCATGGGTGGAGTGGAGATCCCGCGACGGGGCATTGATTGTGAGAAACCGCAGGCGTGGTACGCCCAAATCAACTAGTGATTTGAGCGCGCCCATGCGCGCCGCATATTTATTCGGCTGTGGTTTAGTTTAGTGCAAGAATATATGTATATTACAAAAGGCATAACAAATGATCAAGATTTCTAAACCGAGACTGGGTTGTCCAGAAATATGTTAGTTAAGCCAGAGCCCTAATCTGGCCCCGAGTTTGATAGGACACCATACATGTGATGTTCAGGAGCGTTAATGGAGATGCCAGTTGCGATCCGACTGCTGTGTGCTCTTGAGATCATTCTGTTGTAATTTGCACCCTCAGGATGACAAATAGAGTACATAAGCTTTACTTCTAAACTGGGATGCGAGATGTTCAAATAGTACAGTAATATCCTGCATAGTATCGATTCTTGATAGACCAAATAGTACAGTAATATCCTGCATAGTATCGATTCTTGATAGACCACCAAGGAGGCATAGTATAGCATACCATACATAGTACATGCTACAGAAGCACATGATCAGCTATGGGCCTGTTTTGGGACTGCGGGCGTGAAAATCGCGGACGCCGTATAAGCCCAACGCAGCTCGGAGGCCGCCGCGATTTCGCTACGGCGCAGTTCATTTCGGCTTATTTGCGTTGTTGGCGGCCGGGCGGACGCGTTCGTCGCAAGCCGTTTGGCGGGATTATTCCGCACATTCGGCTCATGCGGCCGACGCCGTCCCAAACGGGGCCTATATCTCCTAAGGAAAGTGGTAGCTGCTTTTGAGTTTGCTCGTAATTAAGTTTTGAGCTTGGATATGACAAACCATCAGCACCAGACACACATAGCTGTGAGCCGGGGAAGAACCTGTTTAAATCATCAAAATAAGCCTCTCAAAAAAAATCATCAAAATACAGGTCAATTTACGCTATGATCTTGGAATTATGGTCTAAGAATTATGTAGTTGCACATAGTAATTTTACTTTTTTCTAAAAAAAATCTAAATTATTTTAATTCAGATTTAAGATACAATGTAAACTATAATTCACGATGTTGGATGGGGATGTCCTAACTTGGTACTGTTTGTTTTAGCGATTAGGATGCCTATGTGATAATAAGTTGGACATATATTTTGCAAATGAGGCGTGTAATGAACCCAAAAAGGCATTTCAAGAGGGTAGGGAAGTCAGGGTGTAGAAAACCAATAAAACGATATTAGCACAACAGTTTCACTTAGATTAAGCATTAGAATTTGGTAGGTCAGAACATCAGAAAACCTGTCCTTCCTTTCCAATAGTTCCATTCAATAGATGATTCAAATAAAGCATAAGATGGAAAATTAACGTCCGATTTCATAATTGCAAATTTGATAGTGTGAACTACTTACAAAATTTTTTTTTGTAGTGTAAAATAAATATACGGCAAACATTATGGTTAAAAATTTTACCTGGATTCCTTCAGACGCAACCCAAGCCTTCAAAACCCCTGGTTCAACTACAACAATAGCAAGGAAGAGTTTGAACTATCACCTGCATCTAAAACAAGAGACTTAGAACACGCATGGCATAGCCATAACTGGTGGTCATACAACCAAGTTTATCTGCCCAATGTGCAAGGTGGCCATTTTAACCAATCTCAAATATATATTTTAACTAATCATGAGGCCTGTAGAATGGAAACTTGAAATATTTAAGTGCAGTACACCCTATTTGTAGAATGGAACCTTGAAATAATTTCATTGGTAAAATCCAAGATTGAACTCTACGGCCAGCATGGATATGGATTTGGCAAATTACAATTTTAGCATTTTTTAATCCAACTATTTACGATTCGAACATTTATTTAGCATAACTGGCGGTTGCTTTGGCTTTTCAAAGCATTTACTATCTAATGGCATTCCAAATATTTCATAATTCAGAAAATGTTAACTCTGAGGAAAAGCAAAATAAGGAATGGATTAAAGCAAAAGCAGAAAGTGTATATACAGAGGATGCATACTTCGTAGCACCTTTTCAATTACTCTACAACTCTACGTGGACACCTGGAGCTAATTAAGTAAAAGCAGAAGAAGCATGAAAATGCAATTTTAATGCACAAAAGCATAGAGCTTTCATTTTAGGATTTTAAGCCACTTATTTGTTTTCAAAAGCTACACCTGATTTTCAACAATGAAAGTAATTGTTCTTTGACTTCTTTCATCAAGAATGGGAGGTTTTTAGTAACTTTGAACATTCTAACATGAAGCCTCATCACAATCTATTCTTATCAATGCCAAGGCACAAAGACCTTTCATAGTATATTCTTGAGCTAATTAAGTATACTAACCAAGAGGCATAAGCTAATGCAATAGCTGGAGAGAACCAGTTACTCATTTATGATTTTTATTCCACTGCTGGGAAGCCCGCCACTATCATCTTGGTTTCATAACCTATGGTTTCGAATCGATTCCTATAAGCCATAATCTTTGATTTCTATATTTGTGATAAGCGATTAAAGCTTATATATTGGAAACCAAAGCCGCAAAACGCCCTTCCTTCTACAACTTTATGGCACATAAAGATAGTAATTGTAAAATACATAGCAAGAATTTGGAGATTCCACCTGCTAAACTATACACCTTGTCAAGCCACTGCTCCACATACTCCCAACTCTTTTCGGTCCAGGCCTGCCACCGGCCCCCTCACACATTACAAGCGAGCTCGGCAAAGACCAAAGCACGCCGATGGATGGCTGACCTACAACAAATCACCCACACACTGCGCAGTTAGTCAATGCATTAGAATCGATCATTTTGTTTGGGTCAAATAAAAGAGAGCAGTAGCAACCAACAAACTTTAGAGGAAACAAGAAGAATGGACCGCAGCTTGAAGATGAAGAGGAGATGCCACACAGGGAAGCAAATCACAAGAACACAAATGTTGTTGATCCTTTTTTTTAACCAATCGATTTCTTTAGCCATCTGAACTGACGAGGTAGTTATGAATATAAATGGGCACGAAGCATCCATGTATAGAGCATTCAGCACAAGATGATTTGGACCTAAGAAGACCATCAGCGTAAGCAATCTGATGGAAAACACACATGACCAGACACCACATGCCAAATCTAAATGAACAAGACACAAGAAGGAACTGAAAGCAAAGTGTGTACCAGCTCATCTCTGATTCTTCTAGGCTGTACGAATCGATTTCTTGAAAGAACCCCCTTCTCTTCCTTGAGCACCTTGCATCCTAGTACAGAGGAATAAGCATCAGCAAAGCAAAATAAGAAAGCCCAAAATCCACATGAACACACAAGCTAAGAGAAGCATAGAGGAAACATGATCCATTTGTCTCGCCTTTTGGATCGGGCATGGCCCTTCCACTCTCAAAAGCAGCAAAGACGTAAATTGAAATGAACAAAAAGAAAGTAAAGCACACACGCGAGCATAGACAGATGCACCGAAAGAAAATGTGGTGCTACCTCGCCGCAACCACGCGACGCTAAAAACGGGGGTGTTCTTTGGGACGGGCGGGCCAACTCACCATCGCACCCGCATTCGACCAAGACTGCATCCGCGACCTCACCTGGGCGCCGTGTCGGATCTTGACCAAGATCCACCCCCGCCGCTGCCCGGGAGGCCACCGATATTGGGGTTCCAGCGCCGGGGGCCACCCTAGCCCGGAGCCGCCGCGCCTCCCCCCGAACCGCCCACTCGGGGACGGGATGCCGATGGATGCGGCGGACGAGGCCGCCCTCAAGCTAAGAGAGAGGCGGTCTGACCGAAAGGAGGGCGGCTTGGCAAGTTGACGAGCCGCAATGACGGGGATGGCCCAATGCCGCATCCCTCAACGCCCGGACGGGTGGAGAGGGACGACGCTTACTCCATGGCCGGCAATACGCTCACCTTGCCCTACACAAATCCGGTGAAGATGGATGAATCGAGTCATGGAAGCACGGATTTTTAGCAATGGAGTCGGATAGAAGGAAACGGGTTGGGAAGGCTGCCCGTCTGGCGGACGGGGTTGTGGCAGACAAAAGCACGTCACCGTCGCCCCCATGGCTGCGCCAACCGCCGAGGCCAGCCCACGCCCACCGCCGGGACACTCACATGTCAACACCGACACACCCGGGGCGCGAGACCACCAGCGCCCTCCACCGAGGGCTTCCGCCCGGTCGCGCCGCACCCATGGTCGGTGCCTGCCCATGTCGTTGTGCACCCGCGATCGGAGAGAGGCGGAGAGAGAGAGGAAGAGTCGCCGCGGCAGCCCGCGCACTCTGCTGCACCCCCCGCCGTGTCGGGCTGAGCTGGGGCGGGGCTGCCACCGCGGCACACCGCCGGCGGGCCCAACCCCGCCGCCGCGTGGACCTTAATGGCCGCCTAACGCGACGAGAGAGAAAGGTGGAGAAAAGTTCCCCAAAATGTCGGAACCATCCATAATACAAGCAATGCGGCGGCTAGAGTGTCCAAGAACCATCTTGGCCTTAAGCGGAGAGGGACGAGTAGCCGGTAGAAGACCACAATTCGGGTTCGAGCGGCTTCTCCAAGGCCCCCCTGCCGCGCGGCGTCCACCTCGCCTCGAGAGCGGATCTACATCTCGTCGACCCCACGCGACGTGCAAAGCACACCCTTCGCCGATAAGAGGCGCCGTCGCGAAGAAGTTTAGCGAGTTGCAAACCTCCGGCCGAAGACGAAGCGGCATAAAAGCGGGCAAAGCGGAGGCTCACCTCGCGCGGCCCGGCCTTCTATCCACGCCGCCTTGGTGCCGCAAACGGCACCGTAGTGCAGATAGCGGCTCTGGGCGGTGGTGGCCCCTCTCGCGTGACCAACCCCATGCGACCCCAGCGCGGCGCCATACGGCTGCACGCCTCTCCTGTCGTGAGTGAGGAAGTGAGACCGCACGAAAACCGGGAACTGCTTTTTCAAGGACCAGCGCCTGCGTACCTCCAGCCAATAGGCACACTGAACCAAACAGAAGACAGGAGAAAGACCATGCCGCGGGCCCCATGGAAAGCTACTGTGTGCTGCGGCGACCGACGCTGCATGTAGATTTCCAGCTGCTACCGACAGATGGGACCATCCCCGTCCAGCCATTGAACGGACGACAAGTGCGCTGGCTACAGCCATTCAGGCGACGACAACACCACCGCACCTGGGCCCGCTTGGAACATCTCTCAGGAACGATCTCGCGAACAAAGTCAGTGCACCGCGAACCCTTGATGCGAGAATCAGACGGCGGGGGTAAAATAAAATGACGTGGATGCCCTGGCTGATTCTCCACAACCAATTTACTCTTTAAATGCCGAGCGCTCGCATCGTCCATGCATGCATGCCGCACTGGCGCTGGCAGCCCAGCAGCAGCGAACCTCGTTCAGGATCCCCAGGCGACGACGTATTGTCACATCGCCCGGCAGGTACCGCAGGCCTACTACACCTACCTAGGGCTGCTACTGTGTACTGTACCGCGCGGCCGGGGCACTGCACGCGGGGACCCAGCGTACGTGCGCGTGTAGCTCGACGCGCACCGCGAGGTTGCCGGCTCGGCAGACGCCGGGCGGGCGGGGCGTTGGCGTGTCCCCGCTGCGCGCATGCCGGCCTTTCCGGCGCCAAATCGGACGACGGGTGGCAGGGTGGCGCAGATGCACAGCGCCATGCCCATGCGGTATCTCTCCCGCCGGCCGCAGCGGCAACCGGTCAGAATGGCAAAGCTGACCGCCCTACGTATCGTACCAGCTCGAGCTACGTGTTGACCTTTCAGCCCGTCAGCTTGCCATAATTCAGCCCAGACCCGTCGGTGATGCAGGCCACGGTCCACTACTGCCCATATAAGGTTGTCTGGTGTGGTGATGCAGTAGTAACTTTTGTGCAAGTTGAATTTTAGCTTAATTTTGACTAAACAAGTTAATTATAATACATGTACTAAACAACTTATAATAATCTGACAATATTTATTTCATATCATAAATTCATTGCTGGTCAAATTTTAAACCGTTTGAATCCTCGAAAAATAATAATTTTGCATGCATCGTTTGGTGGACGGAGAAAGTACGCGATTGTCAACAAAACAAAAGGTACTTTCTAATAACATATCTAAATCTTATCGGCACTTAGCCTAGCTATGCAAATCGTACCAATATTTACGACGTTGAATATGTGTATATAAAAACATGTTCCATTTCGTACTTATCTATTTACTATCACAAGTACTATTGATATTTTTTTAAAAAGAATTCAAGATGATTTTGACTTGCATTGTCGAGCCTTGGACAACCTTGTGTGCGGACGTTGATGCTATGTAAACGGAGGAGTTCTAGTGGACAAAATATAGCATATATAGAAGATGACATAAGAACAGCCTGAGTTTAAAGTCTCCAACTGAGTGACTGACCTCGGCAACTTTACCACCTTTTTAGCGCATACCAACATCTCTGTGTGCTTTTCAAAATTTTGCATTAGAAAATCAACATGTGGCAGTTCTGATGTCAGAGAAGAATAACTCTATACCAAGAAATCTCAATGGCAAGTGGCACATGAAAGAAGATGGAATATAGAAGACTTTCAAAATGGAGATATAGATAGATACTTTTGAAAGGTTATTCTAAGCGAGTGAGCGTCCAGGGGGTTGAATTGGATGTCTAATTAAAATTTTAATCTTATTACCACTAACGCTATCATCGTCGGTCTGGACCGTCAGCAGGTTTGTTTCCCTTGGCGGTGATAACCTGATGACCATGGTTATCGCCGTCAACTTGTGTTACCAACCTATATAGTCGCTAGTGGTAATACATTTACACAAACGGGCAGAATTGTTCGGCGCTTGTGGTACACATTTTTACACAGCCGGTTCTTACTTGGCGCCAGCCCGATCAAAATACGTTTTTTACACAAGCGGTTATAGGGAAGCCGCCACTGAAAGTTTATTATCTATGTTGGTTGAATAACCGCTTTGTATTATTTGTCATTATCACCGACCTTTAGCATCGACGGATTGGCTATACGGCACTGAATACGTGTCTGGAACCGCTTCTATTAAAAGTCTTTGCTCCAGTGTATATTCGGGGAAGCCCCATCCGCCAGCCTCACGCAATCTCTGGATTTTTAGCGCACATGCATCCAACAAGATTCGGAACTAGGACATGAGAGGCCTCACACGTAGCTCCCCTAACCGGGAGATATATTAATTCATAGTTAATTTATTAGATTTTAAAATAAACACTTGAGGCCTTAAATGGATTAAAATGAAAAAAAATTACTATAAAGTTTTACATCTCATTGAGACCGCAACTTTGCTTATGGTCAATTTTCCATATGAGACCGCTTGCAAAATTTGTATTTGACAATGTAAGAGCTTTGATTAGGAATTTGGGGGGATTCTAAATGATCTCCAATAGAAAAGTCTTCAACTACAAACGTATAGATCTTCTTATCATTTTTTTTTCATCTAAGGTCGTTTGGAAATTTTGATTTTACAAATGTTAGAACTTCAAATTGAATTTTGGGTCCGAACAAGTCATCAAGGGGCTCACGGCGCAATGACAAAGGCACCCGGGGTTCAAATCACGGGTGCGATACATTATCATGGATTTTATTTCAGGATTTTCCGGCGCTATGCATTAAATGGTGGCGTCCCCCGTCGCGTCAATGTGAGCGCTGTGGTGACCGTGAACTTCAAAATTTCTTTGGCGCGAGTCCCTGAGAAGGTGCTTTCGTAGGGGTAGGGTTTGCGTACATGTGTTCATAGTGGTAAATGTGCGTGCGTGTTGAACGTCTGTTGTACTTGTAAATCTCAAAAAAAAAAATCTACACTTTTGTTTTTGTCGTTTTTCCATGTGAGATCGTTTGGACAGTTCAATAAATAAAATTTAAAATATAGGACCTCCAAATAGAAATTTATGACAATAAATAATTTGAAATGATAATATCATCAACGATGAAGTTATAGATCTCGATCGAGATCTACCACTTTGACTTCATTTGACTTTGTTTGAAAAGGTTGTGAATCTTATTTTGTAGCAGCAACAACATGGTTATCATCACTAGATGATACAACGAGCCGGCAGTGAGTCAGTGACGTGTAGCCAATCATCAATACTGTAATGTAACAAGTAAATTTTCTTGTTATGAATAATATAATCATAATTACTACAATCAAAACCGTAGAAGCTAGAATTTTTTCTAATCTAAAAAATCACATTCTATTATAAACACGAGACACTAACTCATAATGCAAAGCTAATCAAGGGTGCATGCAAACGATAACTGGCAGGAGATATGCTCCCAAATCTGGAATATGCTTCAGGAAAGGATAGGAGATGTGGGTACATGCGTCTTTTGCGAGCAGGTTCTCTGTAAATTTGGAAAAAAAAAATTACTTATCTCCATATGAAGAGAGTTTTATTTTAAGCAACACAAGTAAATTTCTTGTATGGCCATGTTAAACCTCGGTATTTGCTAAGATTTTAGAGTGCTTATTTTAAGCAACGAATGACTCTTGTGTGGAGAAAAATAAATCTTATTTTTGCTTCGAGATTTTCAATCCTTCAAGATTTTACTTTCAATGTTAGTAATGTTTTGTGTGGCAAATAAATATCAATATCCCAAAAAAGATTTCTTGAGTAGCAAAACTAAATATTGTTTTTTCTTTAAGATTTTTATTGATTATTTTAAGCATTTGCAGATAATCAAGAAGAGTGATGCACTAATACTTTCGTTTTGTGCGGGTTATCGGTTTAACCTCGGTCCACATGTGTTGGGGTGGATTGAGATGTAATTTTACTTTAATTTTCACCTCATCTCACCCAACACATGTGGATTGATCTCAATCCGATTACATTCTAAACCTTTAAGAAACAAAGGTGGATATGAATCCTCAATACTTAGCGTTAAGAAACAACGGCAGACATGCTTTATGTGTGATGCATACTTAACACTTATCGTTAAGAAGCAACGACATGCATCCTCAATACTTAGCGTTAAGAAACAACGGCAGACATGCTTTATGTGTGATGCATACTTAACACTTATCGTTAAGAAGCAACGACATGCTTTATGTGTTATGCATCCTTAATACATAGGGTTACTAAGAAAACAACGGCGGACATGCTGTAGCTATAATCTCAATATGCAATCATGTAAAGGTTGAAAAAATCATAGCACATGGTATCTCCAATTACTTCCCAAAAATGAGTGACGCGAAGAATCATTCACTAGCGCCAATCTAGATCCTCGATCCGTCCTGGGCTAGGTAGATCGGACTTGTATGCCATCGGATGAACCACACCGGCCGTATCCCGGCCGCGGCTGGTGGATCGCTGGATCTCATCCCCTCGCCGAGGATTAGCTTGTTTAATCAGGCCCTGGCTCGTGAGTGCCCGGTGGTGACATCGCACACTTCCCCGGCTGGATGCACTGTACTATCCCCTATCCCAGCCAAATCTTCGTCCACTGATCCACAAGTGGCCGAGTTCGATCGATGCTGTGACCCCGACACGATCGCGATGTGACCAACGGTCCAACGCCGCGAAGCAACGCAACTCGCTCTAAACGTGACGCGCGAGGCAGGCACCGAGCGGCAACCGGGCCAGCCAACTTGCCAAGCGGCGCACTCGCACGTTCGCTTCCAATAAAAGGCGGCTGCCGCGCTGGCCAAGCCTGGCAGGCGCGGCCGGGCTGAAGCTTCCGCATCCGCATCCGCAGCGCAGTCCCAGTCCCGCACGCTGACCGGTGACTGGGGCATCGCCGACTGACTCCCTCCAAGTCAGTCGCCGAGGCGAGACGACGAGACAGACAGACAGCGCACCCCGCAGGAGAGCACACGTTACCAGCGCGGCCAGTTTTATTCCGCTGCCGTCGCGTGCTGCAACGGGGTCGGAGCCTCGGAGGAGGCCAGGGCCAAGTAGTGGGTGGTGGGGACAGAAATATCCTCCTGCCTGCACTTCTGCCGCTCCTCGTCCTCGGTCTCGGCGTGCTCGCGCGCGCGAGAGGAGGTCGGATCGGGGGCGGCGGAGATCCGAGCCGGAGGAGGGATGGCGAAGGGCGGCGGGGAGAGGGGCACGCTGCTGCCGGTCTCGGCGGACGACGGGAAGGGCAACGGCGGAGCCGGCGGCGACGATGCCGTCCTGTTCAAGGGCTCCGCCATGACCCGCCGCGGCGGCGCCGCCGCGCTCTCCTACATGGCATGCTCTGGTACGCGCTACTCCCGATCCGCCGCCCTCCCTCCCCGGCGGGCGGCTGGGTTTTGCTTGTTTCTGCGGCGGCGGGCGGGCGGGCGGTCGCGCCGCCGCCGCCGCGTGGACTGCTCGCGGGTCGGATGTTCGGGGTGGGCTGTTTCGTTCGTCGAGTTCAGGGAATTTGGGGGACGGGAGAGCACCTGCATCACGTGCTTGACTCGTTTGCTTGTGCTAGCCGTCACGTTTTTCTGTTGAATTCAGCTGTGCGTGATTTTGGAGTTCGTGCAGGATGGTTGACTCGTGCTTTGGCCTTTCGGCTTTTGCCAACACGACCGACCTTTTGGGATTTCGTAGTTCTGTTGCCTATGGGTTATACGCAAAGTACATAGTACTTCATACATGCTTGTTTATGAAATTCTATGTATAAGTAGGAACTGTCTATTTCGTACAGATAACTGAATTTGCCATCATGACGAATCTGTAACATACTTCCTAGTGCTAGCTGAATTTTAATCGTAACAAATGGGGCTACTGTGCGGCCTTATCTGCCTTTGGAGTTTGGAGTGGGCCTATGCTTATTGCTACGGCGCACTTGTAGGAGAACATGACCACAGAACCCTGTTTTCAGAATAGAATCGAGAAAGCAGTGCGCCATTTAATGAAGTGAAGGCTTTCTTTGTTACATATGTATGAATTTCGATCAGACAGAGGGGCCTGTCAGGAAGAGGGATGGTTTCCAGTTATCTCATGTACTGATATCGTTTGGTGCTGATGATGGGATGTAAGTTGATTCAGTCCCCTGTTTGGATGATGGTTCAATTGGATAAGAATAACTGTATCTAGCTAGCTAGCCTTTTGAACTGAAACCTGCCCACTTTGTCATTAGTTGCATGACGAAATTGGAAAAAAAGGAAGATGGTCCCACTGAGGAAAATCATCAAACCATTTTCACTTAGGGAAAAATTGGTGTGGAAGATTTGAGTCATTGTTAAGTGATGAATGAGGTGGATTGCACAGTTAAACTCATCTTCCATTTATATGTGCTTACTGGAGGTTGGAGAACTGTGAATGGGTTACTGTAGTTAGATTGATTATGTTGGACTTACTAATGGCACCCCCTTTTGCATTCATGACTAGAATTGCACTGGAACTCACTTGTGTTCCGCTGATAATACCAGTTGAAGGAGTTCTGCATAATGCATGGTAGTCAGTTTTGCTTCTTTTTTAAATATTTAGATAGATCGTGTTTGCATCAACCATCTGTTTGAGAAAGGATTTTTTTTAAAAAAAGTTTCTTGATCATTGTTTTGTTTGTTCTGTATTCTCCTGTGTACCAATGCAATATCTAGTTGTGTTGTCTCCACATGACTTGTGTGCCTCAAATTATCTTACACACTGTTAATCTGCTACAAGTTCATACCCATATGTTCATTTGAGTTCCTTGATGGTTCACTCTGTGATGCCATCTTTTTTAGCTCTACAAGCATGGTGACCAAATGACCAATGTCCACAGAGATATGTATTGTTATTGTTTCATTGTCCATTTTCAGAACCCATTTGTTGTACTAATTTTGGGACTTTTCAATTTGCAGTGTTGCTAGTGATGTTTAACAAAGCAGCTCTGTCTTCATATAATTTCCCTTGTGCAAATGTCATCACACTCCTTCAGGTACTGGGTGCGTTCTGGGCAAATCTGTGGCGTGAAAGTTTAGCGTGCCTGAGTTCTATCAATTCTTAGTGAAAATTTTCTTTCAAGTTTTCAGTGCTGTATGGCCTATATGATTAGTCTAGCCCAGGGTTTGGTTTGCACTGGTAACTGTTTTTTCCATAGGATACCAAGTGTAATTTTTTAGTTTCAACTGATTAATAGTAATCTGTTTGGGACCTGATTTGAACCTCATTTATGGTGGTAAATTGGGCGCGTGCTGGTAATATTCATGGCTACCATCTAACTTTTCAAATATCAACAAATATTTTTTTTTTGGGGGTGGGGGTGGGGGTACATATTTTTGAAATCAATTTGTTATTGAAAATATTGTCCAATTGTATGTTTCCCACATAGAAACAATACTGTCCCAATTATTTCACTTTCGATCATCCTTTTGAAATAGTGGATCCCAAATCTTTCTATAGCTGTTGATGGAACACAGTTTTATAAAACCTTCCTGCCTTTGGATGTCTGTTGTCTAAACCTCTGGTTTACATTTGTGTTCTATCATAGTATCTTCTGTATTTCGCCTTTCTTTGTTAACCCTTAACAAACATGTGCAGATGGTGTGCTCAACGTGCCTTCTTTATGTTCTGAGACGGTTAAAGATCATCTCCTTCACAAATAGTGATCCATCAGTGCCATCTGATTCACTATTCTTTGTGCCGTTTAGGTTATTGTTACGCACCACACCTCTTTCCTTGGCTTATTTACTCTACATGGTATGCTGACTCCCTACCATACAAGATTAATGTGTTTAATAATTAGGCACACACATTTCTGTTCATGTTGAATTCTGACTGGTGTTTACTGTCTTTTTTTTTTGGGTAAAAAGCTAGCTTCGATGGAATCGGTCCGTGGAGTTAACGTTCCTATGTATACAACTCTACGGCGCACAACAGTCGTGTTTACAATGACAATGGAGTATTTCCTGGCAAAGCAGAAGCACACCCCACCTATAATAGGCAGGTAAATATATGGATGTTTGTTCTGTTCGCTGGATCTCATTATTACCAATACACGGTTTGTTCTAAGAATGAATAGTATGGGGTACTTAGCTAGTGTAAGTTTCATTTTGTTTAACGCATTTATGCCCTAGGCAGTGTCAAACATAGGTGTTTCATTTTGTTTAATGCATTTATGCCCTAGGCAGTGTCAAACATAGGTATTTGTAGACATTGTCCATTTTGTATAAGCCTTTCTGCCTTTGATTACATTATTATACTTGTTTCATCCAGTAGTAGTAGGTTTTTGTCTGCTGTACCTGTACCCTTTTTCTTTGGATATAGCATTTGTTATGCTGAATGTTTTCAGAACTTGGTAGTGTCTGTATCTATAATGTTCCACTATCTTGTTGTTAACAAAGGTTTTATCAGTGTGGCTTTGATTGTATTCGGAGCATTTGTTGCTGGAGCTCGAGACTTGTCATTTGATGCTCGTGGGTATGCTATTGTCTTTGTGGCCAACATTACGACAGCTGTTTATCTTGCTACTATCAACCGTATAGGTACATCAGTTACCTTTTCCAACATATAATGTTCTTTCATCTTACAAATTTTTTCTAATCAGATATTCATTTCTCCCCTAGGAAAATCTAGTGGCCTCAATAGCTTTGGCCTGATGTGGTGCAATGGTATTATTTGATTGCCCTTTTTTTTCTCGGACACTATTTTGATTTTACTCTTAACTTCAGATCAAACATCTTATGTCTTAATACCCTGTCTGGATTTTAGGACTTGTCTGTGGACCTTCAGTACTGTTCTTGACATTTATTCAGGGTGACCTAAAGAGGACCATGGAATTTCCGTACCTTTATTCCCCTGGGTTCATGGTAACATTGGATTCATGCTTAAGTTTATTTGTGCAATGCCGACCCTACCCTCCTTTTATCAGTTTTAATAGGCATTTAAAGACTGTTAGTGGATGCATGTCACTTTAAATTCAGAAATGACAAGTCATGTTATTTATTTAAATCGGTGTGCTTGTACTGTCAATTGGCCATTTAACCCTTCGACTTATGCTGCATCTGGAAGTTTAGTTTGCAAGAGATTGTTCTGTTTGTGTACTGTCCAATTATCCAGTTAGCCCTTGGCCTCATGCTGTGGCTGGAAGTTTAGGCTGCAAGACAGTGTTCTGTTTGTTTCACTGCTTTGAGATCCGGCCATTCAAATCCAGAAATTAGCTTGGATTGCACATGTTACTGACGTACTTGAGCACTACCTTGGGTGTAATCAGAGTCTCACTCACTCTCACCCATGTCAAGTTTTTCTGGTGCTGATAATTTGATAATACCACCCTGAAGTCCTTTAATATAATTTATTATGTTCTAATTTACCAACAATTATCCATAATACCATAGCAAGGGACATGTTTCAGCCACTATTATGATGACTTATTGCTAGTGCCTCCAGTTTGGAACCTCAAAATTCTTTCATTCAGTCCAATTACTAGTGTATAGTATAGCTGTTGTATCTTGAGGTCACTTTACATGCTAATTGGTTTATTTTTCATACTAATTTAATATCAAAACAGGTAGACAGCAAAATAGTGAGGAATGCATGTCAAGTAGTATTCCATTACATCATGTAATGTCAATAATGTGAAGTTATGAATGTTACTAATAACGAAATTTCACTTGTAGGCTGTGTTGCTATTTTCGTGCATCTTAGCATTTCTACTGAACTACACTATCTTCTGGAACACAATCTTGAATTCTGCACTCACACAATCAATGTGTGGGAACTTGAAGGCACGGCTGCCCATCCAGTTAGTATTCCTGTTCAACTGCAAAACATTCTTGGGTAGTGATATTCATGTTCGATGTTTCTACAGGATTTCTTCACCGTTGGAATTGGCTGGGTGCTATTTGGTGGGCTTCCTTTTGATCTTGTAAGTTTTGGGGGCTTCTTTCTTATGTGCCACTTATCTTTGTATAATCTCCCATTAGATATTGAACCCAAGTTTTTGTATGCAGCTTAATATTATCGGGCAGGGACTAGGCTTTCTGGGCTCTGGATTGTATGCCTACTGCAAGATCAAAGGAAAGTAGATGCTGATGTTTAGTGGGATCAACTGGGAGTAGATGTTGGGTGTGACTTGGTGTTTCATTCAGGGGCCAGTGTGCTTAACAAAAGTAGTGTTATTTATGCTGTTTGCTCCTACATATGGGGGAGAAATTTTGTAGGTTTCCTGTATGTTATCAAACTTCAGCCCTCATGAACACTACAAAACTGACAAGGAAATAGAGTATACCGAATTTTTACTGTTACTTTATTATCATTTCTCTTTTAAACTAGAATAAATGTGCAAAATACAATGAATAACTTGTGTAGAAGGCACAGACAAACTTGAATAAAACCGAGCAGAATGCAGTGGACTTGTGTAAACGGCACATGATACAGAACGATCTGATCAAAAATCGATTACTCTACATCCAGTCTTCAGGCTCTCAAATATGAAACATGCGCCGGTCCAAAATTGATTACTGTACTTCCAGTATTCAGGCTTAAGTGTGAAACTTGTAACGTCCAAAATTGAAATGTTCATTCAGGCGTAATTCAGAGGCACAAAATGGTGCGTCACTCATTTTATGCATACCCGATGCAAATCATAACAAGACTCCAACCATGTCAAATAGACAAATACACTGAACACGTAACATAATTGCTGCGGTCGTCTTGTTGCAATGTACACACTACTTACTCAAGATAGAAAAAGTAAAAATACATGTCATCACAGATATTGCACCGTAAGCTGTAATCCGTAAAACAAAACTTTCATAGCTTTAGAAAAGCTCTAAGGAGGTCATAACAAACTTTATGCATCTAGAGCCTATATAAGCCGGCAGAACAAACAGTTCAAAAGAACTGAGATCTCTTGCGTGCTCCAAAGATGTAGCACATTTTGCCCACTGTCTATATCTACCACAGTTCAAGCCATTTGAAAATTACTCGGTTGGCTTGTCCGGGTCATCTTCCTCAGGTTCTTCCTTGTCAGGATCATCCTCTTGTGGCTCCTCCTGAGGTGGTGGCTGTTCTTCCTCATCCTCCTCTTCATCATCATCCAGAGGATCATCAGCTGGTAATGGATGCGGTAATGGTGTCTTCATTGGGCTGAACTTTGGGAAGATATCAGGTCTCCTCCCAGGCTTTGGTCTCTCCCATTCCTAGCAACATTCAAACAATAGCAGGAATTAATGTCAATGTCAACATATAGAAGCGAAATAAGTGTATTGAACATCATATCTAAATCACTATAGTCATGCTTGAACATTATTTTGCTAGGCTGGACAGATCGTGCACACCAATGGCTAGAAAATCACTAGAAAAAAAAATTGCAACAGATCTGCAATCGCTACTTTGGTTATACTAAAAAAAACCATTACCAAGAAAGGCTAGGATCAGTATCTCCATATATCACAACATGTAATACATACACTCAAAGCCATTTACATGGTCTGGCCTTAAAAAATATTAAGGCAGTGAGTTCACCAAAAATAGCTCATGACTGCTTGTCACAACATTCTATCACTTCGAATCTTTGATGATGAAAGACTATTACTTCGTACAAAGAAAAGAGTATATAGAAGCTACACATTCAGAAGGCACAAACTGCTGAAGGACAAAGGGACTATTTGTAGATTGTAGAATAAAATATTTAGGAGCAAATATAAATTTGAAGCTCCAAACATCTATCAGCACAACAAGCTACTAGCTGCAAAACAATCCCAGAAAGTCTATGGCAATAAAATGTCTATGCTTGGACAGATACTTATTACATTCATAATAAATCAGTAAGGTTAAAAATCATCATTTCGGGTATCTCACCAGAATATACGAAATGGCAGAACCTAAGAAAATAGATGAAGACCTCTACATCTGAAAACTATAGTATAGGAAACTGTCCACGCCACAACTTAAGGCATGTTTGGATCCAAGGGCTAATTGCTACTCGTACTTGCTAGCTAGCTAAAAAGCACCTCAAATTAGTAGTGTTCAACAGGAGGGCTAATAGACGGGCTAATTTTTTTAAGAAAAGTCTGTTAGGAAACCTTAGCTAATTTGAGCTAATTATCAGCCCAACTATAACTAACCTGTGTATCAAACAGGCCCTTAGGCGTCTTTTCTATTGCTTTTCTCTACCCCAATCCCTAAACCAGTTCCTGGTCAGCAATTGTCCCAACAATTAAGCCTGCAATCCCACCAGGACAAGCTGCTAAACTCAAATGGACCGAAGGTAAAGTCGAAGACCAAGAGAATTACGATGGGGAAATCCAGGGGCGACCGCTTAGTAATCCTCTCCTCGTCTGGGGCCGCGCAGACCACGAGCGCATCCCACCTGCGCCGCGTACCGGCGGGAACCTGCGCACGCGCGAGAGCGGGAGACCGACGCGGAGACGCCGAGCGCAGCCGCCACCGGCGGGGCGGCGGCCGGGCCGAGAGGCACCACGAGGACGCCATGCGGGAGGGAGGAGGGAGCTCAGGGGGCCCCTCGGTTCTCTCGCTGGCTGGAGTGGAGGAGTCGGGCTGGAATTTGTGGGTTCCTTCTCCGTGGGGCGTGGTGGGGCGGGGCTTGGTGGTGGGTGGAGTAGCGGCGGCTTGTCGATCACCGGCGGCGGCCGCTGTCTCTAGAGAGTGGAGTCCCCTTTGCCTTTGCCTGCGGGGCGATAAGAGTCGTCTTCGGAGGGTTTTAGCCGTGGCCATTATAAAAGTTTTTTCCAACCCTCAAAAGCGGGGCCCTAGTTAAAGTTCGTTTTACCTCCAACCCATTCCGTCCCCCATTCTGTTTTGTCTTGTGCCGTTTCCATGTTCTTACATGTGGGCCCCACCAGTTTTTTTTTTTCCCATTTTGCCCTCCGTGTTGGAGCGCTGCTGGCCGGCTTATCCTCTTGCGGCGCGAATGTCTTCTCTCTCTGTTTCCCGTAGTGCCTCGTCCACATTCCGGAGACTCACGGGGGCCATGGGAAACCCTAGCGGCCGACCTAGCGGCTAGCGGCGCGCGGGCGCGTGGGCGTGAGGCGGCGCGGGCGGCGCGAAGTGTCGCGTGGGCCCGGCAGGCCGGGGCGGGCGAGCCGTCCGTGGCGCGGCGCGGCGGCAGCCGGCGCGAGGAAGCAGCGTTGGCCAATTGGCGCGCCAGCGTTAGCGGCGCTTATGGCGTCCCGGGGCGTCGAGGGCGGGCGGGCCGAGAGCCGCGAGCGAAGCGGCGTTCGTGGCGGGCGGGCATGGCTCCAGTTGGGTGAGTTGTTCCCCCTCTCTCTCCCCTTCTTTGTATGTACTAGGTGAACTAGTCTGTAAAGAAAGCAGTTCGAGAACAGTCCGTTTGATTGCATGCTCCTTGTTATTGGATGGCATGTATTTTGCTCTGTGATGCCATGTCCAATATTTTGGATGGATGAAAACCGGAGCTTTTGATTTGCATGGCTGAACACTTTCGATCTTTTGGTTGCATGGATGCAAACTCAAACTAGTTGTAATGTACTGTGATGGCTTATGTGATGGTTTGTGAGCCATTTGTGATGGCTTCTGTGATGGCTTGTGAGCCATTTCTAAATTGAGACTAAATATTATGTGAACTCGTGGTGACGGTTGAGAACTTTGTTTCAATTGTACTAGCTATGATGGCCTCTATTGTTTTAGTAATGTTGATGACCTGTCCGGCCCAAGTATGATCTTTGAAATGTTGTAAATATTATTTTTTGAACAAATTCTGGGCTGTTTCTAACAAAATATGATGATGAAATGTTGAAAATATTATTTTTTAAACAAATTCTGGGTTGTTTCTAACAAAAATATGAAGATGAAATGTTGCAAATATTATTTTTAAACAAAATCTGGACGGTTTATAAATAAAATAAAAAAAAACTGGACTTGTTTCTTTGGTGTCGACAGCCCTCCTGTCTCCCCTGTACGTTTGCTGCCAAAAAAAAAAAAAAAAAGCCCACCGAGTGGCACCAAGGAACATACAAAGTTCCTTGTTTCTCAGACCAAAGGGCATTCTAGTATTTTTCCAACTCAGTTAACGTCTGTTATCAACAAGTTTGGATGGAATGGCCGGAGGTAAAAACGAACTTCAACTTGGGCCTGTGGGTATCCAACTTCAAATGAGTGGTTTGAGGGTTGGAGTGAACTTTTATAATGCCTCACAGGTAAAACCCTCTCGTCTTCGAGTCGGCAGCCAACACTTGCGGCAGCTGCGTGTCCGGACGGATGGCGGCGTATATGCACGGTGCTTATTCCGGCCCACCTCAAGTTGGACCCAGCCCAACAATTGAATTAGCCCCATGTTCTGGTTCGTTTCCGCGGGCCGGAGTGGACCAGCAACTAATTCGGCCCCAATTCGTCTCCGTTCAAGTGGGCCGTGGCGAACGCCTATAACGTGCGCGCCTGTGGAAGTGGCAGCCGTGCTCGTGCTCGTGCACACTGCACACATGACATGACGCGACCGGGACGCCTGCCTCGCCCGCCTCCAGGAGATCACACATGGCGGGTGCCACCTGCAGCCCATGCACGGGCGGCGACGGCGGGGGCCGGTCTCGCCGCGCCTGACACGCGTTTGCCCAACGATAAGTTTAATATCGCCGAATCCGAGCTCTCTGACGCGCGCATTTTCAGCCAAAAATACCAAGGACAAGGAGTACGTACCTCATATCGGTCAGTAGATTATTATTCGACGGCTGGCAGAGAGCGCCGAGCGGAGACGACCCGAGCCATAATTAACTAACATTATTTCCACTGACCAAATAACCCGAACGTGCAACGTGTGCATTCAGCAGCAAGCATCTAGCGAAGAAACTAACGCGAGTGTGAGTGCACACGCACGGTCGCATGGCATGGACGTTTGTTTCCAAGTGCCGAACACAACGGAGTCTACGGACACGGGACGGGCTGCATTGCATATGCGCCTGCTGGCTGCAGCAGCAGATTGTTGAAAACGGGTAGCAGCGCAGGGGTACGGTGGTGTTCTCTTACCTTTTTGTCTCACCTCACCCCCGCTGGACGGCGCTGGACGGAGCGCCCCGTATTTTTGACCGGCGATATGAGGGGCGGGGCCATTTGTTTAACCCGTACCGTACGTACGCGCGCACGGGGTAACCGAGGGGGTAAAACGTGTTCTTCAACAGCTTCGTCCCCGAGCCAGAGATTCACTCCGCCGCGTTCAACGGCATGCATGTGTTTCACTTTTTCACCGCGCGCGCGCGACACTGATCAGTCATGAGGCACAGGGGAATAGGCAGAGGCAGGCCGGGCGGACACCGCGCGCGGCCGGCTGGGCTTTGACGGTCAAAGCAGCTAGGTTGGGCAGGAACAGGAAGCACGGGAACCAAGCGCAGGACCGGTCCGGACGCCAATATTCTATCCCAGGATCAATACGCCGCTCGTGGCCGCCTGTACGTACTCATGCCCTCCGGCCGGCTACTGGTGTAGTGGCTCCGTGGCTGGCCGAGGAGGATCCCATGCATAGTAGGGGTGCCTGCATGGGGAAGCTACACGGCGCCTCACGTGCACCGTGGAAAACACCAACGCCTGCCTGTGTGTGTGGATGCACTGGCATAGCTATAGCTGAAGAGCGAGGACCGACATTTTCGGACGGGGCCAGGCGCCAGGGGCGGGGATGCATGCATGCATGCGAGTCGCGCGCGGTAGCAAATTTAACTTACAGCTAACGTGCTGACAAGCAAGCTCTTCGTCGTGCTAGCTGCATGCATGTGGTGATGCGATGCATGTGGTGATGCGATCTCACTGGTGAGATCGATATATATGTGGAAGCATGTTTGGCGCAGGTGTTGCGTGTAGATGCATGTAGACACTACGTACTCATCATGGGTTCGCGGGAAAAGAGTGTGCTAGTTGATCAATCTGTATGCATGTTGTACGACGACGGCAAATTGCATGCAAAATGCATACTCTTGGCACACATATGGGCTCGATGATAGCTACCTAGATTATGCGATCCATCTTAATTCTTAATAGATTATACTATTACAAGCAGGTATGTATGTACACTCATATGTAGTATCATGATGCTACACATGCATGTACACATGTGCTCGCGTTTGTTTCACCCTATAACTATCAAAAGCCTAGCTTGTTATGGATGTTCAATCCAGTACGGCTTGATTTCACCCTACCATATATTAGCTACCTTCCAGCCGACCTCCACAGCTACACTGTACTGGTTAATTACTGACCGAGTATCCTATAGTAGCCGACCTGCATGCTACCTAATCGCCTTGTACATGCATATATATTTCTTCTCCGTGTAATCTATCCTGTCTTGTCCTGGAAATACTGCACATGCATGGCTCGTGAGGGATCTGCAGGATCGGAGGAGAGAGGACGGTCCCTGCTGGCGCTGGGGCATGTTCGCAGAGACGTTTAGGGCACTCCTCCGGTGCGTGCAGCAGCACTGTTACGGTACGATCCTCCTCCCCTCTCCTAGTGTGCCCGGAAGACAAGGGTGTGTGTCCTCGTAGAGGGCACAGCTTGCAACCCCAGCGCCCCTACTTTATTCCGAGTCACCGTGACCTTTCTTTAGGGTTAACCTTTCTCGCTCTTTGGGGCTGGATGGGCGCTTCTCGATATACTAGTAGGAGACTCCCCGACTGATGCGGGGAAGACCGTGGGTCTGGATCATTTGATTATGGTACCAAGGAATGATCAAGAAAAGATAACTGTACAACGCATTAGAATACTGGTAGGAGTATCTGTGACCAGAGAGTGAGCTTCACACTAGCTATACTGACACTAGCAGATTCATTCAGTCTTTGCATTTCAGAATATAGCAAGTAGCTACCTAGTTGATTTGACGTGTCTGCTGCATTATCTAGCTAGCGCGATTCGCCAAAAAGCTAAAATTAATAAACCACCAAATCTTTGGGTCTTTATCTATCACTGCATTCTGAAATAAACAGCTGTTTACAACTCAGCAACTGCTGAAAGACGACCTCTACTTCTCAAGAACATGAACGTTACTTAGTAGCAGCTGTATCAGTACAGTAAACAAAGCTCATCACTCACAAAAAGTGATGAAGTGATCGAGAACACGCATGCATGTATACGAAGAACATTCAGCTACACTGGCATTGGTTGGCTTGAGGCGCATTGGTTGGCTTTGAGGCACGCCGCGCTGCCAAAACCAGAAACTGATGCGCCATCTCCGAAATCTGGCAGGGGTTCCGATCGATCAATTCGGTCAGTCAAGCAGGTCCAATCCAGCGATTCTCCTCGAAAGCACCCATCAGCCCCCGCCGAATATTTTTAGAGCGGGCAAGCCTAGGCTGCTGCCGCCGTAGCCTTGTGCCCTATTAGTGGCGTGGGCTTGGAACTCGGAGGCGCACGCGCGGGCCGGCGGACGACGGGCGCGCATGCCGCGGCTCGCGTCGCCACGACATGTCAGAGATCATATCGATCGGCTACTAGCTTCCACAGGGTGTGCGTGCGCGCAGGCGGCCAGGGTTTGACCGCCCGCGCGCCGCGGCGAGCGCGCGCGAGCAGAGCAGGCCCTGGCCTGCGTCCTTTTTTCTTTATTACGGCCGGGAATCTTTCGCTGGATTCGCCGCCGTCGTTGGACGGGACGAACCGTCCGCACAGTACCTGCCGGTCGCCAGTGCATGCACGCGTCGGCGCATGCCATGCCCGCGCACACACCTTATCGGCGGATGCTTCTTCTTCTCTTGCTTTCGATTGATTGATTGAGATCCAAGGAAATGCTGGGCGCGTTTTTAAACTGCTGGGCTGATCGATCGGCTTCTTTGACGCCTGATCTGATCGCGAGTCAGCTTTCTTTTCAGACTGTAGGTGCGAAATGGATAGGATATGTATGGACCATGAATTAATACCAAAGAATAATGCATTGGTTGTTTAACTATTAATTACCAGGTGTGAAAGCTCCCCTGGAATGTGCGTGCATATGAACATGATCTAGAGTTGGCAATGCATGCAGTTCAAGAGCCACACACACGCCGGTTAACGCTTCAGTTAATTTGTACCACAACCTATTAGCGACCTTTTTTTTTATTGTGTTTGTAAACTTTTACTGTAATCTTTAGTATAATATAGAGAATCATGTGTGTTGACTGATCAAACGTGGGTCCACTTTCATCGACGAAAAAAAAACTTTTTGGTCCACTTTATTAAAAAATAGGACGTATGCTAAAGACTAATGAATTATATATAAGCACCAATTGTGTATCAATAAACAATATGCTACTTGGACATTCTATATCTTGTGGTTAGCTGAAAACCAAATTCCACACCACAATAACCTCCATGTGCTCAAAAACTACATTACATTTTTTCTCCACTAGAGTGTACTAACATTTTTATTAATATAAAAAAACATTTGACAAGATCTTAATCTTATGCCTTTTTTCCTTAAACTGTTTATCCTTAACTAAGAAGCATTAAACTGGACTACTCTGTTCTTAACTTCTCTTATAAATACAGACCCTGTACAGCACTTTCACCTCCTCTCAGGGTGGCCAGGATATTTTTCTGGCCCCTTCCTCACTGCCCTCTTCACATTGACCCATCATGTGCTGTGCTATCCCTGGAAAGCTCCTATACCACCTCCTTCCCCTATCAGCTTCTCCTCACATCTCCTCCTCTTCCTCTTGTCGTCACCAATGCTATCACCGCTCTGATCACAAGCGAAACAAACCCTCACTGTTCTATCACCGCCCCTTCCCTTAGATGGCTTCCGCGAACAACTGGCTGGGCTTCTCGCTCTCGGGCCAGGACAACCCGCAGCCTAATCATCAGGACAGCTCGCCTGCCGCCGCCGGCATCGACATCTCCGGCGCCAGCGACTTCTATGGCCTGCCCACGCAGCAGGGCTCCGACGGGCATCTAGGCGTGCCGGGCCTGCGGGACGATCACGCTTCTTATGGCATCATGGAGGCCTTCAATAGGGTTCCTCAAGAAACCCAAGGTGAGGAGCGTCTGAGGCCGGAACTAAGAACAGTCTGTTTCTCCTGATCGATCGACGATCTCTTTTGCTGGTTCTTGTATCTTATGGTGCACACTACTCCATGATTTATTTTTTACGGTTTTTTTCTTGATATTTGATGTGGGTGTTCCTACTCTCAGATTGGAACATGAGGGGCTTGGACTACAACGGCGGTGGCTCGGAGCTCTCGATGCTTGTGGGGTCTAGCGGTGGCGGCGGGGGCAGCGGCAAGAGGGCCGTGGAAGACAGCGAGCCCAAGCTGGAAGATTTCCTCGGCGGCAACTCGTTCGTCTCCGAGCAAGATCAGTCCGGCGGTTACCTCTTCTCTGGAGTCCCGATGGCCAGCAGCACCAACAGCAACAGCGGGAGCAACACCATGGAGCTCTCCATGATCAAGACCTGGCTCCGGAACAACCAGGTGCCGCCCCAGCCGCAGCCTCCAGCAGCGACGCATCAGACACAGCCTGAGGAGATGAGCACCGACGCCAGCGCCAGCAGCTTTGGCTGCTCGGATTCGATGGGGAGGAGCGGCACCGTGGCGGCTGCTGGGAGCTCCCAGAGCCTGGCGCTCTCGATGAGCACGGGCTCGCACATGCCGATGGTTGTGGCCACCGGCGGCGCTGCCAGCGGAGCGGCGGCCTCGGAGAGCACGTCGTCGGAGAACAAGCGAGCGAGCGGCGCCATGGATTCGCCGGGCAGCGCGGTAGAAGCCGTCCCGAGGAAGTCCATCGACACGTTTGGGCAAAGGACCTCTATATATCGAGGTGTAACAAGGTTAGAACATTGATTAGTTTGTGTCTTCGATACATTTTGTTATTGTTCTTCGTTCGTTTCAAATTGGTCTAGTACTCTAGAGTTATTTATTTAGAGGTAACTATCATCGGAGAACATAGCATTAGCAAGGCCTTGTTCTAGTACTACTCTAGCAATATACCATGGGTCTAGCTTGTTGAGTGATCAATCCATCGAGAACATAAACTATCATCAGAGATCTATGCAAATGCAACCGTTGGAGGTAGTGCCCATGCTATTTTGCTTTAAATCTTCTCTAGTAGTTCATATGATGCTTAGAAGATAAGGTGACTAATTCTTCACTATACCATTTGTTTACTAATATAAGAAGTGGATGCAATATACTGATCTATTTTTCATATGTGCTGTGATGACTGCAACATATATATGCTACTGACCACTTAGATGTTTGAGAACTGATGAGTATATATGGGTGTACAAATTCATGATTATTAGTTGTGGAATGGTTACCATTTGAAATGGTACTCCTTGTGTGCATTGTTATTGTTGCTTTTATTTTATTTGTCAATGTACATCGAAAGCTATATATATACATGCAAGATTATTTTTGGCTTAGTTTTTGGATATTTATCATATATATAATAACAAATGTTTTTCTAACTCACTATATATATTTGCATAATTTCTGGTTTCCTTGATTACCTATCTCTTAATTATATGTGCTTATGGCTGTGTACATCCACGGATGTAGAGGCCGGATTGTATTATCCATTATCTAAAAAAAATGTGCTCTTGCTGCTTATGGTTTTTGTTCAGACATAGATGGACAGGGCGTTATGAGGCTCATCTATGGGATAATAGTTGTAGAAGGGAAGGGCAGAGTCGTAAGGGTAGACAAGGTAATGAAATATGTATCCATATAACCACTTTTATCCTCATATAGAGAACACATAAAGTATGTACAGCTAGAGCTACTGATTAAGCATTATTGTGTGTCTTTTGTTTCTGTCCACACTCTGGCTTCACCTACGTACGTACCGGAATGACACCAACAATATGCAGTTTACCTTGGTATGCATTCACCTTAGCTCCTGCCCTTGCATTTTCATTGTATAGATCTTCCCATTTCAATGATAATTTTGCTTTGTCATTGTAATATCCACTGTATTCACTTAGGTGGCTATGACAAGGAGGACAAGGCAGCACGGGCTTATGATTTGGCAGCTCTCAAATATTGGGGCACTACTACAACAACAAATTTTCCCTGTATGCAAAGTTCTATATGGTTTTTCTCTATATGCATAACAAAAAGCATTTGATTTTTGTTTTAAAAAGATTGTATAAATCTTTGTTCTTGAATGCACTTTTTTTGCCAAAATTTTATTGTTGCAGATAAGCAACTACGAAAAAGGAGCTAGAGGAAATGAAACATATGACTAGGCAGGAGTACATTGCATACCTAAGAAGGTATTATTTGGATGCTTGTATCATTATCAATGTTTCATTTCCATAGATGATTTGGCTAACAGTAATATCACGATCCTATATATATTCAGAAATAGCAGTGGATTTTCTCGTGGAGCATCAAAATATCGTGGAGTAACTAGGTAATTAAACTTCAGAAGTAGTAGGCAATATATGATTGGCATGCATTCATATATATATATATATACAATCAAATTAAAATTTTCCATGTTTTTCTTTCACAGAAAATAACTACAATCAAAATTTCCATATTTATGTTATATTGAAATCAATATATGTTGTTTATTGAGCAGACATCATCAGCATGGGAGATGGCAAGCAAGGATAGGAAGAGTTGCAGGAAACAAGGATCTCTACTTGGGCACATTCAGTAAGCTAGCTGCCTTCTTTCTTGTTTATTTGTTGGTTTTGAGAACTCAGTGAAGCGCTAGCACCTATAGAGTGAGCAATGCAACTCATCAAAACCAAATTGCTCGGTTAATGGAGGTCTTAAGCTAGTTAATGACTACTTATAGTGTTATATATGTACCCAAGATCTAAGTCATCTCGCCCCGTACTTGTTTAGTCAAATTTCTTGAAATCTTCGTCTCGTAGAACTGAAGATTAGATATTCTATATGTTGCCCTATGGGAGCATAAAATAGTGATCACAGCATTAACTATGTCCCAAATGTACCTTTCCAAGTTTTTGTCTCAAAGTTGTCTGAGAAAACCGGGGCATGGGGTCAAAGGGTCGAGCAGAAAACCCTAGTGCTTTGAATCACACAGTTTGCACACCCTGCATGCAGCATGCATGCAATATGAAAAATATAGCTACTATACGATCGACCTAACCTGCATTGGGAAACAACCCTAATCATGTATGCGCCCTCTAGCTTGCTAATCGTCGTGCACCATCATTCCCTCGTACGTAGGCACCGAGGAGGAGGCGGCGGAGGCCTACGACATCGCCGCGATCAAGTTCCGCGGTCTCAACGCCGTCACCAACTTCGACATGAGCCGCTACGACGTCAAGAGCATCCTCGAGAGCAGCACGCTGCCGGTCGGTGGCGCGGCCAGGCGCCTCAAGGACTCTGTGGACCCTTGGAGGCCGGCGCCACCATCTGGCGCGCCGACATGGACGGCGGCGTGATCTCCCAGCTGGCCGAGGCCGGGATGGGCGGCTACGCCTCGTACGGCCACCACGCCTGGCCGACAATCGCGTTCCAGCAGCCGTCGCCGCTCTCCGTCCACTACCCGTACGGCCAGCCGCCGTCCCGCGGGTGGTGCAAGCCCGAGCAGGACGCGGCCGTCGCCGCCGCCGCGCACAGCCTGCAGGACCTCCAGCAGCTGCACCTCGGCAGCGCGGCCCACAACTTCTTCCAGCAGGCGTCGTCGAGCTCGGCGGTCTACAACAGCGCCGGCGGCGGGTACCACCATCAGGGCCTCGGTGGTGGTGGCGGCAGCTCCTTCCTCATGCCGTCGAGCACTGTCGTGGCGACGGCAGACCAGGGGCACAGCAGCACGGCCACCAACCAGGGGAGCACGTGCAGCTACGGGGACGGCGATCACCAGCAGGAGGGGAAGCTCATCGGGTACGACGCCATGGTGGCGGCGGCGACCGCAGCCGGCGGGGACCCGTACGCTGCGGCGAGGAGCGCGTACCAGTTCTCACAGGGCTCGGGATCCACGGTGAGCATCGCGAGGGCGAACGGCTACTCTTCCAACAACTGGAGCTCTCCGTTCAACGGCATGGGGTGACGGTCTACGATCGAAGAGGGCAGAAGCTAGTGGCTAGTGATAGGGGGATTAGCTAGCTAGAAGATCCAAGTCTAGGTTTTAGAGTTTATTTGGTCGTCATCGTTGTCGTGTTTCGATCGACGTACTCGATCGATCAGGTTCTTGTTCGATCGATTCTGCAGAATTAACCTGTGCGTGCACGCGTGTAAGGCGTGCTGCCTTTCTGGAAGCTGGTAATGGCAGGGTCAGGGTAAGTAAAGTTAGCGTTGTAAGTTACCCTGACCTGCTGTTAGTTTTGGGTAGTGTTTCAGAAGGTCCAGTGTCAATCTCTTTGGGAGGACTCAATCGTCATCATCGTGCACTCGTGTGCTATGAGAATAACTTATTGTATTTCATCTTTTTCTGATCACAGTTTTGCTTCAACTGGCCGAACTACGATCGATACTGTGTTCGTCTGTAGTTTTTTTTTTTTTTTTTTGAAAGATCAGGTTTCCCGGCATATATTAATAAGATGAATAGAATTTCATACACGCGCGAGGAGCGCAAAACTCATATAGCAGACCACTATATGAGAGGAAAACAACATTAACTAATTACTCGCAGCTAAAGCGGCTATCCTTACAGGCATGTGCCTCTCGGCCAAGGCAAATTGCCAGTTTGAGAACTCGTCCTTTATTTTCATTGATACTGAAGACTCCGAGGCTGACTGATCTCTGAATATCCTTGCATTTCGTTCTGTCCAGATGTGCCAAAGTGTTAGAAGTGCTAAAGAGTGGGCACTTTCTCCTTCAATTAAGTTGGATAGCCAATCTTCCAGGTCGACTTGCTCCGTCCAGTTCTGTGGTTTGAGGCGTTGTATGTTGCTCCACATACCCACTTTGTTCCATACTGTCTTGGCGTAGGGGCACTTGATGAAAAGATGGTGTGCTGTCTCTAGGTTTCGCTGACAGAGTTAAATATAGGATATATCGATGATCTTTTCACATGCATGTTAGCTATATATAATTATATATTAAGATATCAACTCAGTACTGTTGCGCTGCTAATTAGCTACACTATCGGATTCAGCTAATTCGTTGAGTACCGCTGGCACTCGACCAAGCCTGAAAAAAAAAACACGGCAAATAACGGGTATCCGGACATGCATGGTGGCTGAGAAAAGAGAAGCAAGATAACCTAGTGGTAATAAGCAATCACAAGCTATAGCTAGAATATATAAGGAACTGAAGCAAAGTCAAGGCCTCAAGGGACAGAGAACCTAAAATCAACCGGACCAAGTGACCAACCTATGAGCTAATCTGTGGCCACTCGTCGCACGTACATTTTCCGTGAAGAAAGCTCACACTACTACAAAATTGATTTTACATGGTGTTCGATTTTATTTTCCGTGGCGGGCATTTGAAAAAGCGCCCACGGAAAATAGGTGGATGGCACCCACCCCCTCCGGCGAGGAAAAAAACCGCCACGGTTAATCGATTAACCGTGGCGGACATTTGTAAAATGTCCGCCCGCGGTTAATAGTGATTAACCGTGGCGGACATTAAAATGTCGCCCACGGTTGTCGATTAACGTGGCGGTTTTTTAATTTGCCCGCCACGGAAAATAAAGCCCAACATATCAGCCCAATAGCCCATTTTATCGGCCACAAGTATATATACGAGCACTTCACTCTTCTAGGGTTTCACTCACTCTTTTCATTCCTCCCCGCAGCCCGACATAAGTAAAAACGCAGCGGCGGCGGGGGGAGCGGCCAACTCTCCCTCCCTCTCTCGGCGGCGGGGCCCGCCTCCGCCGTCCCCGGCGCCCAACTCTCCCTCCCCGGCGGCCCGCCCCTCCCCAGCCCCGGCATGGCGCGGCGGGGGCGTGGCGGCGGGGCGAAGCTCCTCCACCACCTCCCTCCGGCGGCGTCGCTGGCGAGCCCCTCTCTCCCTCGGCGGGCGCAGACGGGCAGCGGGCGGCGGCAGCCTTGGCGGCGGGGCGAGGGTCGGCGGCGGGCCGAGCGAAGCCGCGCACCGTGTCGGCGGCGGGCGGCGGCGCGCGGATCTCATCCCCTATGCGACGACGGCGGCGGATTCGTCCCCACTACGCGACGACGGGCAGATTCGGCGGCCAAGGCCAAGCACGGCGGCGGAGTTTCGTCCCGCGGGCGGATCGGGTCCTCCGGCGGCGCGTCCCGGCGGGAGCGGACGCTAAGGCGTGGATCGGCGGGCGAAAGCAGATCCGCCGGCGGGCGGATCCGCCAGCCCGGCGAGAGGGCCGGGCCGGGCGACGGACACGAAACCCTAACGGGCCGGCGGCCCAGACCGGGGCCCGTTAGGTTTCGGGATTGATTTTTCTTTTTTTATTTTTTTATTTTTTTATTATTAACCATGGCGGCATTTTGTCCGCCACGAATTTCCGTCCGTGGCGGCAAAAATGCCCGCCACGGAAAAATGCATTTTGTCCGCCACGGAAGTTCTTTTATGTAGTAGTGTCAACTTCTACTATACTAAGCTTGTCATCACCGCATGCATGCCGCCGTGAGAGGAGGCATTGCAGCCACCTCTGCCGCACCTATCCCCGGCACGTACTCGACAAAGAGGTCTTTTACGATGGCGTGTTAATTTGATCAATCCTGATTCCTAAGGTATATAGTTGCTTGGGCCTAATTGGACCCTAGCTAGACAAATATATATGACTTGCATTTGTAATGTTGCTCTTTCATATTGTCATCCAAAAACACATGCCCTTAGCCTTTTACGTAGTTTGGTCAGTCAACGTAGATTATTGTAGAGTAAAGTACATTAGCGGTCCCTCGAACTTGTCGCGCCGTGTCATCCCGGTCCCTAAACTCTCAAAGCGGTTGATTAACACTACTACCGAACTGATTTTAGGTGGCGGGCAAAAAGATTTTAGGTAGCGGGCATTAAAACCGCCACCAACGTAGGGTCACGGAAAATGCCACATTTTTTTCCGTGGGCGGACAAAATGCCCGCCATGGTAAATAATAAAAAAAAAACAAAAACCCAGATCGGGCCCGCCGCCGCTAGGGGTTTGGGGCGTCGCCCGGCGCCCTTGGCCGGCCTTTCGAGCGGGCCGTCCCCTCGCCGAGATCTCGCCGCCTGGATCTCCCAGCCGGCGGATACGGAGGGAGCCCGAGGTGGTACCCGCCGCCATGGGGCCCGGAGGCCTTGGTCGTGGATCTCGACGCCCGCCATGGAAGCTGGAGGCCACCATCGTGCTCGCCGCGCCGCCGTCGAAGACCGCCGGGCCGCAGCGTTGGGGAGGACCGGCCGGAGCGCTCGTCGGGAGGACCGCCGGAGTGCTCGCCGCCGCCGCCGTCTTGAATCTGCCCGACAACGCCGCCCGCCGCCACGGCCAATGGCCCGGCGACGACGCGCCGCTTGCGCTCAGCGCCGCCGCCAACAGCATGCCCCCGCCGCCGCCACGCACGCTGCTGCAGCGCCGTGAGGGGAGGAGAGAGGAGAGGAGGGGCGCCGCCTGCCCGCCATAGCGCGACCGGGACGGGGAGGATCCGGAGGGAGGTGGTGTCGGGCTATGGGGATCGATGCGTGGGAGTGGGAGAGAAGTGAGATGAGGGGAAGAGTTGGGGGAGGGGCGAGTGAGCGGTTGAGTGCAGGATGGAAACCCTAGTGACTCACTCCCCCCCCTCTCTCAATATATACGAGACCGAGTTTTGGGCTTTTTCCTGGGCTTTTGGACTTGTTTATTGGGCCACATTAACCGTGGTGGTTTTTATAATAAAAACCGCCACGGTTAATCGATTTTCCGTGGCGGTTATTAAAACCGCCACGGTTAATCAAAAATAACCGTCACGGTTAATTAGGGTATTTTCCGTGGTGGTTTCTCAAATGCCCGCCACGGAAAATAAAATCGAACACCACGCAAAAAATCAATCCTGTAGTAGTGTAAGTCCCTAAACTCGTCTTAGTGTCAAAATAGTCCAAACGGGTCTTCAACGGGTCTTGAAGCCGCACTGCACGCGTGGGGGCCATTTGTCGGTTTCATCCGCCACCTCGGTTTGAGTTCCCTCGGACCCTCTCTCTATCTCACGAGGTGCAGTTATTTTAATAGAATGAAGTTTGCAAGCCAAACGTGTTCAAAAAAAAAAAGTTTGCAAGCCAAACTGTAGGCCAAGCAAAGGTAGGCGGAGTCCCTGGCCACGATGGGCTTGGCCAAGGGGGACTACGTGGGCATCGATGCTGCAGCGCTGTGCGGCAACTACCACATACGTGCGGTGCGACCAGCGCTAGGTCGGGTACCGGAGATGGCGTGCATCAACGCCACAAAGAGTAGCATGCGGTCCAATGGAAGATCAGCATCTAAATTGTCACGGGACGACGGGGCACGAGGCGGTGGCGTCGGGGTCGGCACCGGCGGCGACGCCGGCGATGATGCAGTGGTGGCGTGGGTCCGAGAGTGAGGCCATTGCCCGTGAGCGGCGAGGCCAGGCGCAAGGATCCGCGAGGAGCTCACGCCGCCGCCCGCGCGGTGCCTCCGCCCTCGGCCGCACCCCCGAGACGGAGAGAGATGGAAGATGGAGCTGACATGCAGTCCTCACATGTCAGTGAGCCCGCGGTAATCGGTGCTCGGATCTTGTTTAGTCCTGTTTGGACTATTTTGGCACCAACGAGTTTAGGGACTTAATTGACCGTTTTGAGAGTTTAGGGACGGGATGACACAGCGTGACAAGTTTAGGACATACCGCGTATTTTTTACTCATTATTGTAATAGATAACTAAAGCATACGCTAGCAAATTTATATAAAAAATAGTCCATAGATTATTCAGATAGTCTTAAACTAGGCATCATAAGACATAACCACAATACCACTAGTGTAGGGAACTGAGCTATAGTTTTGGTTCCCAACCCCTTTATTACTCTATGTTCATAACAGGGACCGCCAATCCTAGACTAGAGCTCATCCTCATAATCAAAAAATAAATGAAATCTTGGAGACTACTTTTGTAGTTTTGCGAGATTCAAACCCAAGACAAATTGCATAGCGTGTGAATTCCTTACCAACTCGGATGCACACCACATGTGACAAAGTCATGGGCGCCCTCCTTTTAAATTGACTCCTAGGGGACCTTTAATCTGGTTGGAAGGCGTTTATTTAGTCAATGCGAGTAACACCAACCGGGACTAAATGGCTGGAGGACCTTGAGTCCGGATTGTTGACACCAAGGGACTAAAGGATGACTTTTAGTCCCGGTTCATATTACTTAACCGAGACTACAGTGTCTTGATCTTTGTCGCGGGTAATAATGCTCCCTTTATTCTAGAACTTCAACACAAGTGAGACTAAATGTGCGTCTTGAAAGTCATTTTTATACTAGTGAACATGATTTTATTAAGCAATATATGAAAATAGTTTCATGATTTTCTAAGATAAAACAAATTATATATATATATATATATATATATATATATATATATATATATATATATATATATATATATATATATATATATATATATATATACACGTATCAAGTGCAACCATGGTTCGTGTGCAACCTTTGCAACTTCCAACCACAATCGTAAGATCTCGTATCCGATGGCCAGATTGAGAGGTGAACAATTTTAACACTTAAACCCTCCCACCATTGCATTTGTTAACAAAAAATTCCCCAAATTCCTCCCCTGGAGCCGCCGTCCGGTTTGCTTCGCCGTTTCCATCGTGACGTTAGCGTCATTACCTACGCGCCGCCCGCCCGCACGCGTTCCATAAATACGCCGCCGCCGTCGGACCGTGGGGCGCCGAGGACTCCATCGCCGATGTTTCTCTCGGGCTGGATGGAAGCGTGCTTTCAGCGGCGGCGGCGTAGGTACGACGCTAACGTCACGATGGAAACGGCGAGGAAGCGGCGACGGGCCGGTTCCGGGGAGGGATTAGGGGAATTTTTTTTGTTAACAAATGTAATGGTGGAAGGGTTTAAGTGTTAAAATTACCCATCTCTCAATCGGCCATCGGATGCGCATCTTACGATTGTGGTTGGAAGTTGCAAAGGTTGCACACGAACCATGGTTGCACTTGATACGCTCCCATATATATATTATAATACTATAATAGATTTTATGGTCTTAAATTATATAAATTATCTATTAAAACATTTAGTATATTATTTTTTAAGATAGAATTATATTTCAAAATTTTGCCTCATAAACTATCTACGGAGTTCGATTCCCCCCTTGGATCTAGCGTGGCACGACTGAAATGATGTAAAATTGATGTCCAAAACTGCTTATAGAATGAAAAACAAGTGGTTTTAAAAATCGATGAGGGTTAATTTGTTGCAAGAAACAAAAAGTGAGAGAAAGTGGAGGAAGGCTGATGGTATGGTATGAGTACGATTGCACTTCACTATGCAAAGAAATTTGAGTATGTGGTGGGTTGAGTAACACCACAATAAAAACTCTCTGGTGGCACAAACTAGCAACTTAAGCTTCTTAGTACTAGATAGATGCAGACCATTGGAGAATGGTGATGCTTAGATATGAACAATAATGAGGGATTGAGGGCCACACGGAGGAGTTTGCTCGTGAAGTCAATAGCCAATTAAGAATCTTCCGGAGTGAAATGCACCGTGGGCACTGAACTTGCAAATTTGTGTCAAATAGGTCCATGGACTTTGAAACCGCATATCTAGCCCTCGAACTTGCGAACCCGTTCACCCCAGGTCCAGATCCGTTTTTTTGCATGGCTTGCATGGCGGTTTTGCATGGGCATCGTAGCGATGCCGACGTCGTGATGACATCAAAGCCTCCTTTTAATTTTGCGGAATTGATATCTTTTTATTGAGCTCCAAATATAGCAAATAATATATCAATTTTGATCGTCTCGAGGAGCTCTTTGCAATGGTGTACTCCGTTTTTGTTATTTGAGATAGTTTTATTTTATGTAAAATTAAATATTTCTATAAAACAAGAGATATTTTATTCGATCACGCAACACAAGTAGGCGCTGATTGAGATAAAAAGGGCGACTTCTCTAGTTCCTTTCGTTCGATTTCCTTTCGATCGGCAATGCGCGACGCAGCGAGTCGCCGGCCGGCCACGTCTGGCTAACCACGTGCACTCTAATCATCTGCAGTTCTGCTTAAGGCGAGCTCTGCACACCGCACTCCAATTCCATCATCGTCAGGCTGCCGTCAGGCGGCACCGCGACAACAATTTGGTACATCCATATTTTTCTATCTCTTTCCTATGATCCCTAATCATGTACTATAATGTACAGCCAACGCACGAGACGCTACACAATTTTATGAAACTGTAGTGAATACTTGTTTCTCTAAATATTAGCAGGACTATGTCATTGATATTGACCATGTCAGCCGCAAAGCTCTCAGATAACCATTTGATATATGTGTGCATATATACCAGTAATAAAGAGATTATCATGTTTATATAAAAGGCCCAAAATTTTACCTTGTTCTAGGTCCGTAAATATTCACCGGCCTTGCTCGTGGAATTTTTAAAATTAAATATTTCTATAAAACAAGTGAGAATAATATATCACTTCTATAGAAATATTTAATTTTACATAAAATAAAACTATCTCAAAAAAAAAAAAAAGGAGTACACCATTACAAAGAGCTCGTCGACACGATCAAAACCGATATATTATTTGCTATATTTGGAGCTCCAAATAAAAAAGATATCAATTTCGCAAATTAAAAAGTAGTGCTAATGTCATCGCCGACATCATCATCGCTATAGTGTCCATGCAAAACCTCCCATGCAAGCCATGCAAAACCGGGTTGGACGCAGGGGTGAACAGGTTCGCAGAAGTTCGAATTTAGACGCCCTGGTTTTAAGTTCGTGGGACCTATTTGACACAACACCTGGAGGTGCTCGTGGTGCATTTCACTCAATCTTCCGCTACTCATTGGTCCTAAAGAACCCAACGCAAGAAGAAGAGGATCAGACCTTCATCGTGCTCCGACAGCTGGGGATTATCCTCCCGTAGCTCAGCTCCCTTCTTCCCGGACCTTGGCTTCTTTGGCCGGTTCTTCGGTCCTGTGACGGAAGCAACACCAACACGAGGATGGAAAAGGGCACGTTAGGACAAGCTCGAAACGGAGGGTAGGAGGTGGCGCCGAATCGATTGGGGCAGGGCTTCGTACCTCGAGCGCCGGCGGAAGGCTTGCGCTTCCCCATCTTCCGTGAGGATGGCACTATGGCAGTGGAGCACGCCCGGCAGGAGAGAAGAGCAGGAACGGGGAGACCGGGCCGGCGGCGCACGGCGGAGACGGAGTGTTTGGCAAGCAGCGCAGGCGCAGGGGGGGAGGAGGGCGGCGGCGGAGTGGCTGGCTGCTGAAGGGCAGGCGGTGGCGGAGAGCGCGGGAGGGTGAGGGCGTGAGGGTGGGCCGTGGGCCGTGGGCTTATGGGCTCAATATGAAGTTGCATATACCTCAGTTTCCATTTTGCTCTATTCTATTTGCTTTTACTGAACACTACTCTGTATATTCGTACACCTGCGACTTTTCTGAAAGATGAGATTTCTTTTTCGATCACCAGATGATTTCCCCAGTTTATTTCGAAACAAATATGGAAAATCTTTCAAACGAGTTCACAGCTGCAGTTCAGAACAAGTCTGTTCAAAGGAAGCCAAGACTGCAATTCTGCAGAACTCTGGGCGCGCAATATTTGTTACAGCAGTTTGTTTCAAAAAGAATTTTTGTTAACAAGCAGCAAACTAAACACATGCTACGGCCCCTCTAACCTGTTGGCACATGCCTACAACCTGAACAATTGTTGACATAGTTAACACCGCAAGACAATCCACTGAGAAAGCAGCATTTATCAACACAATGGACCTGAAATATTCAAAACTTCAACAAATATTGATATAACGATTCACAAAAAGAAAAGGATTAGTGGCCGCATTCCTTCCCTCTGTCCTTCCTAATCCTCACATTCACATGCTAAAAGAACATCCAACAGTTCAGCTTCTGTCAAGCGCACATACATATGCAGAAGCCACCATCTCAAGTCAAGCTGGATGCTGCTATTCACCAGCCAAGCTGAAGATGTCTATCAACACTAATACTTATGAAAGGTAGCGATGATCTCTATCCTCCTGCTAACCCTGGTGGCTGTTTCACTTGTACCACCTTCACTGGCCCAAAGGGTGGCCGGAAATCTCAACACATCATTGTAAGCGGTAACCTAATGCTGCTGAGACTATAAATTCACACCACTTTCTTTTTCTGGGGCTCTATACATGCACTTATGCACTTCAAGCTTTTAGGATGCCTTCTGTTGCTCCTAAAACATCGACAGGTTGCAACAACTGCAGTGTGGCCTACTGCTACTGCAACTTCAAAGTTCTGCACCAGTTTGCGAAAGGTGCTACATTTGAACTCCATCAAGAACATGTCATGCACAAGATGTTTTCAGTTATTTGTTTTTGTCCTCCCACACCGAAGCAGGGACTGATTTCATAGCACTTCCTCATTTTATCATTACTGGTGAAGTCTGACTGTATATGTTGTATATGGAATTATGGATGAGCACTAGAAAAGAAAATTTCATATCAGAATTTGACAATCTCAGAGCTACCTATGGTTGAGCTCATTGCATCTTATATTCTGTAGACCATGAGTCCATGACTCCACATTTTGTTTTTCACAGGTAATTGGTCATCTTTAACTTCATTTTCCATATGATCGTAGGGGAAAAACGAGAAAGAAAAAATTACAATAAGCTACTGAAAATACATGGGTGAAGCAATAATGGGACACTACTACTGACAATAGGACTAGACACTAGTAAGGACTTAAGTTATGCAACATCTTACAAGGATGACTATTAAGGGTATTATGTATATTTACTTTTGTAAGTTCTTTGTATAGCTCCAAAGTAAACCTCCGATAATATTGTTGATGGAGTGAGAAGCCATTGGAACTATAATGCTCGAGGAAGCTATGGTTCCTATACCATAGGCAAAGCCAACAAATGTTGCCCTGGAAACATAAAAAATTGTATAAGAATATATCTGAACATTATCACCATGTTAACACTTATGTGTATAGCAGGAAATAGTACATTTATTTCCTGTTGCACAGATGCAAAAATACTACAGAAAAGCATGTACCAGATTGCAAATGAAAATTTCCTGCCATTGCCCAAGTGAAGAACACCAAAAATGGTTCCAATTATAAGAGCACTAATCCAGTTCAATCCCAAGATAGGCATCATTGCCCCTCGAAAGAGCAACTCCTGTTATATGTAAATGTACATAAAAAGTTACCTTTTAACGAAATCAGTGTCGCAAACAATATTATCTTTTAATTGATGAGCTCACCTCACTTATCCCAGGGAGACAAGCAATGACAATGTAGTCCAGAGGCTCTAGCGATGTAAGGATCTAATGGATGAAAAATAAAATAAGTAAGTGTGGATTTCATTTCAATAAAAGATTTGAAGTATCTAAAAATGCTGAGTAAGCTTGGCAGAGTTTGAGTCCAAAAATGATTTCAGGGGAATACATTACACACTAATTGTTGACCATAGAGTGAAAAGAGATACTAGTATCCATCCTACACCTGCATGTCTGGAACTGTGGATTGGATATCACGAATATGCGAAATGGAAGGGAGTAAAGAATAGGTTGGTGGAAGACTGCATGTAAAGAAAGTTCTTTTTGTCACCCAATATAATTAACTCAGTTGGCGCAAGGCACTCCCAACTTTATGTTTCATTAGAGCAAACGATTAGAACATAGAAACAACTATATCTTTCAGTTTTTTCAAATGTATTCATCAAGATGGGGGTACGGAGTAAAACAGTTCAAAGTTTATACAAGTTAAAGTCTTCTGGTGTTTAACAGAATGCTTCTCATTACACTGAACCTCTATAAGACAACTCAATAGCTATGTTCTTTATCAGCATGTGGGAAATGTGAAACCAATAACTCCAAGAAAGAGACTAAAAGATATTCAAAGTATGTATAGTTAATAGTTACATACTTGTCTATTTGCTGCTTCACTGGAATCTCTGAAATCTGACCATGTTTGTAGCAGAATGTATCTACTAGAGGAGATTACAAGTCCCATAACCAACTCAAGATGCCACGTTTCAAAATTGACTGCAGAAAAGCAATAGTTAACTTAATATTATGCTACAAGACATTTTTCCTAGTCAGCAATATTACATTACATCTCATTTATCTGCAAAGGGGCAGAAAAAAAAAACTTAAATGACACATCTATAGGATCAGCAATTGGCCATCCATTTAAAGATGCAAGGTGTGATGCCTGTGGCATACAATCAGCCATCTTTATTATTATATGAAATTCGGGCTTTGATACAGATTCAAGAAAAGTAAACAATGTGGGTTCATGAGGAGTTCATGATACTGCAAACGTCATAGCAGTGCACAAACTTATATGTGCTTAGTATAGCTTACACCAAATAGAGCAGTCTGAAGAACCGAAAGTTGTTCTAGAGAACACTACAGTCCAGTGTTTACCTGGCGAAGCAGAAGCCCTCCAGCAAGCAGCAAGCCTGATGTGAGGGTGCAAGCCTGAAGAACAGCACTCCTTGGAGCACCTGAAATTTGATCATCAGTAGCAACATCCTCGCTATTGACCTCGAGGCTTGTGCTGGCACTTCCCCCACTGCCCGAAGAAGCTTCCTCAGTTACCAAAAGCGAATCCTCTGACTCGTTCTGAAAACTTCTCCTTTTCCTCTTACTGTTCTTTGTCGCAAATGTTATGACCTCCTTCAGTATAAAGCAATGTATGATTGTCATGTGCATATATGGAAAGTCACTAATGTGACAGAACTGTGCTTACAGTAAGTCGGCGAGACCGCATATATTTCCATGTAGCTACCGAGCTTTGCAGTTTCCAACCTAATCAAGCATTATCTGTCAATGTAAGGGTACCAGAATGAAATAAGCAATAGTCTCTAAAAAAGAATGATATATATTCAGACATTTCCACATGACAACGCAAGAAGTAAACATACACAACAAGGTCAATTTACACAGAAAAAGGAAATATAATCTTATGTTCATCCTTCCAAACACTGACATGAACATAAACTGTGATGGACTAGGTACTACAGAACCAATTGCGGTGTCTGGACGATGGGGATGTATTATTATAAGGTTACAGTTTCTACTATTTTTGATTGATTTCGTTGAACATTTGAAATCGATTTTAGGATATACAATAAAGAGGGGGTATCCCCCCTCCTCTATGCCTTGCAGTAACGAATCGGACCCTAATACAGTAAACCTCTGAAGACATGTCAATCCACTATTTTTCGGTTCCTCCAATCACTACCATGCATGTGGTTGAGGAAAAGGAAACATCCCCAAGAAACAGTAGATGATTGAATTCAGTCACCTGCATTCATTACAGGACAGCCATGGGCTTGGCATCACGCACGAGACCATATATACAATTATAATTATTACCTACTCCGTAACCCTCTATATCTCCGAAACAGCCAAAGGTGCGGAAAAGAGTCCATATAGTTGGTGGGGAATAGATTTCCTATGAAGTGAAACAACCGGATGTAGAAAATCAAATCGGTGAGTCAGGAACGCTGGAAGATGGATGGCGAAATTGCGCGCACCTTTGAAGGGGAGTGGGCGGCGGCAGGAGAGCGCGCCCACTGTGAGCGCCATCCACAGCACCAAAGGTTGCAAACTGCAAGGCGATGAGCAGATTGCTCGGGAAGAGTGGAACGGCGATGATTTCAGTTGCGAGAACTATCTCTGTTACGTTTTACTCAAAACCAGCCCAGCTCAGCCGGTTTCAGCTCAGCCCAAGCAGCCGAACGAGGTGTATGTGGTGGAAAACTAGAAAGAAAAGAAGAGGAGCGGCGACTGGCGAGCATGGGCTATGGCCTATGGGCCACGGCCGACGGCCCATTGGATCTTAACAGTCCAGGGCTCGAGGAGGCCTACGGCAGGACTAGTAGTAGGTGTATCGTCTTTTTTTTTTTTTTTTTTGCACGTTTTCCAAATCGAGGAAGAAATTATAAGTTGGAGTCTACAGGTTGCTGACGGATTAAAGCCGCTACGATTGAACTGAGGCCGATGGCAAATATTTGGAACCGAATGGCACATCGCATAATCGTAGAAGACGTTTCGTTTTGTTAGTGGTAAATATGATCCTACCGTGGAGTAACTAGGCTTAAAAAGAATCGATCTCGCAATGTACATCTAAACTGTGTAATTAGTTATTTTTTTTTACCTACATTTAATACTCCAAACATATGTCTTTTGGTGTATTTAATGTGATGTGATGGAGAGAGAGTGAGAAAAAGGTTAGAAATTTTAGCAATCTAAACGAGGCCTGAAATCGATGACCTGAGGTTGCTGCATGGTAGTGGCCAGCAGCATTGCCTGGCCGCACAACCAAACAGGCGTAGATGGTGAGCGTGAACCGTGAATCACTGAATCATAAAGCATGCAAAGGGACCAAGATACTATTTAGTATTTTTGCAGAGACGCACTCCCCTTGTATATACCAATGCAAACACAAGGAGATTAAAATTTTCAGTTCAGAAGAAGCTTGTATAGTTGTATACCAATGCAAACACAAAAAAGTATTTTTTTTCGGTTCAGATGAAAAATGAACATAATTAGGACTAGTATAGTGCCCGTGCTAACGCATACAGATTCATCTTAGGAATGTACATGAAAACAATCAAACTACGATATTTTTCTAGTTTAATCCGAAAAAAACACCCATAATAAGGCATAGTGGGTCATGTTATCAATCATCTATCAAGTGTGCAATTTCATGCAGGAGATTAACAAGGATCATTTTGAGGTCACCTACTCGTGAATCCAGCTCAATCTTGACACATGAGTACATATACATAAAGAAAATCAAAATAAAATTTGAGAAGTGGCTGCTGAAATTGATTCCAGAATGCAGTTTTTATATCATTGCCTTTTACTTATACCAAACTAAACATAAATATGTATATCTATATTGTGAGCTGACCGCATCTATCCTTGCTGTTTCCATGTCATTCCTCTCTATCTTTAAAAAAAACTCCATTCCTGCTTTCATAATGTCATATTTCTCAGCCTTCCCTGCAGCACCTACAATCGAGATGGTAAGCTGATCACTGCAACAGGCCCGGCCCTGGGGGCGGGCGAGCGGGGCGGCCGCCCCGGGCCCCCGAGCGTCAGGGCCCCCGATCATGTATGTCCTCGGCTCTTCGCCCCTCCTCGCCTGCGCTCCCAGCTAGTTTCTTGTCGCCGACTCTAGTCTCGTCGTCCCGTCGGCAAGCTAGCCAGTGGCCGCAGCAGACTCCCCAACTCCCTCAGCTCGTTCTGGGAGTGTTCGATCCCATGGGGCCCCACCTCATGTATACACTTGGTATGTAGTATCTGTATTCAGCTGCTAGTAAGATTAGAGTATACGAGCGGCACCCTTGGATGCTTCTTGCTGTCGAAATGATCAGAGTATACGAGCTGCTAGTCCTAAGCATTCAGACTCATTAGCTAGATGATGTCATGCACACATTGTGGCTGTTTTTTTCTTTAGAAAAACATTTCCAAAAGTACTTATATATGTACACAATATGAGCCTGAAGTCCTTTTTACGAATCAGGATTCATGCGCTGAGAAGTGAATGCTCATCACTTGTTCGATGAAATACCTCAAAGTGATAACCTTGCTCATTCAGAGAAGTGATCATATCAAATCAAACCAGACAACCTCACACGTTTTGGGCTAGCTATTCTTACAGATCTTAGACAACAAATCTCGCGTGCATGGAATTGAATTTGTTTGGAGTCATATTAAATTTCTGAATTAATTGTTTCTTCATGACATCAAGAAAATATGCTTCGGGCAGTAAGAAAAGAACTATTTGAGATCAACGACATCTCAAGAGAGGTTAAATGTTGTCATCGATATCATCAAGAATGTGGTCTTCAACACTATAAACTGGGTTCATCAGTGTTATCAACAATAGAAAACAATAATTTTCTATTGATTTTGTGCAAAAATTTATTAGGGGCGGCGGACCTCAATGGCCTAGCTCTATCTTCTGTGAATATGATTTTTGCATATGTATTTATGTGTTTATTAGTAACATTTTGTCGTTCATGTGTTTTTCTCTCAAATACGTAAAAGAGTTTCGTTGTTCATGTGTATAAGAGGGCCCTAAATTTTGGTTTCGCCCCGGGCCTCTAAAAAAACTCAAGGCCGGCCCTGACTGCAAGAAGAAAGACAAATAAGATAGCAAAAGATTAATATGTATGCACAACAACGTAATGTACAAACTACAATTTTAATCATGACACCGGACAACATGTATATGAAAGGTTCCGCCGGTACACACTCTTTAGTGCCTCTCAATCTCAGGTGTAAAACCAACAAGGCATGATCTCATATTGCCAACTACAGAAACTGAAATTTGTGGGGTAACAACTCACTACCACAGTACATTTGAGTTTGGCTCAACTGTCCAGCTTCCAATATTTGAAATCTCATAATAGTATTCTTGCTGCAAAGGAAACTGCTTTGTCAACAAAGCTTACATTTCTACTCTAGAGATATTGGGTCCCACAAACTCTATGAAATTTATGAAGAGAATCATAACTGTAGCTAAAGCTATGCTAACTTTATTCCTTGTCATCCACTGATCTAGTTTGATGTCTACTTACTGTCCCGAAGTAAAAAATAGTCAAAATGACAACAAAACCTAGACATTAACTTCAGATTTAGAAGTTCAGAACAGGTTCTATAATGATTTTAGCCTCCATATTAAAGCCTATAAGGTTTATATTTTCGTCCTAAAGGTCGTTTCCATATTAAAATATCAACAACACTACTATCTTTTACCGTGGAATAGAGATGATTTACCAGTTTGCCAAAAAAAAAAAAAAAAAAAAAAGATGATTTACCAGTAGCAATCATCACGCCAACAACGGCTGAGATCACTGTAGCAGGAACGGCAGTATAGCAACTGAGATATTGCTCCAATATACACTGCAACTAAGCAAGCACAAAAAATAGCAAAGAATCCTCCGGCAGCGGCCAGCCACCCTGGCGTTCGGTTTAAACCGAACCAAAAATGTCGGTTCGGTTCGGTTTAGGAAACTTCGGTTTCAGATTCCTAGAGCCGATCGGTTTGTCAAAAATGCAAAACCGACAAATTCAGGTTCGGTTTTTTTTCGTCGGTTTTTCGGTTTAAACCGAACCGACGAAGTGTGGGAAGAAAAGGAGAAAAAAACACGCGCGACGCCGGCCCGTCCTCGCCTACACCCGCCGGCGGCGGCGCAACAGCTCCCTGCGCCTCACGCCGTCGCCGCCCGAGCCGCAGCCGCTCCCTGCGTAGCTGCGGCGCGCCTCGCCCGGTCGACACCGCCCGCCGTCGCAGGTGAAGCCGCGCCGCAGGTTAGGTCGCGCCGTCGCCTTCAGCGCCGCCGCCGCTTCGGAAGCCGCGCGCCGCGCGCCGCCAGCGCCAAGGCGCCGCCCCGCTCGGTGCTCGCCATTCTAGGGTTAGGTTTTGGGGGCGGCTACCTTTCGGTGCTCACGATGGGGAATGTTGTCGTCTGCGGGTGGCCGGGTGACGGGTGAAGCTGGGACGTGGGATGTTGGGCTCTGGGGGCGATAAGTTTGGGCCTTAGACGCGGAGTGGAGTGGCTCTCGCGACCGCCTCCTCGGTTCCTCGGTTTTTCGGTTTTCGCTGCCTCCAAACCGCCCGAAGCCGAGAGCCGGTGTTAGGAAATGAAAACCGAAACCGAACCGAAACCGAAACCGAAAAAACCGAGATTTGGTTCGGTTCGGTTCGCCTCGGTTCTCGGTTAAAAAGTGCCCAGGCTGAGCGGCCAGTGACATCATGACTGAGACGATGATGCCATTAGCAGTGGCAACCAGCAGAAAGATTATAAAGATCAGAATGCCAGTCAATACTATAAGCGTGATTGTCCCAACCTGCCAGATCAGAAAAAGGCAAAAGGAAGAAATTTTATTTTCTGAGAGATTTCAAGAATTCCAGAAATGGATGACATACCAAAGAATTCCTGAAATGAAAATAGATCCACATAGAGAAAATAAATTGGATTCAGTGTGGCTTCATCACCCCATATGCGTCATCTTCTTAGTGTATCTATTTCATTTGATGATGATCGGTTGTAGTATGAAACAACCGAGCAACTGCCACCGATCAATGAGTCATCCCCGATTACTGGAACAAATGAACTGAACAGACAAGCAAGGAACCAAACCTCATCTCTTACAACCTGAACTTCATCCCTCTATGGCATCGCGTTCGATGCAATGTACTCATTACCTCCCCTCGATTGGGAAGGCTGGCCAGGGGAGAAAACCATTCGCCGAGGGGAACGGGATCGGGCAGGAAAGAAGAAGGACAACCACCCCTTCGGATGGCTAGCGGATAGGGTTCCGCTGCGTGGCCGTGCGCGGCGCCGCGGCAGCACGAGCAAGCGGGGTCGTGCGGCAGCGTCCAGGCAGCAACGGCCGGCGGAGGCGCGGCCGTCGCGCCGCACGCGACGGAAGCGGCGGCGGCAGCCTCCCCGTGCTGCGCGGCTGAAGGCGACGACGCCTCCCCGGAAGGCGGCGGCTGCCCCGCGTTTAGGCCTGCGCGCGGCATTATAGGAGGGATGAGGTCGTTTAGTGGGTCGTGAAGATTAGTGGGCTGCGTTGGGGTGTATGTTTGTCCGGCTAACGGGTCTAACGGCCCAAAAGTGGATTTTAATTAGGAAAAAGTCCACATTACCTCCCACAACTATCACACAAGTTCACTTTTTTTACTTTCCCTCAACTTCAAAACCGGACATATCATCTCTCAACTTTTCAAACCATGCATTTTACCGCCCTCTCGGCGGTTTTGAAGGCGGCGGCCGGGTTTAGTCCGACTCGTGTATATATATATATATATATACACGACAGCGCTATTCTACACCTTCATAAAAAATAGGTGTAGGATAACTATTCTACACCAAGAGACATCCCCACCCGGTCCGACTACACCAACTAGCCCAGCTAGCCCGGTCCGACTCCACCTCCCATTCCCCGTCCCACCTTATCCCGACTCGCATCCGCGTCAGGCGTCAGCCCTCCGAGCACATCGGCGCCACCGCTTACCGGCGCTCCACGGCATACACCTGCACACTTCCAGCCCACCCTCGGTGGCCCCTGCGTCCGTCCGTCCGTCCCTCCACTTCGTCACCTTGCACAGTCGCACCAACCTGCGTGCGCACAACCCGACACCAGAGCAAGCAACAAATTAAGCGCAGGCGGCCGGAGATTGTCCGATTAGCACGCTTGGCCAGCTTCCAACGGCGCCTGCTGATAGCGTACACCGGCGGCGCGCCCCGCAATCATCTGCGGCACATCGGCGGCGCTCGGCCACCTTCCTCGGCCTGCGGCGCTCCGGAAGCTCACGCCCTTCTTCCCCAACCGCGGCACACCAGTAGCACGCGTGGGCCAGTCTACGAGCGCTGCGGCGGTGGGTCAGCCTCCCGTGGTGCGTTCGCGCTGGGAGGGTAGGCAGTGGATCCGCTGCTGCATGTGAGGCCTCCCATGGCCACGCGACACCTTTCCTGCTTTCGCGTAGTACTTCCATTGACCACAGAAGGCGCTGCTTCTAGCTTTCATGCAATCTGTCCAAGTTTGAATGGATAATAACAGGATGAGAGATGTTGCATGCATTTTTGATCCAGATAGAGATGCTAGCGCCGCTGCTATATTTAGCTGTTTACTCTACTGAGCAAGAAGAACGTGTTTTAGCAACTATAAAAATCTTGATTTCCACAACTCAATTGAGGCAGCATATGTAACTGATGCGCCTGACACTATTAATGCAGATCAAAAAGTGAAAAAAGACGCATGGTACTAGCACTTAAGTAGTAGTATCAGCTATAAGAGGTTAGTCAAAAAATATTAACGAGATACTAGAAGATACTAAGATAAAGTAATAAAATTCTGAGGATTATTACTAACAAATACTGAGGATTATTACTGACAAATACTGAGAACTGTAGGATTATACTGACCGATCCTGAATACCGTGGAGTACTGAATGTTGGTAAATCAAACGCACTCAGCCATGACCGGCTAGAAATCTATCAAAAGGAGTGCCTTACTGCGTGGTCATTATGCAATCAGCTGAATACTATTGAAGGCAACAAATGAAGATACTGACAAAAAAATACTTTAAGATATAGATACGACACTGTAGAAATATTTATAGATACTGACAAAGTACTGAATTATACCGACAAAATACTTACAGATACTGACACATACTTAGAGGTACTAGCAACTACCGAAGTCAAAGTACCGACTATGCTTTTTAAAAAGACAGTCACCATGAAACCCTAAACTTAATAAATACTGATAACTACTAAAAATCAATAAACCCTAAACTCGACAAACATCACGAACCCTAAACTCAGCAAAAAGTAATGAACCCTAAACTCGACAAACGCCATGAACCATAAACTCGGCAACCGCCATGAACCTTAAACTCGGCAAACACCATGAACCCTAAACTCGGCAAACGCCATGAACCCTAAACTCTGCAAACGACATGAACCCTAAAGTCGGCAAACGACATGAACCCTAAACTCGGCAAACACCATGAACCCTAAAATCAGCAAATGACATGAACCCTAAACTGACAGAAAAATACTTCAAGTTACTGAAAATTATCGACAACATACTCGGACATACTAACAATATACTCGGAGATACTAACTAAAACTCAGAGATACTGAAAACTACTCGGAGATATTGATAAATAACATACTAAGACATACTGACAAAAATACTCGAAGATACTAACTACTACTTAGAGATACTGAGAACTACTCGGAGATACTGATAAACAAGATACTAAGTCATACCGACAAAAATACTCAAAGATACTGACTACTACTTAGAGATACTGAGAACTACTCAGAGATACTGATAAACAAGATACTCAGACATACTGACAAAAAAAAAAACTCGAGAGATCGACTACTACTCGGAGATACCGAGAACTACTCGGAGATACCGATAAACAAGATACTCGGACATACCGCCAAAAAATACTCAAGATAATCGACTACTACTCAAAGATATCGAGAACTACTCGAGATCCGATAAACAATATACTCGGACATATTGACAAAAAAACTAGGAGATACTGACTACTACTCGGAGATACTGATAAAGAAGATACTCAGACATACTGCCAAAAATACTCAAGATACTGACTACTACTCAAAGATACTGAGAACTACTCTGAGATACTGATAAACAATATACTCAGACATATTGACAAAAAACTCGGAGATACTAACTACTGCTCAGAGACACTGAGAACTACTCAGAGATACTAATAAACAAGATACTCAGACATACTGAAAAAATACTCAAAGATCATGACTACTACTCAGAGATACTGAGAACTACTCGGAGATACTGATAAACAAGATACTCAGACAAAAACTCGGGAAACGCCATGAACACTACACTCGGCAAATGTCATTAAAAGTGCTCTTGTAAACCTTGCTTGGGAGAGGGACATGCTTTTCAAAACACACTCACCCCAATACCCTAAACTCGGCAAACACTATGAACCCTAAACTTGGCAAAAACTATGAACCCTAAACTCGCAAACGCCATGAACCCTAAATTCAAAGAAACGCCATTAACACTAAACTCGGCAAATGCTATAAACCCTAAACTCGGCAAACGCCATGAACCCTAAACACGACAAACATCATGAACCCTAAACTTCGAACGCCAACAACCCTAAACTCGAAAACGCCATGAACCCTAAACTCGGTGAAAGCTATAAACCCTAGACTTAGCAAATGCCAAGAATCCTAAAAACTCCCGACAACCACCATAAACCATGAACTTGGCAAACGTTATAAACCTAAAAACAGCAAATGTCATAAACCCTAAACTCAGTAAACGCCAACAACTCTAAAACCTCCCGGAGTTATACATAAATATTATTTACATCTACTGGAGCACTAGCAACTACTGAACTTGTTGTGCTGGTTGTACCAAGGTACTGATGTTGTACTGTCAAAATACTTACAAATACTAGAGCACTACTTGGCGGTTGTACAAATATCTGAGCTACTAGCGGTCAACACAAAAGATGTGCACGAAGTGGCTTGGACACGGAATCCCGATCTCTCACTGCATCGTGCATGCATGCACTAATGAACATTCCATAATTAGTGTTCAAGCAAATGATGGTTGTGTATGAAAATATGTCCGTACACGCACCAGTATGCGACGTGCATGTCTATTTTTTGGACATTATCGTGTACTGGCCAAATAAATGGGCATCGTGCGGGGCGGGAGTGGCCTGATCAGCGCAGTGACGACTGAGCGGACGCGCATGGCTGCGTGATGGGCGGGAGTGGGCGCACGTGGCCGCATGTGCACGCGAGTGTCTGCGTGGGCGAGAGCGGGATGGCCCATGTCGTACGGCCGTGTGAGGGGACGGGCTTTGGGCGTGCTGGGACCGCGGACCGCGGGCGGGGGCGCCGCACGAGGATCAGGCAAGGCCGGGACGGGTCGGACACGCGGGATGCCCGGTTTAATTAGCTGGGTTGGGTCGGTCGGTTGGATGTGTCATGGTGTAGCCTAAGCTATTCTACACCTAGGTGTAGGATAGCACTTATATATATATATATATATATATAAAATCCTACATTGGTTCTTGAGGGTGGTGTTTGATCCTCAAAGTATGACCAAAATAAACCATGGTGACTATATCTCAAAGACAACTTTTTTCAAAAGAAACAGGGCGGTTGTGACTCGTGAGGTTGTCCCCTGTGTGTGGAAACATAGATAAGAAATGGACGTGCGGGCACCTGTTTCTCTTAAAATAAATGCTCAGTTGTCCATAATTATTGTGCAAGAAGTCAGAAGAAATGGTCGAGGATTCTCTTTTCACGTGCTCCTCCTTTTGCAAAATGGCCTATACAGTCATACAGATGATGAGATTTCCATTTTTTAAGAAACCTCCCCAATCAAACCACACTATCAGAAACTGAGCTAGGTTTTTAAAAATAGTTTCAAAAGTGCTAGCTTCAATTCTAGATGATCTTATAGGTATAGCTTAGAGTTCAAGTCAGACCAAGTACCATAGTTCACGGTCAAAAAAAAAAAAAGTACCATAGTTCACAGTGACCTTTTCAACTTATATATAATTAAACAAGCTAGGCAAATAGAGGTGAGATGAAACAGATCAATTACAGATGCTTTGTTCCTTTCGTTTACAGTTCACTAAAGACCATATAATAAACTCTGATTTAGGCTACCTCTTAGTCTTTCATTCACTCGTCAATAGTAGCAAAGTGAAGAAATTGCAAGATAATGAATCATAAACCTCTTTGAGTCTACAAATCCAAGATATATGATCATCTCGTTAGACGTGCACCAAACAGTTTTCTCAAGCCTGCAACTTACAAAGTAGTACTATGGTTAGTGTGGTATCCTTCAACAGCTTAACACACAGCAGAACAAATAAAACTGTTACATGTATGTTAAAAATATATAAATCCTAAAAAAATAGCACAAAAGTGAAAACTATCGTGCTATCAACTATTTTGATAAACTGTAATATGATAACAGTCACATGGAATCGATCTGTCAAGGTTGAATCCTTCAGAATTACATGTAGCTATAAGCAATTTATATTTATATTTAGTTGGTTACTTTATATACAAGGCTTTCATATATAAAGAGAAAAGTGGTAATGTTTTTAGAAAAAAGGAAGACCCATTGGTTAATATTAGCAAGGATGCAAGTATAATAATGAATCCGTAGAGGGACGTATATCTTTTTATTTGTCTAAAACGGTACTGCGAGAACTATTGTAAAGCGAAAATGAATATACGTATATAAACTTACAAAGGCATCGAAAATGTTCTTATTATAGTAGAGATATCACTGGAGCAAACACGGCAATTTATTACGACGGAGTATTAAATTATCTTGCAATACGTGATGAGTCGAGCGCTAGCTGGAGACTGGGGTTTCAAGTTCACGCGGAATAAAGAAATGATATAATATATCACCTGTAGTTAGTGGAATTCCAGAAGCAAACAGTCGAGTTTGCGCAGTACACGCCATCATAGGACAAGTCCACGGGACCACATACAGCTATTAGTGGAAGCGTTGGGTGGCAACAAGCTGCTGAAGGAAATCTGCAGGGGCTACCATTGAATGTGTGAACACGTGCCCCTGTCTGCAAATCCCATATCTGATGCATATTCAACACCGCAAGAAATTAAAAAAAAAAAAAAGATTACTTATTCAACTCGACAGCCATTCGATACAAAATTAAACTGCGCACACACGGCAATCTTACATGTGTATGTCGATATTCGTTATCGGAAACAACCACATGGTTCCGACCTGCAGCCTCAGTGAAAACATGACCATGGTGGTGTGATAAATAGCCCGGACATTCAATTGTTTTGATAGGCTGATGAGCGGAAGGATCAACTGACCAGACCTGTTAATTCGGTTTTCATGCAGTAGAGAGGATCAAAGTCAGATTGAAATAGGACACATGGACTAAGGTCCGTTCATACAATATGCACAAAAGAAGTAGCAAAATAGGAAGGGCGCCAACCTTGATGAGCCCATCAAGGACATGAGAAGTGACGAAGCTGTTGCCGTCCATTGGGTTAAACGTGGCATGCACTATGAGCTATGCTATGAGCTGGCCCTGGTCATGCTACTTTGGCCGATCTTTGTGAGAGAAAATCGCATTTGCCGCTTTGGTTGGTGATCTTTGTGAGAAAAATATGATTGATTGGTGGCCGATAAGCCCGAAGCGAACCGGGCCTATGTTTTTGCCAGTTTGAAACTTTCCATAACATGCCCAGTCCTTTTCCCAGTCCCAGATCTCAACCATGCCATACCTGCATGCTGATATAAGGTATGGGCAGGTAGGGTGAATCGCCAATGAATTGACAGAACCACGACCGGTTGTTTTGAAGCTCTTTTTTCCGCCCATTACAGGACACGTGTAGACATGGATATATCCCGAATCATCTCCGGCTACGCACCATTTCTTTCGCGGGATGAATCCAACTGAGGTGATAGAGGGGCCCACATACATAACACCGTTGCGGACCTAGGATTGCAATACAAAAAAATTTCTTATGCAATTTGATAAAAAAACAGTTCTAATTTGATAAAATCATATTCCCATTCGGTAAAACCACATGCATTAAATAGCACGATAGCCTTAAATTCAAGGATTAAGCTAGAAACTATGATATAAAAGGGACATAAAAATGAAAAATAGAAAAAAATAAGGCAGCAAGGGATCGAACTACCGACCTCTTGCTCAAGATTCGACGTCCTTAGCACTAGGCTATCGATCTGGGAACGGTTTTGGCCAAAACTTCCTAGTTTGGTTTTTATTTGGGCCTATATAATTTGGGTTAATATGGGCTAAAGAGTTGAGTGGGCTGGATTGGTCTGGAGAAGCAGTGAATCGGTTCCAATCGGTCTCCGGCGCCGACGTCGCGCGGAGCCGCGACTCCCTCCGCACCGTGGGCGAGGCACGTCCACCCAATCCGCCTTCACTGCGAGGCGGAGGATCTGGAAGGGGAGGGGCAGCTGCTGAGCCTGGTGGACGGTCTGCGGCTATGGATGAAAACAGTACGGATATTTTCCGACCCGAATTCGTTTAGAGGGGTTTTAATTCGTCCCGTATCTAAGTTCGGATATTCAACATCCGATACCGTATCCGTATCCGAATATTGAAATCACATATTTATAATGTCGACATCCAAACGTACCCTATTAAAATCACATATTTATAATTTCGACATCCAACCATATCCTATCCGGCATGGTTGACACAATCCGTATTCGAATCGAATCCGAACAAAAATATGAAAATAAATGTGGTATCGGCGATATCCTTTTTTCGTATCCGATCGGTTTTCACGGGATATGTGGGCGGCGGCTCCGCCTTGACGAGCGAGGAGTTGGAAGCCCCCACCCCACCACCGTCGGGCGGTCTTGTTGTAGTCGGCGATGAGGCCGCACTCTTTGCACAAATATACAACCACATCGGGCGAAATGACTTTTTTCGCGGCGAATGGCAGCGTCCGGTTGCGAATGGAAGGTCATGGATGTCGTGGCCTCCCCGCGGCTGGTGCGTTTTGCCCGGCGGTAAATAATTTCAAAAACAAAAAAAAAGAGAAAAAGCCCAAATGGGCTGGATCCGCCGCCACCGCCGCCGCCGACGCCGCCGAAACCCTAGCGCCGCGGGGGAGTTTGTCGCCCGCGACGCCGCTGGAGCCGGATCGGCGTCAGTGGATGAAGAGGGCGCCGGATGCGCCGCCGCTATGGCCGACGCGCCACGGCGGCCCCGTCGTGCGCCACCGTGGCCTCGCGTGGCCGTCGTCCTTGCGTGGACTGGAGAGGGGAGAGGGGGAGTTAGGGATGGATTTGCGACGAGAAGTGAAAGACGGTGCATACCAACCTTAGCCGGGAGCTTGCGGGAGCTTGGAGCACGGAGCTTTACGGGAGGAGAGGGAGCCACACCGCCGCGCTCCATCTCTCCAACCTCGGCGGCGGATCCGGCCTCTCAACCTCCGGCGGCGGATCTCTGCCTCTCCAACCTCGGCGGGGGGAGGAGCCGCACCGCCGCGCTCTATCTCTTGCGCCACGCGGGCTGCGCTCTGCCCTTCGCGTGCCAAGGAGAGGCGGAGATGGAGGGCTGCGCCGCCGCACTCGACCTTGTGTGCCGTCGCCGCCCCATCGTGCTCCACAGCGCTACGCTCGTCGCCGAGAGGAAGAGAGTGAGAGGAGGAAGAGAGTGAGGTGCCGGGAGGAAGAGAGTGAGAGGAGGAGGAAGATGTGCTCCGCCACGCTACGCTCGTCGCTTGTCACGGGCTTACGACGGAGTTGGGAGGAACGACAGAGTCGGGAGGAACGGCGGGGGGCCGGAGGGAGTGAGATTGGTGTGGAAACCCTAACCCGCCTATTTATATCCAGAACGTAATCGGGCCTCTTCTTGGACTGTTTGGGCCTCAATCTTTTTATGTGACGGGCCTCATAATATGCCCGCCACGGTAAATGCCACGGTAAATCAATTTACCGTGGCGGGTTTTAAGATGTCCGCTGCGGAAAATACCTATTTTCCGCGGCGGACATCTTAAGTTGCCCGCCGCTTGATAAATTGATTTACCGTGGCGGCTAAAAATGCCCGCTACGGTAAATAAAAAAGTCCGCTGCGGTTATTCGTGTGATTTATCGTAGCGGGCAAATTAACGTCCGCCATAGAGTGAACAGTAGCACTGTCACGTAAGTTCGTTTCGGTAGTAGTGCCGGTGTCAGCGTACGAGAGTCGATGAGCAGCGGCAGGTTGCCGTTGTCAAGGGTCATCGAGGAAGGCAAGCGAGTCGTTGCGTGCTGCCGGCTATAGACTGGCGTATCGGGTATTCAGCGTTTGGGCTGGGCTAGACTGGTTTCTGTACACAAGGGATCGAATTGGGGTGAGCTAATTTATCAACGCATGTACATCTGGACTTGTGTGGGTGTGATTCGAATCCTAACCCATTGCCAGGTTTATTAGGCTAACATGATACAATACATATAATCTAGTCACAAAATTATTTTACCATCTTATTACATGTAAGTATTAAGTACAAGGCTGCCCCACAGGGTATGCGGTGGACCACCTGACATAAGCTGTGGGTCCGCCCCCTGTGATATGCATGCATCGCCATCATTTAGTATCATGCTATAAATCTTTCTTTCCTCGTTCTTGATATCTATTGAAAAAACTTTTGGCCCCCTGATAATTATTTAATGAAAATAATTATGGTTCCTTGTCATTGCTAAAAGTCTCCATTAATACATATTGTAAGGTGTTTGGGTTAATACGTACTAATTAAATTGTGCCAAATCGATACTTATATAATATATATATAAGTTCAACCATCTTAGCGCGGAAAGGAAAATATGCTTGAATCACATGTGCCATTACCTTCTTCACTTCGCAGTCCCAAATGGAAAGACACTTGCCATGACCCACCAAAATCCTAAGGGACGGAATTTGAGCACAAATAAGTGTAAGCTAGATGTATATCGAACTCATCATTCCGGTGTCTAGTCTAGTAATTAATACACAAACGTCGTCAATCGTTCCCCGTTTGGAATGGAGGAATATAAAAACAGAGGAATGGTAGGAAACACGAGGAATAAGGTAAGAGTGTTGTGGGAAAAGCAGGAGGAATAAAAATGCGGGGAAGATACAAATAGAGGTGTTTGGAACGCAGGAATTTATAACATAGGATTTCCAAAATGTAAGGTATAATTAAAAAAATGAATATTTGTTTTGTTCTTATTTTGAATATTTACGAGTACAAAGCCAAATTTTAACGACATATGAGAAAGAGAAAATAGTAACCTAAGTACATGAGAAAATAGTAACCGAATCTTATTAAAAAAATGGTAACCGAAGTGCATGATTATTTGATTATTAAAAGGAAAAGAATTCGTAACTGACATCCTGAAACCACGCCCAGCGGCCCAGGCCTTCTACGGCAAGGATGACGATTTGTTTATTCCTAAGAATCCTAGCTAACCCGTCGAAGCCTCCGCTCCCTCTCTCCACGGGCGAGGGACGACGTGATTTGCCTCGGACTTCCGCGAAACCACGAGCTCGGACTGGATTCTTTATTTCCTGCGTTTTGCGAGCGAATCGTCCCTTTCCTCCGGAACGGCGAGGCTGCTTTCCTCTGTTCCAAACAGCAATGACGTCAGCAAACTACGAGGAATCGATTTCCTTCAAAATTCCCTGCAAAAATCCTCCGTTCCAAACGGGGCCTAAATCTGCTCACCACGGTTGTGTTGAATGCACATCTATTGCTTCTATGTCCTGAAAATAGACCTGAGACAACAAAAAAATATCTCTGTCACCCTGATTACATATAAGAAACGGTATCATCTAAATCATAATCTGTCGGGGTCCTTTGGGCTAAATTAAACTTGATGACAGGGAACTGGTCAAATTTCAGTGGTACTACCTGCTAGAATGATATCTGTACGTGGAGGGCTTTCTCCCATAGAGAGGTCATAGATATGTATGTGGAGAGTAGCAAAGAAGATCGAGGAAGAAGAACAGGCAACTGAATCCAGTATCAAGAAAGAGGGCGAAGAGAACTGAATTGCAAACCAAAGGGCCGCACTAGCCGTTTTTATAGGCGGATACGCGATCACTTTGCCGGTTTCAAATTGGCACCGGCGGTGATATGGAAGTTCACTGCCGGATAATTGGCACCGGCATAAACCAAGCACCGTGGCCGTGGTGCGGAGGGCAAGGCAACAGTGCTCCTTCTGGATTGGTGCGGGGTCGAGGCGGTCGGGGGCTGTTCGACCGTTGACAATGCAAAATCTTGCCGGTGAGTAGTGTTAACCCGGCGGTGATACTCATAACACTGGGTGCCCGTGGTAGTGGCTACACCGGCGATGATATATGTGATCACCGCGGTGGTGAAAGTGCACCGGCGGTGTTATTACCGACATTGATATAACCCGTCGGCCGCAGCGGCGTGGTGCTCGGCCTTTTCTCATGGGAAGCGAGAGACACCTTTGTCGGTTTAATTAAAGCGGAACCGGTAGTGAAGACTAGAGCAACACGATTCTCAAGGCTGCGGCCGTGGCGTATCACGAGCCATGACCTACTCGGCAGCCTATATCGTACTATTAAAATGAAAATTTATAATACGGTGTGTACGTGGCGGCGAGCGGGGTTAGTTGAAATCTCAACGCATTGGCGAGATAAATTTGATGATTTCAATAAATCAAATTTTTCTGAGATATAACTATTTGTTAATCCTTTGCCGGTTCGTGTGTGGGCCCGGCGGTGATCAATGAAAGTGGAGACTCTGTTGTATCGTCCGCGCGCCATTGAAACGCAGACCCAGGTGAGCGCAGAACCGTTCGGCGCTGGAACGCGCTCGGCGAGAGAGATCGTCGCGAATTCCAACCGGCGATCGTGTGAATTCAAGCGGTTGCGCGTTGATCGTGGGGAAGTGGAGCACCGGCTAACTCTCTATTTAAAGCACACCCCGATCATATGGCGTTCATCCATTCCGGTTTCGATCATCCGCCCACATTCTCTTTGCATTCTTCATGGCCATGGCTGCCTCAGGCTCCAGGATCCAACAAGCGCACCGGGGAGGAGATGGGGCGGCGGAGGCCAAGGGCAAGGCACCGGTGGTGGGGCGCCCGGCGCCGGTTCCGACTCCGACTCCGACTCCGGCGACTCCGCCTCCGACCACGTCCCGCCCGCGGGACCGCCGCATGGACCTTCGGCCCACCCGGCTAGGCGGCGGCCGGCGACCTTGCTGGTCGCCCGCCAAGATGCGAGGTGATCGAGAGGACTTCACCCTCGATCGTCTCCGGGCCCCGCCTTCGGGATCTTTGAAGGAGCTAGCGGACGGCCATGGTCTTCTCCCAAGGGTGGATCCACCTGGACGAGAAGATGAACCACTACGCCCCAAGGTGGGGCGGTGGCGGGATCGTCCTCAAGGGCTTGGCCAAGAAGGACGACTCCCGGCGCGGAGGAGGAGGAGGAGGACGAGGACTAGGCCGGCGGCCTTCCTCTTTTTTCTTTTCTTTTTTTTTTTTATATCATTTTTATTATATGTTCATTTTTTTTTTTTTTTGTTTGTATATATTAATAAAATAAAAATTATATATATTATCGCTGTGTGTTGCTCCCTACGTCCCCCTCGAATACATTTCGTTTCCAGTTCAAAAGAGCGATTAAAATTAAAATATGATTTGTATCTTAACTTGTCCTTTGGAAAATAATTAAGCGGCGTTGAGTGCGAGGAGGCGGCCATTGGGCGCGGTGGCGATTACGTTTTTCGAGGAACCGTCTTTTGGGAACGCCACATTTATACCCGTCCGTGCCCCCCTCCCGTTATCCACACACTAACTTCTCTTTCGTGCCCCTCACATGCGAGGAACGCCCGGACTCGCCGCCGCCCACGATCGTCGACATAGCGCCACCGGGGAGGAGATGAAGTTATTTGTGGAGCGCCTCCACGCCGCCCTCACCAAGCTAAGCGGCCCGGCCGGCGGCGTTGGCGCCAAAGGTGAACCGCCCCTCGAGGGAGAGGGCCAACTTCTACGCCCTCGGTCAGGTCTCGGCCGATACCCTCGCCGAGGGGATACCGGCCAAAACCGGAGGAGGCGGCCGGGAAGGCGGCCAAGCGCGAGGCAAGGGAAGGCGGCCAAGCGCGGCCAAAAGCGGCCTAGGTTCCCTTCTTTTATTTGTTTATGTTAATTTTTGTTGTCGATACGTGTGGATGTGTAAGATACAATGATCTGTGTGGTTAATTTGCTAATGGTTCGAGTTATTGGTTAATCTGTTGCATGGCACTCTCTTTATCTTTTCGTTAATTTGGGTTCTAATGTTTCCTTTGAATCGGTTTATTATTTCTTATGATGCGTGTCAATCTTAATTTTCTATCATCGTGTTCAACTGTTCCCTTGTGAAACCGCGGTGAGTCCTATATACATAACCCCCTGTCTCCGGTCCGCTCTCCGGCACTCCGCTCTCCAAACACACTCCCCTCTCTAACCCGTTTTCACGATAAGCCGGCCGGGTCGGTGACGCCCGCCCGGCGGCCGACATGGATTCCGACCGGGCGGAGAAGTTCATCTGCATCGCCTCGGCGCCGCCAAAAAGCTCAACGGCCGAGGCCGGCCGTTGTGTCATTTGTTAATGGATCGGTCGTTTGTTAATCGATGCGTGTTAATCTTCAGTTTTGATTTTTGTTTCTTGCTCCTTTGCTTCCCCTCCCAAATCGCTATCGGTTCTGTAACATCCCAAAATTTCCTCGAAGGGAAATTACGTAAATCTGAATATCGTGGCAGTCTCGAAGATCATCCCATCACATTATCGAATTACAGTCAAATATCAATTACAAGACTTCGTTCAAAAGCGAGAATTAGAGGTTCTAGTACTTTATTACATCGCCACTCGGCGGAAACAAACTAGCACGAAGCAATAAGAACAGCATCTTGGCGGAGGCGACATCGTCTCGGCTTGAGCGTAGCAGCGAAACTCCCGGCTCAATCCTCCCACTCGCCTTCACCGAAGTCCGACTCATCACCTAAGCGGCAAGTTTATCAAGACGATTTGTGCCGGCGGGTTCCCCACCCTATGCGCAAGCTTTGTGGAAGCTGGATGCATGTATGGTAATAACAAGAGGCCTAATATGGGCTGTAGTTTCCTATGCATGAATGAACCAAGTTTAATAATAATATTTTAACACACAATATTCTCAACCCAACACTTTCCCAAAACCAACTCATCTCAACACAAGTCTCAACTAGCCTCAAAGCTATCACTCAGGTCGACAAGACAGCACCAGCTCCTGTGCCTTGCCTAACCGGCTCTCAGCCCTCCAGGCTCTCAGCCGTAACACACCCCAACCAACCACACTCGAGGTAAGAAAGAAAACACCCTCTCTACTCGGAGAGAGAAGTAACCCAGGAAAAACCTGGTCAAAAGACCGGCGCAAGCCGCAGGAGGTTCCGGCAATAGGCCAGGGTTACCTTTAGCGAGTCCAGGTCCAGACAGGTCCTAGCCCGAAGGCCGGACTATACGTATAGATTTACAACTCTGCAGAGCGTGTGCTCAAGACCAAACGGTCGCCATCACAGGCATAGCAAGTGCCTAGGCCGACATACGGAGACCTCCTAATCCGACGATGCCACCCAACCACTCAGCTCTGAGAAGCCCCGGAGTACCACCAGGATGCTGAGACTGTAAGAACAGGTACGAGCTCAGACTCTAGTCACACTGCTGTCTCGGGAGGGTGTGGGTCCTCGACACCCCTACCTCCCTATAAACTATCCGCTATCCTCCCGGAAGGTATGGCACCGCCGACTAAAGGGGCAATCCGCAAACCCGCCCATACGTAAGGCGCAAGGTGAGCACTAATTTCCGGATCCTTAGTCCTCGAAGATACAAGTCCTTAGGGTTGACCAAGCAAGACATCTTCTCACTCCCTTCCCCGGCCTTCGTCCTGTCACAAGAGTCAGCACCGGGTCTCAAATCCTCACACACAGTTACCCGCCACAGGTAGGACAGAATGGGGACGCTCAGAAGTATCCCCGGCAAGACTGGTCTCTGCGACTCGTCGTGGATCCTGCTTGGTCGACTCGACCCTCACCACACACCCAAGTCTAGACAGAAAACTCACCCCACTGGTGATCCAACCCAACCGTCCGGCTCATATACCCGGCTCTATATATATACACGTAAGTGATATAATGCTGATAAAAACAATGAAAGTATATGGCTTGAGTCTAGTCTATAAGCGGGTGTGCAGGAGATAGGTTGCGTCAAGGTATAAAGGCTCAACAGCATTTCTACCATGCAACCTAGCAGCAAATGCATAGCAACATAAAGTAAAGCGCTAGCAAATCTATATGATATGTCTAATAGGTGCTATGATGGTGGGTGGGACATGGCACTGAGTGGTCGCTCGACTACGGGTCAAAGTCACGGTCTTCATGGTCCTCCCGGCTCTCCTCGGGTGCAGACGTAACGAAATGGTTGCGATTAGCAACCATTTAGAATATCACAAAGAAGCAAATCGAAAATTGAAGACCCAAATTCTCTCATGGATAAGCCTATGACGTAGAGGAGAATTTTAGAAAAATTTGGACACTGGTTTCATAATTTTTACGAAATCGTATGAATTTTCTATGAATTTTCAAAGTGCGAAATCATTTCGAAATTAGAAAAACGAGGGTTTAACTACTGGTGACACGTGGCGGTATTTGGTTGTGCTGTCTTGGCGGTCGGCAAGCATGACGTCCGCACCGAGTGGTTTTGGGTTTGGAGGCGGCGAGGTGGGGCGGATGGCGTCGGCATGGCGTCATGCGGTCCCGGATGACATATTTGGCGACGGGTGGGTCCCAGCGGTTTCTTGGGCGACAGGTGGGGCTGCGACGTCAAGATGACGTCAGCGTTGACTCGGTCAACGGTCAAGCGGGCTGGAATGGGCCCGGCGGGCCGGCGGCCGGACATGGGCGGGTTTGGGCGGATGGGCGGGCCGGCCGGACACGTGTCGGCTGCGGCTCGGCCACGTGGCGCGCGCGGGCTCGGAACGGGTCACGCGGGTCTGGTCCACGAGATGCCCCTGGTTCCACGGTGGACTCGCGTTGGTGGTCCATAGACCACCACGCGGTTCACCATGGACCGAGTCCATTTCTCCCTTCTCCCCCTTCGGTCCACGTGGATCGGGTCTACGCCGGTGCGCTCCCGGCCTCCTCCTCCCCCTGCTCGGGCGGCGGGAGCCGCCCGCCGACGGCGAGCCCGCCGAATCCGGCGCCTCCGTACCTCGAGGTCTTTCTCGGGGGGCGCCATCGCTCCGGGGCACCTTGGCGGCTCTAGGCTAGGTCGGGCGTCAATCCCCTCGTCTCGGCGCCGGGCGCGTTGCGCGCGGCGGCGCACGTCGGTGAGGCGCCACAGGGCGGCGTGGGGCTCCAAGCTGCCTTTTTTTCTCGAATCGGCACCGGGACGTCACGGCGGTCATCGCGGTGGCGATGTGGTCGGCGGCGATGCTCAATCGACCGGCCAGCGGCGGCAACATGGTTGCGTCGGCGGGCGGGTGGCGTCGCGACCAAGGGCAAGGAAAGCCCGCCATGGCCTCCCGTTCACTCGGGTGTGTCCCCGAGGCGATAGCGCGCCACCCACGGCAACCAAAACCCGCGACGGAGTCCGCTGCTTGGCGAAGGCCGCGGTGGCGCTCCGGCGGCATGGCGGCCGCGCGGGCGCAAGCGCCAAGGCGGCGCCTTTCCTCCATCCAACTACACGGCTGGGTGCGCGGGATCGCGGCGAAGCTCAACGGCCCGTCCTCGTCGCGGCGAGGTGGCGGGGCGGCAGAGGCAGCTACGCCACGGCGGCGCCATGGTGCGGCGGCCGTGAGCGGCAGGTGCCGCGGCCGTCAACCTAGGGCTCGGCGTTGGTGAAAACCTTGCTTTTCTCGGCGTCACGGCTGGCGGATACAATGAAGGCGGTCCGGCGGCCTAGTCTTTCGTGGTTCGGCCGGAACACCGGCGGCTCGCGATGGATGGCATGTGCCATGGCGGCGGCGGCGTCGGCGTCGGCGTTCCGGCCGCGAGGGCTCGGCATGGCCGACTCGCTCTCCAGGGGCATCCGGTGCGCGAGCGGCGGTGTTCAAACAAGCAAGCGACCTCGCGTCCCCGTGAAGTGGGAACGCGACGGCGAGGGCGGTGGCGCGCGGCGTGGCGTCGGCGTGCTCACCTTGGGTGGCTGCGGTCGCGGTGAAGCGGTGCGGCGAGGCGGCAGCTCGGTCGGCAACCGCGGGCTCGGGCTCGCGGTTCTCCTCCGGCTCCGGCTTGCGGTCCAGCAGCTACGGCTCCGGCGGCGCTCCCTCGAGCTCCGACGGCGGCGGCGGCGACGACGGGCGGCTCCGGCTCCTTCCCCTGCCCCCCTTCTTCTCCTTTCTTTCCCCCTTCCTCTCCCTTGCGACGAGGCGGATGGTGTGGGATGCCACCAGAGGCGGCACGGTTTGGGAAACCCTAGCACCCGGGGCTCCCTCTTTATAGGGCGGCGGCGGCAAGGCGAGGGAAGCGGGTAGGTGCGATCGGAGGCGTTTGAATGCGTGGTCGAGGTTGGTGGGGCGGCGTGGCTCCTTCTCGTGCGGGCTAGGTGGGTCGGCTTGTTTGGGCGCAGCGAGCGGCGACAGGGTTGTCGGCGCGTCGCGCGGCTTTACCCTGCCTGCCGGCGTTTTGGGCGTCCGTGTGCGGCGGGGGAGCTTCTTGGCTGCCAAGCCGCGGTTGGGGGCGCGGCCTCCGTTGGCGTGTAGCGGGGATGGGCGGCCTCGGGTGCTGGGTGGCGCGCGGGCGCGGAACGGCGCTGGGCGGCGGCAGCGCCCTGCGCCTCCTTTTCCTCTTTTGGGGAGCGCGAGAGAGTGAGGAAAAGATGACAAGTGGGTCCCGTATCCCCACTTGCCAGTGGCCGAGAGAGGCGGGGGGTGAAAGGTCAAAGCGCCTCGCAAGTTGCCGCGGGCGGATCTCTGGCTGGGCCGGCCCACGAGCGCGAGTGCGAGTGGAGTCGGCCTGGTGCGGTTCTTGGGGGTGGGCCGCCCGGGCCGGTCTCCCTCCATTCCCTCTTTTTCTTTTTTCTTTTCCCTTTTCTATTTTCTATTTTTTCCTATCTAAAATCTATTTAAGCCATGGGCATCTATATGCAATTGCATGAGTTGCCAATCATGCAATTACCCTTAGGGCATCCTAGGGGTCCTTGTGGAGTTTGGTTTTCCAATCAAAGGGGGTTGGCAACAAAGCAAGATTTAATTTAAAAGACTTGTGGATTTTATTAAGCATCACATAAAATCATAAAGAGCCAACTCAAACATGGTTTAATTAAAATGCAATGATGCTTGATAAAATAGAAGACAATAGGTTCTACTTGTGCAACTAGGGGTGTCTCTCTACATGCAATACACCATTGCATGGCTTGTTAAATTTTTTTTTGAAAGTTGGGATTTTTGTGTGGCTAAAAACTGGGTTGTTACAGTTCCAATCAACCCGGTTGTGTTAATCGTTGAATCGCTATCGGTTCTAATTCAAAACCGCCAGTGATCTCGTGTCCATCAAGACCACTTTGGGGAATGATTCAAACCGGTAGAGATATAAATCTTCACCGCCGGTATTGGTCGAGTCCGTGGAGATTACGGTTTGTCCCGCGCTGGGACGGTTCATCTTTGTCGGGCGCTGTTCATCGCTGCCCGGTGAACTAAATTTCGGCAGATGATACCGGCGGTAGTGATGAGCGAATCTGTAGTAGTGTAAGCAACCAAACCACAACACTTTATTTTTGTTGACCACAAGCATTAATATTCAAACATCGGTCTGAATCCACGTAGGACGCCAGGTTATCACCACAAACAAAACCCAGCTCATCATCAAAATTAATCAATTAATTAATAAATAAATAAAATCCACGTATGTGATAGATGTATATACCAATGAAAACCAGCATCGAATTGAAAGGGGTCCAATACGACCGGTGCAAAACATGGTCCATCCATTTACAGGAATATCACCTAGCTACTGTGAATCTGCAATAAAAATTGAACAGGCCTTGCAATCCAAGTCCAAGAAAGAAAACCTTGGTTCATCCAAATTCAAACTCTAACCTATTCAGATAAGTGATCAGCATGGCACCGAGTACAGTGCTCCACCACTGTCAGCTTAACAGTAGACGGAACTTTATCTTCAATGTATGTTCTAATTGCCATGACCCCTCTACGGGCTTCCATGAGAGAAGCTTTACTCATTGGAGCGCACATGCCACCGTCGTTCAGTATTGCGTCATCACACGTGGGATCACCATAAGTGGTATCCAGTGTAAGGCAACCAAGTGACTTGGCGTTCTTGAGAATGTAACATGTTAGCTCAACCAAGCTCTTCTCTGAATTGAAACCTATGAACTTGACACTCTTGAGGCAGCCATGGTGCTGTTCAGGAATCTGCCTCAGCTGCGATGAATGTGAGAGATGGGGCTGGTAGGAAGGGGAACGAGAGGGGAATTTGGACTTGGAGGAGAAGAATAGGTTGCAGATGAATGATTAACAGTAAAATTCGAATTTGGTTCATACAATCGATAGTGAACTCAGCGCCGGACTCGGGTACTTATACGTTACAGGGAACGATGTCCCTTTTCTCGCACGCAGGCGGTAGTGGGCTTCGGGCTTCATGCGGCCCAATCATCACCAATGTACCTTGGATTCACCCTCCTTGTCCTGGGCTTGCCGTCTGGCGCCGAAGGCGCCTTCTCAGCATCGGAGACGGCAATACCGGTGCTGACATTCCCCCGTTCTTGAGGCGCAGCTTGACCCCAAGCTGCGGACTTGGGAAACTCTTGATGAACAGCTTCATAGTCCTCCCACGTGGCGAGCTCAGGGGGCAAGTTGTTCCACTTGATCAAGACTTGAGGCAAGGACTGACCATCTCGGACAACAGAACGAGTCTGCAGAACCTTCTCAGGTGCAAGGTGCAAAGCAAAGTCAGATGGTAGTGAAGGGATAACCTGATGGGAAGCGCCAACAGCCTTCTTCAACTGTGAGACATGGAAAACCGGGTGAATAGCACAATGAGCAGGAAGATCCAGCTTATAGGCCACCGAACCAATCCGTTCAAGCACACGGTAGGGACCAAAGAACTGGAAAGCCAACCGATGAGAGCGTGGAGCAAGAGAAGTCTGAACATAGGGCTGTAATTTCAGGTAGACAAGGTCACCAACAGCAAAGGATCGTTCGGATCGATGAAGATCAGCATACTTCTTCATGCGTTGCTTGGCGCGATTCAGATGATCTTGTAACAGACGGTCCATCCAATCTCGGCCAGAAAGCCACTGATGCACACTGCCAACTGAAGACTGTAAAGCAGTAGGAATCAAACGAGGGGGGTAGCCATACAGTGCCTCGAAAGGAGAACGACCAATGGAGGAGTGGAAACATGTGTTGTACCAAAACTCGGCATTAGTCATCCAAGCAGACCATTTTCGTGGACAAGCATGAACAAAACAGCGCAAGTAAGTCTCCAGGCATTGATTGACTCGCTCAGTCTGACCATCGGACTCGGGTGATATCTTTGTAGAGCGACAGAGAACAACACCCACCGGGACGAAAGAGCTCATCCCAGAAATTGCTTGTAAAGATTGTATCACGATCGGACACCATAGTCCGTGGCAAGCCGTGCAAGCGAAATACTGAATCAAAGAAACTCTGAGCCACGGATTCAGCCGTGTAGGGGTGTCGAAGGGGCACAAAGTGGTTGTACTTAATTAGTGAGCATATCAACCACCACCATGATGCAGTCAAAGGTACCGGAGGGTGGAAGACCTTCAATGAAATCTAGAGAAAACACCGCCTTATTTTGTGTCGGGAACCCGGCAGAGGCTGGAGGAGGCCGAGGTAGTTTAGAGCGATCAAACTTGGCATGTTGACAAATGGCACGGGGACTGCACAAAGCGTGTAACAAAAGTTTTCATCCCTTTCCAAGCAAAGTTCTCGCTTCATGTGACTATAGGTGGTGGGGCACCGGAATGACCACCCCAAGCACTAGCGTGGAACTCGAATAAACAATTTAGTTTTCAAAGAATCATCATCACCCACCCAAATTCTGGACTTGTAACGGAGGACACCAGACTGAAGTGTGAAGTGAGGAACTGAATCAGCTTGTAATGCTAACTTAGCAATCATAGTCATTGGAGTGGCGGCCACCCACGGTGATAACCAAGATGGAACCAAAGTAGATATAGCGGCACAAGTGGCGGGTGGATCGGGTGTCGAGACAATGCATCGGCCCAGCACGGTTTTTGAACCAGCTCTGTAAACAATACGATACTGAAGCCCAAGCAATTTGGAGAATACTCTTTGTTGCCGTAAGTGTGCAAGCGTTGATCAGAAAGTTGAGTCAGACTTTTCTGATCAGTCAAGATGAGGAACTCCTAAAATTGCGAGATAGGGACGCCAAGCATCCGCACTAACAGAATAGCCATGAATTCCTTTTCATATGTGGAAAGGCCTCTGTATTTAGGACCTAGAGCTTTACTCATAAAGGCAATGGGGTGTCCTTGCATCAAAATAGCACCAATTCCAGCTTCTGAGGCATCAGTTTCAATTGCAAAGGGCTTAGCAAAATCTGGCAGAGCCAAGACAGGGGACTGACATAATGCATCTTTAAGGGTCCGAAGGCGGTAGAGTGCTCGGATGTCCACACAAAGATGGAATCTTTGTCGAAGGGTCGAGATGGGGACTAGAGGGGGGGTGAATAGTCCCTTTTAAAAACTAATCGCACCGGCTAACCGAAACAAATGCGGAAATAAACTTATCGGTCTAGCCAAGACTTCACCCCTCTAACTAAGACTCTAAATCACCTCACAAAAGATCCTACACAAGAAGAGTGAGGTGACAAGCCTAGCTTGAGCTCCTAATCAAATCTAATGCAAGGTCACACAAACCTAAGCACTAGTACTTCAAGCACGGGTGAGCTCCTACACAATTCTAGTAAGCGCAAGCACAAAGCTCCTAAGCTCACTAGATGCACAATGGACAAGGCAACACACGCCTAACCCAAAGGCTCAAATTACCTAGCTACACAAGCTAAGCAAAGTAACTAATCAAGCTACACAAGCTAGATAGTTACAACTACTCTACTCAAGCACAAGCACAATATATATATATGAATGTAATGACAAAGCTTGAGATAAGAGAATGCAAACCACCATGAAGTGTGGACACAAGATGACACCGGTGATTTTTACCGAGGTCTCGGGAAGCTTGCCAACTTCCCCTACTCCTCGTTGTGTCGACCAACACTTTAGTGGTTCCACGGTTTGGCGAATCACCCGGTGATGATTCTCAAGCTTAATGGCGAGTGCCAAATCCCACGGTGGAGAGCTCGTCGAGACACACTCACAAAGTGTGAGTTCTCTAGCCAATCCCTCGAGAGGGTGCCGTGTGAACCCACACACAAGTGTGGTAGCTCAATGACACGCTCCACTAGAGTTGCTCTTCACGATCCCCGCGAGGTGAGCACGAACCTCTCACAATCTCTTCTTGGAGCACCGCACAATCTTCTTTGCGTGCTTCACGAAGCCTCTTGCCACCAAGCCGTCTAGGAGGTGGCAACCTCCAGAGAAACAAGCCCACCGGCTTGCAACACGAACACCTAGTGCCACGAATGCGATCTCTCAACGCAAGCGCACTAGGAATCGATCTCTCACTCAATCGGATGAGCGATATCAAGCATATGTGAGTGGGAGGGCTCTCAAGCACCACAATACAAGCCACCAAGGCTAGAATGTGCTCGACCACCGACCAAAGCCGGCCACCCCATCTATTTATAGCCACAAGCCAAAATAGAGCCGTTGGGGTGCTTACAGCGTTGGCCCGGGACGCACCGGCCGGACTCACCGGCGAAGTCGGTCCAGCGTCCGGTCGCTCCTTCCGGCGTCGGTCGAGAGCGGACAAGGCCATCGGGCCCCTGGCTAACGCGGCTTCGCCGGCGTCGGTGCATGCTTCCGGTCGTCACGGAAGCTTCCGGTCCCTGCGTCGATCGCGGCGTCGGTGAAAACGCCCGGCTGCGAGCTTTACGCGAGCGCACCGGCCGGGGCGCTTCCGGTGAGCGCGTCCGGTCAAGCCTCCGCTTCCGGTCGAGCGTCCGGTAGGCGTTTTCGGCGAAAAACTCCACCGAAACACCGACGCCTTCTCTTCCTTTGCTTCGACATGCTACCCATCAAGTATACCAAACTTGAGCACGAGGAATAGCATGTTTTCATCTCCAACTTGCATCCGGCGCAATAGAAAATATGCATCTCATTTTCTCGAAGGCGCCGAATCCCGAGCGGTTCCCAAACCCAACTCAACCCACGCAATCACCGCCGCCTTTGCAAATGTGCCAACACCACCAAGTGTACATCATCATGTGCAAGTGTGTTAGCATTTTCACAATCATTTCAAAGGCCGGGTTAGCTCTTGTCACGCCACTCGATCCTAACACATCGCAAAGTTAGATCGCTCAAGTGGCACTAGATGACCGATATGCAAAAACCAGTTTGCCCCTCTTAATAGTACGGCCATCTATCCTAAACCCGGTCATAAACTTCTCTAAGCTCCAATGACCGGCGAAATGAAATGCCCTATAGGTTATACCTTTGCCTTGCGCATTTCCATTCCGCTCCATCTCCAAGTGCCAATGCAACCAATGCACCAACACGATCAAGAATGATATGATCCACTTCATATCATCACATGACCTTCTTGGTCCATCGATCTTGACCTCACTTGCTCTTCACCGCTATTGCATCGGTCCATCGGCGCCAAGTCCGGTGACTTGCCCTTCACACTTGCAACCGGTCCTTCAAGCCAAGCCTCGTCTTGATCTTCACCACCTTGGTCACATGACTCCATGTCATGTCTCATATGCAATAAGCTCCTTCATTGCATCATCATGTGTGAACTAATCTCCTGTGTATAATCTCAATCACACATATTAGTTCACCTAATGTTGACACTCAATTACCAAAAACCACAAGGGACCTTTCAAATGCTTCTTTAATAGAGATGTCAGAGGTTTGGAAATCATTCCAAAATGCCTTACAAATCGTCTGTAGTATCCTGCCAATCCCAGGAATGATCTGAGTTCCTTGACTGATGTTGGAGTAGGCCAATTAGCAATTGCCACCAACTTAGCTGGGTCTGTACTCACACCTGACCCACTGACCACATGCCCCAAGTAGGAAATAGAAGTTTGGGCAAACACACACTTAGAGAGTTTCAAGTACCGCTGATCCTTAGACAATAAATCAAACACTATTCTGATATGCTGAAGATGCTCTTCTAAAGTCTTGCTATAGATAAGAATGTCATCAAAGAAAACAAGAGCAAACTGCCTTAAGCAAAAAGGGTGCGGGGTAGTGTTCATAGCTCCTTGGAAAGTACCGGGTGCACCCGGTCGGGCCAAATGACATAACCTTGAACTCAAAGCTGTCCACGGTGAGTTTGAAAGGCAGTTTTATGCTCTTCCCCCTCTTGCATTCTGATTTGGTGGAACCCAGCTTGAAGGTCCAGAGTAGTGAAATAAGTAGCTCCATTGAGTTCATCCAATAGCGCTTCAATGATTGGGACAGGGTACTTGGTCTTAGCAGTAATGGCATTTAGCTGTCTGTAGTCAATGCAGAAACGCCAGGTAGAGTCCTTCTTCTTAACCAAGAGCACAGGAGAAGCAAATGCACTTGCACTAGGCTGAATGATACCTTGTTTGAGCATATCTGCCACTTGCTTCTCAATTTCTGACTTGAGAACTGGGGCATATCTGTAGGGCCTTACAAAAACAGGTTGAGCACCAGCCACCAATGGAATAGAATGGTCACAGGCTCGTTTAGGTGGAAGTTCAGAAGGGGCAGCAAACAAATGACTGTATTCATCTAAGAGGGGCTGCACCAAAGGATGAGCAGGAGTAGCAGCAGCAATAGTATCTTGTAACAAAGGCAACCGCAATCATCTTGAACCCACTGGCAGAATAGCAGAATCACCCCATAAGCACACAAATTTACCTTCATAAGGACTAGAGAGCCACCGCTCTTTCCAATCAACCTGCATAGGACTGAAAGTTGACAGCCAATCTAGCCCTAGAATCATGTCATAAGAACTGAGTGGTAACAGTTTAAGATCTGCCGTAAAGGAATAGCCCTGAATTGACCACTGAGCGTTGGGTAAATAAGATGAACAATCAATAATCGCCCCATTGGCCACCTGCACCTTTACTGCTGGCTGAAGAGACTGAATACCAGCCAAGGAAGCACCTCTGGAAATATCCAGGAAGGAGTGAGTGCTGCCAGAGTCCAACAAAATGGATAGAGATTGACCACAGAACCCGACCGGACACTGCGAAAGTCTTGATAGAAGGGGCACCAATAACAGCAGCAACTGACAGGTGCATCATAACTTGTGCATCAATTGTAGGATCAGGAAGAGGTTCATCAGACATACCATCATCATCTGGGAAAAGGTCCAGGATCTCTTGGACCAAATGCAGCTGCACATGTTCAAGCACACCTATGCTCGCGGCTCCATTTAGCTCCACTGCGAAAACAGAGACCCTGAGCCCGTCGAGCAGCACGCAGAGATTGAAATTTCTCATCAGATGTAGCACCAGGAGTCACCTTCTTTGTTTCACCAGCATCAGGTCGTGGTACTTGTGGGGCGGAGGAAGAGGTCCCGCCTTACCGCGGCGGCTTGTGAGAAGGTCCAACCGCATCGAACGCCTGAATCCCTTCTTGGTCACGCCGAGTGCCTCCTCCTGCAGTTCAGCCAAATTGCAAGCGTATCGAGTGTTGCAGGTTTAAGCACAATAAGAACAGCCTTAATATCATCCCTGAGGCCATCTATGAATCGCTGCACAAAATACAGTGGATCTGGGTGTTTGGCGTAGGCTTTAAGTTCATCTACTAGCTCTATGAACTGCTCTGTGTATTCTGATACAGGACCAGTTTGACGGATGCGAAATAGACGACGCAACAACAACTCATGCTCATCACGACCAAAACGGGAAAGAAGCTGAGAACAAAACACATCCCACTGCAGAGACTCAAGGTCATCATCAACTGAGGATAACCAACGCTTGGCAGCACCATGAAAGTGCATAGTAGCAGCAGACACCCAGACCTCGGACTCAACTCGATAGAGGCGAAAATAATGCAGAGCCCGCTTGATCCATAGCTTAGGATGTTCACCCTCAAACTTGGGAAAATCAAGCTTAGGAAGTTTGCTTGACTGATCACCACGAGAACCCCCCTGAAACCCCAACTCATAGCACTGACGCTGCGGAGGAAACTGCGGTCTAGGTGGTGGAGCAGGCAAGGGAACGGAGTGGCGTGGAGACATACCCTGAAAGTTTGGTGGCCATAGAGTGGTGACCACTCCATAGCCACCCCATCGATGTGGTGCCCATCGGGCGGGTTGGCCGCGAATCCCACGGGTGGGCGTGGGGCGACGCGAAGCCACCCGGGCGGAACAGATGTGTTCACCATGGGCGTGGCTCCGTCTTGATTGGCGGCGGTTGATGCGCCCCTGCTGCGTGACCGCGGGGACGGTGGAGCAGACTTGGGTTGCGAAACGCCGCGGACTTGAGGATCACGCCGGGGACGTCGGGCGGACGGAGACTTGGGACCCGACGAAGACGGCGCCGAACCGTTGATGCCTGGCGAAGTAGTGGGTCCATCAACCATGGAGCGCTCCATGAACTTGGAGATTTTCCCCACCTCCGCCTTCAGGCCTGCGAGGCGACCGAAGTCGCCGCGGAGATCATCGGCACCGTGTCGACTCCGGACGCCAATTGTCGAACACCTTGGCGGCCTCTTCCAACTTGTCGATGCGGGCGGACGCCGCCGCCCGGTGGCATCATCCAGCTTGGGCTCGAACTCGTCGAAGCGGCGATCCATGGCGTCGGCGGTTGCCGAGGGACCGGATCTCGTCGAGGATGAGCTTCGAGTAGGATCCATCACGCCGCGTTTATTTTCCGCGGGTGTAGTGATCGTGAGGAAGGGGATCTAGTGCAGGCCGATCCAGAGTGAATCGGCGCACCAACTCAATGACGGTGGATGGAATTAGTGCAAATCGAACTCGGATCAAGGGAGACCGAATCCAACTCGACTTATGACCAGAGCCGTGTGTCAATTGAGCGATCCGGAAAGCAGAATCCCAAGGAACCGGTGGCAAATCCGATACCAAATGTGAGAGATAGGGCTGGTAGGAAGGGGAACGAGAGGGGAATTTGGACTTGGAGGAGAAGAATAGGTTGCAGATGAATGATTAACAGTAAAATTCGAATTTGGTTCATACAATCGATAGTGAACTCAGCGCCGGACTCGGGTACTTATACGTTACAGGGAACGATGTCCCTTTTCTCGCACGCAGGCGGTAGTGGGCTTCGGGCTTCATGCGGCCCAATCATCACCAATGTACCTTGGATTCGCCCTCCTTGTCCTGGGCTTGCCGTCTGGCGCCGAAGGCGCCTTCTCAGCATCGGAGACGGCAATACCGGTGCTGACAATGAACCATCAAAAACCGATGCATGCTGTATCTTATCCTGGGATACCTGAAGATGAAAGAACGTGACAACAGAAAATACACTTAAAGAATGGTCGCCCAAGGTTGATCAGATATCTTTTCAGGATCGAATGAACGTTCCCTTACATTCAACAACAAATTCTCCAAACAAGGAGAAGCATCAAGGAAAGAAACCAGAGAAAAATAATCATAACCCGGGCAAGATGCAAATCTCAGAGAAATATGCAGGTGCTTGAGGAAGAGGAATTTGGTAGGCAGCATAGATGTATGGACCACCTGCAACATAGAGATGTGTCAGATTAATTATACAAAGGTATAATATTGCGATATGCACACATTCCTAATCTACAATAACTTATGTTTTGGGAGGAAGTATACCTCAGAATCCGACTTGATGGAAAGAGACTCGATGTTTGGCATATTGGATGGAAACTCGGCACGGGCATAACATATGAGTTTTTTTTTTTTTTTTTTTTTTTTTTTTTTTGCGATAAGGCATAACATATGAGGTTTGGATGGCACATGTAGAAGTACTTCAATTGCAATGTTTCTCCAAGTGAGACTTTTACGTCCCATCCTGAAAATAAAATAAAACTGGATAGATTTCGAGCTTTGCTCTCTAGCACTTGCAGATTGGAGCAAGAAGAAACGCTTAAGCAGCTAAGCTGCAGCAGCACGCAAGGTATCCTCATGCACATTATCCCCAAGCAATTGTCGACTTCTAACTGCTCTAAAGCAGGAGAGTTAGAAAAAAGCACTCAAACTCATCATCCAAAATATGCACGGACTCCAGGCACAAACTTGTTAGGTTTCTCAATGGGCCAAGGTCAGCTGTGGGATGGAAGGCGCAGAAGGAAAGTTGAAGACACCGGATTGAGTTTCGGACCCCATCAGATAAAACTGTGCATGAGATGTTTTGCTTCATTTTGTCCAAACGTTCGTCGAATATACTATATCTATTATGATATGGCTCAATGGTGAGTTCCTCAATCCCAGGTGTAACAGCAACCTGAAGCCAACTGTCCAGATACTGGTAGGAATCATAAATATCATATAACTGAAGCTTGAGTATCTTAATGTGGCTGCCTTTGTAGTTCCTCAGGATGTTGTCAATTATGCTTATTTAGCTGGAATCCTCTCGAGGTGTTTCTGCATTTGAGGCCAGGATATGCCTATTTAAGGTGAGATTGGGATGACACCTCCAGGAATCTAGAAAGGCTTGAGACAAGCAAGCAGCACGGGCAGCATCACGCACACGCAGTGGCAATAGGGAATGTATATGGCGCCAGATGTCCTGCACAAACATGCACGGGACGACAAAAGATAAGCATAAGGATATGCTAAATAAGGGCTTACTCAGGGTTGGGGTTCGCCGTCGACGCCGCCGCTGCCGGTCGCACTGCAAGGACATGAGCCGCTGCAACGCCAGTAGCCCCATGGTTGGTCTTGTACGTTGGATGGAGACTGGAGTAGACAACGATACCTCTCCCCGACAGATTTTCTCACCGAGAAATCAGCACGGCTCCGTTCTGCCGATCCTGATTCTTATACAGGCTACAAGACGAGGAAGAAATCGACGTTGGCGCCACCAGCGCCGCCGAGCGGAGCTAACCCGGCTGCAACTGCAACAGACGAGAGGAAATCAGGAAGCTCCCCGTAAATGCATAGCAGGACAGAAGTCCAAAAGAAAGAGCCCACACTGCCGGCCCATAAACTCCGCCCAGGCCCAGCACAACGCGCGGCCCAGGAATGAGGCGAACGTGGCCGACATGGAAAGGCGAAAAGAGGAAGAACTAGGCCCAAAATTCTTCTTTCCTTTTTTTTTTTTGTCCCTCTTCGTTGGAGATAATATCATACTGCACATCTGAATTCCTGAAGGCGTTGATCCAAGTTGCATGTTGATATCCGAAGGCCAATGATTTGATTTCATATAAGGTTTGGCATGGTATTTTTATACAAGCTGATTACAGGAATTTATATAGGTCATGTAGGGAGAGAATCAGAGAGCTCCTATTAGAAGTAACCAACGGCCTTTCCAAATTGAATTCAATTGAAATGGTTCTTAGAAAGGTTCTCTACGGACAAGTAACACAAGTTAATAGGGATGCTAATTTTATGAAGGAAAAAAACAAATACAGCGCACCGAACAATATTTGAGAGGGATGCAAAGAATATCTATATCTATATATACCTGATACTCCATTATCTAAAAAAAAAAAATACACTTTTCCTATACATCTGATGAAAGAAATATTTTTATCAAATCTTGCAACGTGTGCGGTCTCGTGCTGCTAGTCACGGACTCACGATCTCGTGCTACTCGCACGGTTGTGCCGCTCGTATGTTCGTGCTGCTCGTACGTTTGTGCTAGTCACAGACTCACGATCACGTTTAACATAATATTTTTGTCCTTGTTTTTTTATAGAAAAAATGTGTTTATTGTCTCTTGTCTGCCGTAGTAACATTGTTCAAATCTGTATTTGTCCTTTGTGCTAGGACACCACTATCTTTTTGTCTTTGTTTTTTCATAAGAAAAATTGTTAATTGTCTCTTTGTTTGTTGTAGGTAAAATTGAGCTAGCTAAGTGATGATGACAAATCTCACCCTTAGATGATGATCCAAGAGTATGCCACGTTGCAAGAAATGTTAGTTATTTTTCTTGTGAAAGAGATATAGCAACTTCCAAATAAATATATATACTGATACTAAGAGGCAAAATTTATGCCACCTCTTTTCTTTTGCCTACTCCCTCCATCTTAAAAAGTGTAATTTTTGCTTTTTAAGAAGTAAAGTTATTTCAAATTTATATAAAATTGGTTAAATTTATATAAAAATTACTGATACTTGTAATATAAAATAAATATCAATAGATTAATAATGGAAAAATATTGTTCAAATAAATTTTGTTTAAGACATAAATAAATATTAATATTAAATTTTATAAATTAATAGTAGTCCTGTCCGTAGCGGCCGGGGCAGCAGGTAGCCGCGCGATTCGATTCAGGCCGCCGCCGCCGCCGCCGCCCTCCTCCGCCCGGCTCCAAGGAATCGTCGTCTCGTCTACTACATGGGGATGTTGGTGCTGAACCGCCTCATGTCCTTGCAGCGCGACGACCCGGCAGCGGCGGCGTCGCTGGCAACTCCGAGCCCGGTCTCGAGTACGACGCCTCCTTCCTCCTAACACCCCGCTCGCCCTCAACGTTAGGCTACTTTGGTCGATGTTTTATTCACTTCATAGTTTTTTTTTTTTTCGATCTACCAAGTGCTTGGGTGCCTTTTCTGCTTTTTTTTTTTTCGTTTCCTAGATTCATTCATGTGTCGATCTGCTCTACCATTACCATCTTTTTTTTTTGTTTGTTTCTGTTGCAGGTAGACGGATTACCTCATCAAGGGGTAAAAGAAAGGGATCACCCTGTGAACAAGATGGCGATGGAATATCTAGAGCTGGTAAAATAATGAGGAGTTCGATCCCAGACCTTCCTGAGGTATTACCGTCGATGCCTTTAACTCTGATGATGATGCAGCTTTATAGATTGATTGAGTTCTCCTCGGTCTAACTATTTCGACAATGCATCAAGGCTAGCTGCGTACTATGATTTGTAAACAGAGAATGTCTCTTAGTGCAGCTATCTGGTCACGTTTGTGTGGATTCCTGCTGAGCTAATGACAAATTTCACAGTTTATTTATAATTGTGTCTGTTCTTCTGTAAAGGATGGTAACATATCTCTATGGAATTTTATGCATAAGTGGAGGTGCTTTAGTACTATGTATAACTTAGCATATATGGGTTGTTTTCAGCAATTCTTACTCCCACCGTTCATTCATTTATACAAGGTATGCTTTGTCTGTCCAAATTCATAGTTTGACCTACAGTTATTCTGATAATTAACATGTGAACTTTGTGCTCAGAATTCGTACGATTGGATTCTTATTTAAAAGAACTTGCTAACCTTTATGATTCCCAACTAGGAGTATTATTGAACTATTATAGGGGGAAAATGATAGCCAGAGGTTAATTTCGTATAGGCCTACTCAAGGATTATTACTTTGTGCTGTGTCTATGCCGCCAGAGTTGTGCTGCAGCCAAGTTCATACAGCCATTCATTCGCATATACTATACTTCGCGGATACCTAGGGGTGTCCACTTATTCTCGGAGTATCAGGAAAAACAAATAGGAGAAGGGTAGGGTGCTGCTTTTTATGGGCTGTTGGGTGGATTGATTCTACTTGAGTTAGTGGGCTAGCTGTTAACAACTGTGTTGCATTACTTGGTTTGCCTACGGTTATGTTCCCCCGCACTATGTACCTATTCTATATAATGCAATGCACCATGCACCATCGTGTGGAGAGCTACTTCGATTACAATGTTATTCCTTGTGCATGTACTGTTTTTCCTTCAATCAGATGAAGTAATGGCTTTACAATCTCAACGTTGATGTTTTATCCAATGCTTCTGTGTGCAGGAAATGTTGTTTCACATACATTCCCTGATGCCAATGCGTGAAGCTGCTCGTGTTGCTTGTGTATCTCGTGCTTTTTACATTCCTGGAGATGTCGTCCTAATCTTATCTTCAATAAGGATACGATTGGCTTGAAGATATATGGATTATATGGGCGTGGATTGAGTTTCCATCGCAAAATTAACCACATTCTTAAGAAGCACTCAAGGATTGGCTTGAAAACATTCAATCTTGACTACAGTGGCATACATGGTTATAATGGTTGTCGTTTTTTTTTGATCGTTGGATTAAGATTGCTCTTAAACCAGGCATTGAGAAATTCACCATCTGGTGGCCCGGAACACCGAAAATATACAACTTCCCATGCTCACTTTTAACAGATGGGGTTCGAAACTCACTTCAGTACCTTGAACTTCATTATGTTGACCTCCATCCCACTGTTGAACTTGGCCCCTTGAGAAGTCTAACAAGTCTGCATTTGTGCGATGTGAGGATTACATGGGATGAGTTAGAGTGCCCGCTTTGCAACTCTCCCGGTTTGGAGGACACGGAGCTAACAAGTTGTACAATTGCTTGCCCTGAAGGTACCTAGTTCCTTACGGCGGCTCAGTAGCCTTACCGTTTTTAATTGCTGTGAAGAAGTGATAGAAAGCAAAGCTCCAAATCTCTCTAGTCTTTCCCTTAGTGGACACAGGTTGAACTTTTCATGTGTGGAAACACTGCAAGTGAAGAAACTAGCCATTGATTATCCAAACTCCATCGTTGATGCTCGTATCAAACTTCCATCCCGTATGCCAAATCTTGAAACTCTTTTCATAAGTTCACGGAGTGAGGTATTCTCTCTACAAGATAGGGTCTTCTTTGCCAGTGACATCTATGGATTACATTGTTTCATACCTGGTGTAATATATCCGACACATGACATTTTTGTGTAGGTGGTTGATGCACTAACACCGCCTACCAAATTCTTCTACCTTAAGCACCTAACCATCAAGTTGCACTTAACACCTGTTTCACGTCTATATGACTTCTGCTCTCTGATTTCTTTCCTTGACGCGTCTCCTTCCTTGGGGACTTTTTTGTATTAGATGTAAGGCGGCGGCTCTGTTCATTCATTTAGTTATGCAAAGCTTTACGATTAGTCTGGTACTTTTAATTGAATCATCTTATCCTTTTCATGATCAGGTGTCTCAGCCACATATGTTGTATCAATCTGTTTTTGAGAATTCACGGTTGAGACAAATGCGCATGCCACCTTGGCTGTCTCTCAGAGCGTGAAGATCAGCGGTTTTAGCTCACGCCAAATGCTTGGTTGAACTAGCCTGTTATATTCTAAAGAATGCGGTGTCACTTGAGTGTCTTGCGTTGGACACCAATTATTCCTATAGGTGTGGTGAAAGTAAGCAAGAACGTTGCCCGCCCATGTCAGCTGCTCTTTTGAAGGAAGCACATAGAGCGCTCTCGGCCGTGAGAACATACATTGAGAATGAAGTTCCATCTACAGTTAAATTAACTGTTCTGGAGCCTTGCTGTCGATGCCATCCTAGTTTCACGTGTATGGTCCTAGAGGAGGGAAAGGGCTGATATCATCAGTCATCATGTAATGATATTTCAATTTAATCTTAAATGTGGCATGCTTTGTTTCTCGAACTAGTTTATCTTTGGATGGGGCATATTTTCTTTCTGATTTACCAGACTATGTAATATTTATCTTTTGCAGCATGTGATCTGTGATATGTCGATTTGTTTGTAGTGATAAGCTTACAGTTTATGTATGTGCTTAAGGATATACATTGAGAATAAAGTTCCATCTATTGCAACCATTCCACTATCTGATGAGTTACTAGTTCCCTAGAAGGATTAAAAGTTGTTAGTCCACTAGTTTCTAGATCCTGTTGTTAGGTGACTAAATTTTAGTGGTGTGTTATTTGGATATATACATGGACTAATAGCTTCTGGTCCACATTAAACTCCCCTTTGCCAACTAGCGTACTAGTTATTAGTTGGAGTATGGACTAATTTTTTTTTTTTTCTAGTGTACTATATTAAGAAGCAGCAGCAGTTTACAACCCTGAATTATCCAAAAGCGAGTTGCCAGGATAGAACAGGCACGCCACAAAGCACATAGCGGACTACATGGCTATATGGACTAAAAACTAATCCTTCCTTTAGCCCACCTGATTGGATGACTAATGTGAATTTTGCTGTTCCTATGTTGGGAACAAACTAAGTGCAAGGCATAATGATGTTGATAAAGCACTGAACTGTGATGGGAATAGGCCCAAGTATAACAACTAAGCTGCAAGGCATTTTTCAAAAAAAAAAAAAAAAGAACCCTAAGCTGCAAGGCAAATCGGAATGCTAAAACACTCGAAGTAAAACTTACGTCTTTCCATCCGTCTCTAAAATGTTTGTTTCTAAAACCGTGTTTTTTTTCGTAAAACACGCTTCCCGAGCGATATATAAAAAGGGCTCCATTGCTAATCGTACCTTGCTCTCTGTGTTGTGGCGATAGCAAATGCTTGTCCTTTGGTCAAGAAATTGGGCTTGCGTGGGCGCGCGGCTGTGATTGACCGGTGAAAAGGGGAGGCATCCATCCATCCATCATCCATCACCAGTGCATGCAGATGCAGGAGTGCGAGCCAGGCATGTGACTGCTCCAATGGTCATCTGGCAACAGAATAGAATTGCTACACTAGCAGCAGTGCGCAAAGCAAGACAGAAGCCCAAGTCCAAAAGATAAAGCCCACACTGCCCATAAACTCACACCCAGGCCCAGCACAATGCGCGGCCCATGAATGAGACGAACGAGGCCGATATGGAAAGGAGAAAAGAGGAAGAACTCGGCCCAAAATTCTTCTTTCATTTTGCCGCTTTTCATTTGAGAAGATATATCTGAACTTGTGAAGGCGTTCATCCAAGTCCAATGTTGATATTCCAAGGCCGTTGATTTCATAAGGCTTTTGCATGGTATTTTGTAGAAGCTGGTTACAGGAATTTATTTATGTAGGTCATACAGGGAGAGAATCAGAGAGCTCCTATTACAAGTAACCAACGGTCTTTCCAAATTGAATTCAATTGAAATGGTTCTTAGAAAGGTTCTCTATGGACAAGTAGCACAAGTTAACAGGGATGATAGTTCTGTGAAAAACAAATACAGCGCACCGAAAATCGATATCTATACCTAATAACAAGTGGCAAAAAATTATGCCACCATATAATACAAAATAAATATCAACAGATTAATAATGGAAATATATTTTTTAAATAAGTTTTGTTTGAGATATAAATATTAATAATAATCAATATAAATTTAATTAAACTTTAATCAAGTTAACCAGCTCATACTATTTTTTCTAACTGTGCAAATATATTTTACTTAAACTTTAATATAATCAAGTTAACCATCAATAGATTAATAATAATAATGGAAATATATTTTTCAAAATAAAATTTGTTTGAGACATACATGTCTATATTTTGTTTTTGACCGAGGTAGTACTACATTTTTTTTTTTTTGCCTATTCATGTCCTTCACGGCCAGCTGACGTTGCCCTGCCTTGAATTTGCTTGCAAGTTGTGCCAGCATCCAACAGACTTCTGCAGTAGCACTGTAGCAGCAGTAAATAAAATAGTCTTTTCTCCTTTGCGCCGCGCCGCGCAGGCTCCTCTACCTTTTGGCTCTCCGGGGTACTCCGGGAGAGGGAGGGAACAGGGGACTCGAGACCATTCAGGCTGCCGCCGATCCAAAGCGAGACTAGTAGATACGCCTTCAGCCGCCGGCGGCTCCAAGGAATCGTCGTCTCGTCTACTACATGGGGATGTTGGTGCTGAACCGCCTAATGTCCTTGCAGCGCGACCGGCAGCGGCGTCGCTGGCAACTCCAAGCCCCGTCTCGGGGTAAGCCTCTTCCTCCTCCTAACAGCCCGCTCGCCCTCAACGTTAGGTTTCTTCGGTCGAGATGTTTTATTCACTTTATAGTTTTTCTTTCGATTTCCAAAGTGCTTCCTTGGGCCTTTTCTGCTTTTTTTTCGGCCACCTTAGATTCATTTATTCATTCATTTATTCATGTGTCAGTCTGGGCTGCCATTACCATCTTCTTCTCCTTTTCCTGTTGCAGGTAGACGTATTACCTCATCAAGGGGTAAAAGGAAGGGATCACCCTGTCAACAAGATGGCGATGGAATATCTCGAGCTGGTAAAACAATGAGGACTTCAATCCCAGACCTTCCTGAGGTAGTACCGTCGATGCCTTTAACTCTGATGATGATGATACAGCTTTATAAAAGAAAAAAAAATTGAGGGAAGCTTTATAGATTGATTGACTTCTTACTATTTCGACAATGCAAGGCTAGTTGTGTACTATGATTTGATTTATAAACAGAGAATGTCTCTTAGTGCTGCTATCTGGTCACATTGTGCACTCCTGCTGAGTTAATGGTGAATTTCACAGTTTATTTAGAATATAATTGCTTCTGTTCTTCTCTAAACGCTGGTAACATGTCTCTAATACAATTTTATGCATAAGTGGAGGTGCTTTAGTACTATGCCCATAACTTTTTTTTTTTTTTTTGAGAGAAACTATGCCCATAAGCATAACTTATCATATATGGGTTGTTTTTAACAATTCTTACTCCCACTGTTCATTCATTTATACAAGGTGTGCTTTGCCTGTCCAAATTCACAGTTTGACCTACAATTATTCTGATAACATGTCAACTATGAGATCAGAATTCCTACGATTGATTCTTATTTAAAACCACTCGTTAATATTTACGATTCCCAACTAGGAGTATTACTGGACTGTTATAGGGGAAAAATGATAGCCAGAGGTTAGTTTCGCATACAGTCAAATTATGTGTTCAGAATCCGTATGATTGGATTCTTATTTAAAAGCACTCGCTTGCTAACCTTTATGATTCCCAACTAGGAGTATTACTGAACTGTTATAGGGAAAAAATGATAGCCAGATGTTAGTTTTCGTATACAGTCAAATTAGGCCATGAACTCAAGGATTATTAATTTGTGCTATGTGTCTATGCCGCTAGAGCTGTGCTGCAACCAAGTTCATACAATCACTCGTTCGCATATTCTATACTTCACGGATATGCAGGGGTGCCCACTTATCCGTATTGGATGCCTATCTGATACGGATACTCACTGGATACATAGTCGATAGGCAGGGGTGCTGCTTGTATGGGTTGTTGGGTGGATTGGGTTCTGCTGAGTTAGTAGGCTAGCTGTTAACAACTGTGTTGCATTACTTAGTTTGCCTACAGTATAACGCAATGCACCATGTACCATTGTGTGGAGAGCTAAATCGATTACAATGTTATTCCGTGTGCGTGTACTGCTTTTCCTTCAATCAGTTGAAGTAATGGCTTTACAATCTCAGCGTTGATGTTTTATCCAATGCTTCTGTGTGCAGGAAATATTGTTTCACATACATTCCCTGATGCCAATGCGTGAAGCTGCTCGTGCTGCTTGTGTATCTCATGCCTTTTTACATTCCTGGAGAAGTCGTCCTAATCTCATCTTCAATAAGGATACAATTGGCTTGAAGATAAATGGGCATGGACAGAGTTTCCATCAGAAAATTAACCGCATTCTTAAGAAGCACTCAAGGATTAGCTTGAAAACATTCAGTCTTGACTACAGTGGCATGTACGGTTATAATGGTTGTCGTTATTTTGATCGTTGGATTCAGTTTGTTCTTAAACCAGGCATTGAAAAACTCACCATCGGATCAGTGAAACGATACAGCTTCCCATGCTCACTTTTATCAGATGGGGTTCGAAACTCACTTCAGTACCTTAAACTTATTTCTGTTGCCTTCCATCCCACTGTTGAACTTGGCCCCTTGAGAAGTCTAACAAGTCTGCATTTGTGCAATGTGAGGATTTCATGGGATGAGTTAGAGTGCCTGCTTCGCAACTCTCTTGCTTTGGAGCAACTGGACCTAATAAAGTGTCCGGAGATTGCTTGCCTGAAGGTACCTAGTTCTCTACAGCGGCTCAGCAGCCTTACTGTTTATAGATGCGATAGACTGAAAGTGATAGAAAGCAAAGCTCCAAATCTCTCTAGTCTTTCCCTTACCGGACACAAGTTGAACTTTCCATGTATGGAAGCATTGCAAGTGAAGAAACTAACCATGCAGTATCTTTCAAACTTCATCGGTGATGCTCGTGGCAAGCTGCCACCCAGAATGCCAAATCTTGAAACTCTTTTCATACGTTCATATAGTGAGGTATTCTCTCTACAAGATAGGGTGTTCTTTGCTAGTGATATCTACGGATTACATTGTTCATACCTGGTGTTATGTATCTGACATATGACTTCTTTTGTGCAGCTGGCTGATGCACCAACACTGCCTACCAAATTCCTCTACCTTAAGCACCTAACCATCAAGTTGCACTTAGCATTTTTTTCACGTCTATATGACTGCTGCTCTCTGGTTTCTTTCCTTGACGCGTCTCCTTCCTTGGAGAGTTTTGTATTAGATGTAAGGCGCTGGCTCTGTTCATTCATTTAGTTATGCAAAGCTATCTGATTAGTCTGGTGCTTTTGACTGAATCATCTTATCCTTTTCATGGTCAGGTGTATGAGGCACATATGTTGTATCAATCTGTTTTTGAGGATTCACAACTGAGAAACATGCCTGTACGCAGCCATGCTTATCTCCAGAGCGTGAAGATCAGCGGTTTTACCTCTGCAAAATGCTTGGTTGAACTAGCCTGTTATATTCTAAAGAATGCGGTGTCACTTGAGTGTCTTGCGTTGGACACCAATTGTTTCTATAGGTGTGGTGAAAGTAAGCAAGAACGTTGTCCTCCCATGTCAGCTGCTCTTTTGAAGGAAGCCCATAGAGCGCTCTCGGCTGTGAGAACATACATTGAGAATGAAGTTCCATCTACAGTTAAATTAACTGTTCTGGAGCCTTGCTGCCGGTGCCATCCTAGTTTCACGAGTATTGTCCAAGAGGAGGAAATGGACTGATATCATCAGTGGACTGATATCATCAGTCATCATGTAATGTTATCTCAATTTACTTTGTTTCTTGAACTATTTATGGTTGTGGCCCCCAAACGTACAACAAATCTAATTTATCTTTGGACGAGGCATATGCTTTGCTTTGTTTCTGATTTACCAGACTATTTAATGTTTATCTTTTGTAGCATGTGATCCGTGATATGGCGATTTGTTTGTAGTGGTAAGCTTACAATTTGTGTACCTGCTTAAGGATAACATATTCAGCTGCAAGATGTGTTGTGATTGATTACAGTAATTTATATTGTTACTGTCAGTGTTAGCAAAACTTGGTGCTCCATCTGCTGCAACCATTCCACTATCTGACTGAGTTACTGGTTCCTTGGAAGGACTAAAACTTGCTAGATCCTGTGATATGTCGATCTGTTTGTAGTGATAAGCTTACAATTTGTGTATCTGCTTAAGGAACATTTCCAGCTGCAAGATGTGTTGTAATTCATTATAGGCAGTTATATTGTTACTGGCAGTGTTAGCAAAACTTGGTGCTCCATCTACTGTAACCATCCCAGTTTCTGATGAGTTACTGGTTCCCTAGAAGGATTAAAAGTTGTTAGTCCACTAGTTGCTAGATCCTGTTGGTAGGTGACTAAATTTTAGTCGTGTGTTATTTGGATACATGGACTAATAGCTTCTAGTCCACATTAAACTTCCCTTTCCCAACTAGTGAACTAGTTATTAGTTAGAGAATGTACTAATTTTCTTTAAAGAACGCGGCTTCACGTTTTTTTTTTCTTTAAAGAACGTGGCTTCACGTGTACTGTATTAAGAAGAAGCAGTTTACAACCCTGAATTATCCAAAAGCGAGTTGCCAGGATAGAACAGACACGCCACTTCCAACACAAGTTACAAGGGGAAGCACATATGTAGCAGACTACATGGCTCTATGGGCTAAAAATTAATCCGTCCATTAGACCACCTGATTGGATGGCCTAGGACTACACTTTAGTCTAATAGCCACCTACTCCTGATTGGTGCGTGACATAAAAGAGGTCATAACTAATGTGAATTTTGGTGTTCCTCTGTTGAGAACAAACTAAGTGCAAGGCATAATGATGTTGATAAAGCACTGAACTGTGATTGGACTAACAGCCCATGTTCACCACGATTACCACCGGTTGAGAATAGAGCCAGAGCCATTTGGCGACGAGCAAAGGCTGGTCCTTCGGTCAAGAAATTGGGCAGACTTTGCGTGTGCAGTCCCACTGGTGAAAAGTGAGGCATCCATCGATGTACATCTGCAGGACGGTGCCGGGAACGACGACTATAGCTTCAGCTGGGATGATAAGAGGATTGGCACCAAGGTTCTTCTTGCGAGGACCGTGCTCCGCCGTGACCGGAGACGGAACGTCCCTGGTTTGCAGCTGTACAAGGCGCACTCCGACAGCTACATCTGCTCGCTGGTTCCCGGCGCCGCCGGGTTTCAGGGAGGGCAGTTCACTCCCGGTGGGCTTATTTACAGGGAAGGTGGCAGCAACATGCAGTACGTGACGACGACGACGTTTCTCCTGCTGGCGTACGCCAAGTACCTCCACCCGCCGGCGTTGGTGTGGCGTGTGGTGGTGGTGAGGTGGCGGCGGCGGAGCTGGTGGCGTTGGCGAAAAGGCAGGTGGACTACATCCTCGGGAAGAACCCGGCGGGGACGTCGTTCATGGTTGGGTTCGGGGACAGGTACCCTCGCCGGCTGCACCACCGTGGCGCGTCGCTGCCGTCGGTGCGCGCACACCCGGGGAGGATCGGATGTGACCAGGGGTTCGCGTACCTGCACTCGTCGGCGCCGGATGCCAACCTGTTGGTCGGCGCCGTCGTCGGCGGGCCGGACAACCGTGACGGGTTCGTCGATGACCGTGATAGCTATGGACAGACGGAGCCTGCCACCTACATCAACGCGCCGCTCGTCGGAGTGCTCGCGTACTTCGCCGGCACCGCCAAGTATTGATGCTGCTGTTTGTGAGGCCCAGGCGTCGGAGTATCGTGTCCGTGACTTTCTCCATGGCGTGTCGTGTTGTTGTGTGTGTGACAGTGTGGGAGCGCCTAGGCAAAAGGATTGGCCTGCCTGAGAGCTCCCCGTCAGTCAGTCGTGCCGGGTCTGGGTCGTCTGGGTGTACGTGTATTTCGCCGATTCTGCCGGCGCTAGCCACGGATTTGGGGATGGACCTCTGTGCTCGTACGTATTTATTTCACAAGTACGTACTCCTGTACTGTTTATCATGTTGCACCGTAAGCGCCGATTGGATAATATTTACCACAAGCAAACGAAACGTGCTATAGTGTCGAATTTGCAAAAAAATTGGGAACTAAACAAGGCCAGGTTCATCTTTTACTCAAAGCATATGCAAACTTTGGACCTAATAATGTTCTAAAGTTCTGCGACTATGCTTTTAAACTATTTTAGCTCTTATAAGGCTCTAAATAGGTGATCTAGAGTGATATGATATCTAAATTTCAGCCAGGCTAAGATTTCTCAAAAAAAAAAAAAAAAAAAAAAAAAAACAGCCTCGAAAAAAAAGTATTTAGTTTATCAGACATAAGTTTTACCTATAATAAAAACAACCTTTGAAATTTGCATTTGTGCCTGTAGAATTTGTTCGAAATTGAAAATAAAACAACTTTCTGAGTAGTATCCTGTGGATACTTCGTCAACAAGAGGTTGTTCGATCATACAAACCAGAATTCAGAAACAAGTTACCTTCAACTCCAGTTTACACAAAAAAAGAAACAAATAGTTGGACCAAGATAAAAGAAGACAGTGGCTCGGTCCAAAGTTTTCTCAAAAAAAAAAAAAGATCAGTCCACGGAATACAAAGTTATAGATTTTGCTCGATTTTTTTTTTCATATCAACATTTTTCAAAAAGTTTAAAAGCAGGGGCTGGTAGAGTCCTGTGGCGTCCACTCGCCACTGGTTTCAGTTAGTTCTGTGTATTTGTCCTGTTGTAACATGAGGCCGTTCAATCACACAAAACCAGAATCCAGAAACTTCATTTTACTGCACCAACATGGAAGGCAGCCAATGGAACTTGAGTCAACAGGATAATCTAGTGGCTGTCACCACTGTTGCTAAGCCAATAGAACCTTTGTCGGAGAGCAACACTCAGCCGATTGAAGACAGCAAAATAAAAATCTAAGCCAAGGTTCATAAGCCACAGGTTCTTCTTTCATCAGTTCACTACTACAGGTGCCAGAAGGCAGGAAGCTGGAAGCAATACAAGCCAGCGTCGGCGAGACCTGTTTATTTGTAAGTGTAGCGGCGGTCAAGGAGCGGTAACTCAACTAAAAGCAGAGCGTCGACTGCCTGGTTAAATTTGGTGGCTCTAATATTCTTGGATTGACTTATAATTTGGGATGAGGGAGTATGTTCTTATCCAGCCCGTAATTTGAGTTCTTTGCTCCAATTCAAGCCAATACAAACAAAAAATATTGCACACATTGAACATCCAGTGATTTATTCAGAAAGAAAACACCCTCATACACTCTACTTTCGGGGCCTGTTTGGAACGAAGGATTATAAAACAGAGGAATGGAAAAAACGTAGGAATGGAGAAAACACAGGAATGAGTTTTGAGTGGAAAACTACAGGATTTCAAAACATAGGAATAAAGTATTTGGAGTGTTTGGAACGTAGGAATATAAAACAAAGGAATGAAAATAAAATAATAATTATCTCTTCTAGGACCCAGCAGCAGCAAGCGCGTGGCAAGCACTGACATGTTCACGGCCGCTCAAAATCAGTCTGACGAGTTAAAAAAGGTGTCTGCCTCGGGCTTCAGCGAAGGATTTCAAAACCAGAGCTTCTACTGGAGTTTTTCATTCCTGTGAAATTGCACACAAGCTACAGGATTCCACAGGAAAGGGATTGGTAGCTTCCTTTGTTCCAAACGCTCTCCTCGATTTCCTTTCCTCTGGAATCCGTTCCTCCAAAATTCCTACGTGAATCCTCCGTTCCAAACGCGGCCTCAGTCTGGAAGCAGTGTATCTCATCTTTGGACAGGTGAAAGAAAAGAGATTTAATTTATTCTCAGCTGCAGAGGAATTATGCCACACAACTAAAGTGAAGACAGCGGAAGTTCAATGAGAGGGGCTATGCTAAGAGGGTGCCAGTCATCATACTGACAGCTTCTCCCTGAATTCGCACTCTCCTGCCTGCAGCTTCTAACTCCAGGTACAGTATTCCACTCCGAGGGGATGCCTGGTGACAGATGGATGGATTCAAAAACCAGTCGATGATTGATCAAGGAAACACTGAAGGCTTGTTCGGTTAAGTTTTAATCCAAGGAGATAGATGTGGATTGAGGGGGAATCCCCTTCTAGATCTCTTCGATATGAGCTAACTGAACAAGCTCAGTGGTGCAGGAACGTACTTGAAATGCTGTCAGTTTGTGTTTCCCCAACTTCCGACCCCAATAAGGAGCTAAAACACAATGCGCACTGCCACAAACGGGATCCTGTCAAAACATAGTGATTAGATGGTTAGGTTGGAGAAAATTTGTAAAGCTAACACAAGCGTGGAAGCCAAAACAGAATTCCAGAATGGTCAGGCCTAGGACACCAGGACACTATACAAGCAACAAACATTTGTAGTTCATTACTACAAAAATAGTTTACTTTTCTGACAAGTACAGCAATGAGATATACCAATTCCACGATAACATATTCTCAGTGAGGTAAGGATTGTTATGTATGTTGGATGTATAAACAAGACCAGTGAAATCAGACTTGTAAGGTGCTTAATGCCTTATTGGAAGGAGTTAATGTGATTGTATCATGTAAAGATTAGTTATTCGCCTATTCTAATAAACCATTCTCCATGTTAAGAATATGTATGGCTTAAAATATCAGGTTAAGGATCAAATAAGATTTTCTAACCAAGAAAAGAAAGTCACAAAAATATAGATACATGGGGTTTATTACATGCTGTAGTCAAATGACAACTTTGCATTTTAAAGCATCCATGATAAAAGCATTAATGAGGTGTAAAGGTACATCATAACAGCAATCACAAAGTATCCTATACATATTTGATACTCTTTTTTTTATGTTTAATGTTAAGCAAAAAATAGCTCCCCAACGTATATATCTAGGACAGAGAGTATGGTATCACCTCATCTACCCCAAATTTAAGCCAATAGAACCTTTGTCGGAGAGCAACACTCAGCCGATTGAAGACAGCAAAATAAAAATCTAAGCCAAGGTTCATAAGCCACAGGTTCTTCTTTCATCAGTTCACTACTACAGGTGCCAGAAGGCAGGAAGCTGGAAGCAATACAAGCCAGCGTCGGCGAGACCTGTTTATTTAAGTGTAGCGGCGGTCAAGGAGCGGTAACTCAACTAAAAGCAGAGCGTCGACTGCCTGGTTAAATTTGGTGGCTCTAATATTCTTGGATTGACTTATAATTTGGGATGAGGGAGTATGTTCTTATCCAGCCCGTAATTTGAGTTCTTTGCTCCAATTCAAGCCAATACAAACAAAAATATTGCACACATTGAACATCCAGTGATTTATTCAGAAAGAAACGCCCTCATACACTCTACTTTCAGTCTGGAAGCAGTGTATCTCATCTTTGGACAGGTGAAAAGAGATTTAATTTATTCCCTTCCCAGCTGCAGAGGAATTATGCCACACAACTAAAAGTGAAGACAGCGGAAGTTCAACGAGAGGGGCTATGCTAAGAGGGTGCCAGTCATCATACTGACAGCTTCTCCCTGAATTCGCACTCTCCTGCCTGCAGCTTCCAACTCCAGGTACAGTATTCCACTCCGAGGGGATGCCTGGTGACATATGGATGGATTCAAAAACCAATCGATGATTGATCAAGGAAACAGTGAAGGCTTGTTCGGTTAAGTTTTAATCCAAGGAGATAGACGGGGGATTGAGGGGGAATCCCCTTCTAGACCTCTTGGATAGGATAGGAGGTAACTGAACAAGCTCTGTGGTGCAGGAACGTACTTGAAATGCTGTCAGTTTCTGTTTCCCCAGCTTCCGACCCCAATAAGGAGCTAAAACACAATGCGCACTGCCACAAACGGGATCCTGTCAAAACATAGTGATTAGATGGTTAGGTTGGAGAAAAATTGTAAAGCTAACACAAGCATGGAAGCCAAAACAAAATTCCAGAATGGTCAGGCCTAGGACACCAGGACATTATACAAGCAACAAACATTTTTAGTTCATTGCTACAAAAATAGTGGACTTTTCTGACAAGTACAGCAATGAGATATTCCAATTCCACGATAACATGCATATTCTCATCAGTGAGGTAAGGATTGTTATGTATGTTGTATGTATAAACAAGACCAGTGAAACCATACTCGTAACTTGTAAGGTGCTTAATGCCTTATTGGAAGGAGTTAATGTGATTGTATCATGTAAAGATTAGTTATTCGCCTATTCTAATAAATCATTCTCCATGTAAAGAATATGTATGGCTTATCATATATCAGGTTAAGGATCAAATAAGATTTTCTAACCAAGAAAAGGAAGTCACAAGAATATAGATACATGGGGTTTATTACATGCTGTAGTCAAATGACAACTTTGCACTTTAAAGCATCCATGATAAAAGCATTAATGAGATGTAAAGGTACATCATAACAGCAATCACAATGTCAAGGGCCTGGAGGTCTAGGGTAGGTGGCCCTCGGCTACGAGATCGTAGCCTCGGTCCGTCGTCTTCTCCGGCGTGGTTATCCCTCACTGCCGTAGGCTTAGTTGAGAGAGAGAGATAACAGAGATAATGATCTTGCTTGCCTTCTTCTCATGTCTGGTTACAGAGATATAAGGCCGATTGGCCAATATGCATGGAGCCAATTGCTCTCCTTGATTCTAGGCATGCTAAAACAAACTTTCCAACTTATTTTCTAACTTTAGCCACTAGAGCCGGCGACCGTGGCCTCCTCGACGCGCTCAAGACGTGCAGCGACCTCGACGTCCGGGCGCGACGCTTCCCGATGTAGGGGCGGCCGTACATGACATCTCTCCCCTCTCGAAGACCAGCTCGCCCCTCGGTGGAACGCCGGTGCCGGTCGCGAAAGTCGCCGAGGTTCTCCCAGAAGCCGAGGTAGCGGCTCGCCGCGGCGCCAACGAGCACTTGGCGGATACCACGCGCTGCGTGCGCACCCCCGGCAGGCTTCGGAACCACAGCAGTCGCCGACGATGGGGCAGCACCGGTGGGGGACTCCGGCGCGCCGCCAACGAACTTCTTGAGGACGCCAATGTGGAACACATCATGGAGACGGGCACCTTGTGGCAGCTCCAGCGCACCGCGACATCATTGATGATCTCCGATACGTGCACGGCCCAACATACCGAGGGGCTTGAGCTTCCCAGCTGTGGTGCGGCGGCGAGGGAGGAGGCAAAGACGCCGACGGAGGCGGAGGAAGGCCCAATCACCGACCTGGTAGGTGACCAGCCGGGTGCTTCTTGTCGTAGTGGATTTTCCGGACAGCTTGGGCCGCCGGGAGCCCTGCACTCGACGTCCCCGAGGAAGGCCTCCCGCTCCTCCATCTCCCGAGCCACCGCAGCAACCCTCGCCTCACCGGGCTCATAAGAGCGGATTGAGGGGGGGATCACGACCGATACCACCCGGAATGGCGTGTCGCGGAGGGAGGTCCGCACGCCGTGTTGTAGGTGTACTCGGCCCATGGCAGCCACCACCAACCATTGGCGCGACGGTCGCGAGGTGAAGCGCCGCAAAATACATCAATGACGCGGGTTGGCGACCTCCGCCCGCCATCGGATCGGGCGGGTGAAACGCCGAAGACATGTGCGCCGCGTGCCCAGGAGCCTCACGCTCGTCCGAGAACGAGGGCGTGAACACCGGTCCCGTCCGAGACGATGGATCGCGGGCACCCCGATGCGTACCGCGACGATGTTCGGTGAAGAAGGCTTGAGCCACGGACTCGGCGGGGTATCGGATGCGCCCGCGGTATGAAGTGGCAGCTGGTCGGCGACCGACCACCGTCGATCACCGTCTTGCCATGCACACGGGCGGCGCCTCCACAAAGTCGATGGCGATGTCGCCAAACAATGGAGGGAACCGGCAGTGGGTGCAAAGAGTCGGGCCTGGATGAAGGTGTTCGGTCTTGTATCTGCCGGGTGGTTGTTCGCGACGCCCGGACGGTCCTGCACCACGCGCCGCATGCCGGGGAAGTGGAAGTCACGGCGAGACGGTGTAGTGTACTGCACCCCCTCGTGGGCCGCCCTCATGAACGGCGGCGGCGATCTCGGCAGAGTGGAGAGGCGGCCGGGATGTAGAGACGCCCATCAAATGTGACCATGTCGCCCCGTCACCGCCACGGGCCGCGCGAGTGCCGGCCTGGATCTCCTCGTGTCTGACCACCAAGGCCGGGTCCATGGCTTGAGCTTGGCGCAGCCGGCTGATGAAGTCAAAGCGGGGCGCGAGATGGCCGCACCCACTCCTCCTCGGTGTCGCGGGGGAAAGGGCATCCGCCACGACATTCGTCGCACCCGACCTGTACTCAACAGTAAAAATCAAAGCCCAAAAGCTTGCCAACCCGGTGATGTTGTGGGATCGTGGCGAGGCGCCGTCCGGCAAGTATTTGAGGTCGGTGATCTGTCTTGACGATGAACCGCCGCCCCAAAGGTATGGCCTCCGGTGCCGCCGACCGCTCGACCAAGCCAATGAGCTTCGGCCGTAGGCGGCAGGGCGCGTGTCGTGGTGCAATGGGCGGTCAAGAAAGCCACCGGGTGGCCCTCCCCGACAAGCACGGCGCCAAACCCGTGCGAGGGGAGGGCGTCACACTCGGCTACCTAACGCGTGTTGCGGTCAGGCATGGCGAGCACGGGGGGCCAACGTGGATCGCGCCTTGAGGGCGCGAATGCCGCGCCGCCGCGTCTCATCCCGCGGCCGTCCCGCTGAGCGCGCCGCCAGTCGCCTGGCCGCCACCGCGTCGTAGTTATGTACGGAACTTCGCGGTAGTAGCCCGCTGCCGAAGCCACGCACCGCCCGACCGAAGGGCGGCGCCGGGCCGACGATGGCTCGCGACCTTGGTCGGTCCATGGCCACCCCCGCCGCCGAGATCACGCGGGCCCGTAGGCGACGACGGGGCAATGGAAGGCACACTTGCCGCGCTTGACGGCGAGATGGTGCCGACGCAGCTCGTCGAGGACGGCCCGAGATGGCGCAGTGATCCGCCCATGTCTTGTCAGATTTAGATATCGTCAAAAAAGACAAGGACAAACCGGGCGGAGGAAGCGGGGCGAAGGACGCCGTTCATGAGCGCCGGGAACGCCGCCGGCGCGCTGCGTAGGCCGAACGCCATCACTAGGAACTCGCATGGCCGGCCGTGAGTGCGGAACGCCGCCTTGTGGACGCCCGGGCGCATGAGCACGGGTGGTACCCGAGGCGGAGGTCCGGGCAATTGAAGTAGCGCCGCCGCGGAGCTTCATCCAGCAGCTCGCCGACGACGGAATGGGAACGCGTCCTGACCGTGAGCGCCGTTGAGGGCGCCGTAGTCGACGCAGGCGCCACGCACCCGCCCGCTTCTTGACGAGGATGACCGGGACGAATGGCGAGTCGCCGCGCGCACGCATCCTTGCTCGATCATGGCGGGGCGCGATCGACGCTCGAGTTTCGTCCCTGGGCCGCCGGTACGGTGATGCCGCATCGCCACCACCGGCGCGCCCGACTTGAGGGTGATGCGGTGGTGGGGCACGCTGCGGTGGCAGCCCCGATTGGCTCCGCGAAGATGGCGCCGGCGAGTTGAGGAGCCGTCAAGGTGGGGCTCGCACCACCGAGGCACCGATGGCAGCCCGCCCGGTGGCGAGATTGATCCCAGACACCGTGCGCCCCGGTGCCGGGAAGGCGAGCGCGCCGGCAAGTCCCAAACGATCGCTCCAAGCGCCCGGCCCACCTTGTGCCAAGGGACGACGCCGCACCCGCCAACGGCATGACGAACAGTCGCCGAACGGGCGCCCTCGATGGAGAGAGGGCCGCACGAAGAACCCCGACGCAGTCACGCTGCCGCCGATTGGCGACCATGGCGTGAGGCGCGGTCGCCGCCGTAGGGGAGCCCCGTCGGCGCCGCGCCACCGCCGGAGATGAAGTTGTGTGTGCTCCCCGGGTCGAGGGAGGGCAACCCCGCGATGCGGCGCCCGTGCCAACCGATCTCGCATGGTGTCGGCCACGGCACCCCGCGAGGGCTCGCAGCCAAAAAGCGTGTGCTCGCCGGCTCCGGCGGCGTCCTCCGCGTCGTCAATCTCCACGCCGACTTAAGAAGATGCGCCGTAAAACAGGCCAGCCACGCGAATATTTCTCATTGCGGTCGCAGGTAGGCCTTGGCGGCGGCGGTCGGGCCATCTTTCGGGCGACGACGCCGGCCGCCCCCGAGGTGGTGCTGCGAAGCGGCGCCGCTTTGCCGGTGGCGGCGCCGGAAGGGCTGGGGCTGCGGAGCCGCGGGCAATGCCGGCGCCCAGATGCGTGAAGAGGGGGCGCTACGGTTGCCCTCGGCCGGATCGGCGGTGCCTTGTCGAAGTTCCATCGGCCCACCGACGCGGCCGCTCATCACCGCCGTAGAGCGACGCGGGTTGTGGAGACGCGACGGCGCGGCCGAGCGCGTGTAGCACCCCTCCGGTGAATTGACGCGCCGCGCCTTCCTCCGCGGCCGGCGCGAGGGAGCGGCTCCGAAGCGGTCTTGATACTCTTCCACCGTGCCCGTACGCCGCAAGACTCGGGCGAGCCTCGAAGAGGGGGCAGAACGGAGCGGCGGCCCGAAACGCAGTGAAGAAGATCCTTGAACTGGGCCCGAGGGTGCCTCGCCCTCCCGCACCGGTAATACCGTAGCCGCGCCACGCCCTCGAGGTGGTAGGATGCCATCCGCACCTTCTCCTCTTCCATGATGCTATTTGTTGATGGAAGTAGGATTCACGGCCGGTTGACGAAGATCAAGGGGTCCGACTTGCCATCATACCGAGGGAAATCAATCTTTAAGGAATTTGGGGGGCGGTCGTTGTGGTGTTGGCCATCGGGAGCGCCGCCCCGGCCGACGGGCGACCTCTCGCTTTTCATCGAGGTGACCTCCGTCCGCGCATTGTTGACGGTGGTGGTCGCTCCTTGAGCAGCTTGGCGATGTCGGCGTTGGTGGGATCGGCCATTGGGAAAGTGGAGGAGGCGGTGGATGGTGGGGAAGATGGTGGGCTTGGCGGCGGCGCGGTAGGGTTTAGCGGCTGGCTGGCGGTGGTGGAAGACTCGGCGTCGGGTGAGGTGGTCGGAGAGGATCGGGCGTGACCGTGATACCGGGTTGTCAAGGGCCCGGGAGGTCTAGGGTAGGTGGCCCTCGGCTACGGAGATCGTAGCCTCGGTCCGTCGTCTTCTCCTGGCGTGGTTATCCCCCCCCACCGCCGTAGGCTTAGTTGAGAGAGAGAGAGAGATAACAGAGATAATGATCTTGCTTGCCTTCTCACGTCTCAGTTAGAGAGATATAAGGCCGATTGGCCAATATGCATGGAGCCAATTGCTCCTTGATTCTAGGCATGCTAAAACAAACTTTCCAACTAACCAACTTATTTTCTAACTTTAGCCACTAGAGCCGGCGTGCCGTGGCCTCCCGGACGCCGCTTGAAGACGCCACGCACGCGCTGACGCACAAGGCGCGACGCTTCCCTGATGTAGGGGCGGCGTACATGACACACAAAGTATCATATGCATATTTGATAGTCTTTTTTTATGTTTTATGTTAAGCAACTATAGCTCCCTGAACATATATATTTAGGACAGAGAGTATGGCATACCTCATCTACCCCAAATTTTGGGCAGAAAAAGCGGGTGAAGAAGTCATAACCAGATCCATCAGGCGCTGGCCCTGTAACAATAATTCCTCTGCCAGAACACATTTTGATTTCATGAATGTTAGGAATGAGATCAGCAACCTCTTTTCCTGATGAAAGCTCCACCTGAAAGCCAAATCAGATCTTCCTTTCATGAGTTACCTGAAACAAACTGCACTCCCTCATTTACCACTCTCGTTTCGTTGCTTCTACGGAAACTTAGTGCAGCCTACAAATAATTCTAGTGCTGTTCTACCTAGGGTTATCATGTTTTTGAAGATTTGTCTGGTAAATTTAGGATATACTAATGCTTGGGCATCAAAGTACATTGCTAGGCATGCAGACACCAACATCATTAGCACTGAGGCGAAATAAGGATTAGGAGAATTACAATGAGGTCACCGGCCGTCGTTGATTTGTGAACGCTAACAATGGAGGCTCCGTTGAGGGTCTCGGGGATGGACGGCAGCTCGGACGGAAGGCAATCAACAAGGTCAATCATGGGGAAATCCAGCTGAATGAACAGTTTCCCTTCGCCTAACACGCCCGTTTTCTCCGGAACCTTTTTCGCCGTAAGAATCCCCGACTAGGTCGCGAACTCGATGAGCGTCTCCTGCTCCGGGAGAAGGGATGTGAAGAGGAAGTGGGCGGAGGCCAGCGTCGCGTGGCCGCAGAGCTCCACCTGGAAGGAACGGCGTCGGCGTCACGAGCGCCCGTGTCAAGACCGGATGAATGACGCGCAAGCAACCGTGGAGTTGGGTGGGTAGGTATAGGGTACCTCAGCGGCGGGGTGAACCACCGGAGCTGGAACCGCGGGGCGGCGGCGCCGGACGCGGAATCCCGGAGGAGGAAGGCGGTGTCGGAGAGGTTGAACTCGGCGGCGACGGACTGCATCCACCGCTCGTCAGCGGCGTCCTCGAGGAGGCACACCGCCGCGGGGTTGCCCCTTGAACGGCTCCGCCGTGAAGGCGTCTACCTGCGAAGCGACGAACACGGCGATGATGTCAGCTATCCTGCGAGTTGGAGCGTCCATCAGTTCCAAGAGAGTAGTATTACTCACCACTGCGTACTGGATGCCGTTCTTGCTCATTCCTGTCCGGTGACGAAGAAACAGCTCCTGGGCTATGGCCGCCGCCGGCTGCTGGTCCTGGATACTAGTATTTCCTATGGCCGATCTATTTCCTAAAACACCAGTGAGTGCGTTGTGCTGACTGGTGAATGTTGCCATCAGCAGTGACCACATCGAGTTCGTTGGGGACTACCGGAATTCTCACAGGACGAATAGCTCCCTTGGGCATCATACCAAATCCACATTCAGGTTGTTCAGATCTATGTTATTTGTCCGGCATGTAAATCTAGTTCGTTGCTCCAAGTGAAGCCGATGCAAACAGAAATGATGCACAAAACGAACACCGATTAAATCATTCCAAAGAAGAAGAAAAAAAAAGGGTGTGTTTAGACGCCAAACATTTAGCTAAAATTTGGCAGATCAGAAGAACCGAAAATATATCAGAAGACGTTTGTTTATGGTAAATATTATCTTATCGTGGGATAACTAGACTTAAAAAAAGAATCGCCTCGCAAATTTAAACTGTGTAATTAGTTTATTTTTTACATATATTTTATACTTTCGGACATGCATCTTTTGATATATTTATTGTTTTAATGTGATGGGATGTGATAGAAGTGCGAGAAAATTTTAGAGACAAACTTGAGCTCTAAACACACCCTCATTCCTTAGTCTGTGCTAAGTGTATCTTTTTGACCGAAAGTCCTTAGTGTATCTTAACAGATCTGGTTCAGACCTCCATGCATGCAACAAGCTGATGGTTTTAAAAAAAAGGATTGATTCGTGTGACGCGTGAACAGACCTCGAAGATTTCTCCGAACGGCTCGCACAGCCACTTTTGGCTTCAGTTTGTTCTGTTAACAAAACGCCGTTCGACGACACAAAACCAGAATCCAGAACCATATGCTAGCTTCAAGTTTTCATGTTATTGCACCAAGGTGCAAAGGCAATGGCTCGTCTCGGTATAAATTATCTCCTGTGAAACAGGCCAGCAACCCTTGACTCATATAGAAGACAGCAAAGTAATAATCACTCTAATAAGCCAACAAAGCTTCAGAGTCCACATGTATTCATCAGTTCACTACTACAGTCGCATAAGGCAAAAAGTAAAACAAGGCTGGCTATCACAGAGTTTCGAGTCACATGCGCTGCATGATAAAAATTAAGGTGCCCAAGTAAACAGATGGTACAAAGCTGCTACAAGCATCGTGCCATTGCAGACCTTATACTGGAAAACAAGAAGACAAGCTCCTATCTCATCTCTCATTAAGTTAACAAACGCTTCACACGGTGATGGGAGTAGAGCGCACAAGGGCAAAAGCTAGTAAGGGCGATATCGCCGGTTGTGCCCTTCACCACCTCTGCCACTGTCTCTACGGTCACCACCCCTTCGCGGTGGGGGCGGAGGTGGCATTCCACCAGGTTGTTGCCTGTCATCAGAAGAGCATGCTGTCACAAACTGCAGATATGCACTATGGACATACATTGAGATTCAATGGAGTTGTAGAGGAATGGTCTTACAGGACATAGCCAAGGCGGGCATCAGGAAGTACATTAAGCCTACGAATAATATCCTGTATATCTGGCCTTCTCGCCTGGATCATCATGCATGCATTCTATTCCCATCTCAGCACATAGTTTTACTTGTTCTATTAGGTGATCCCTCTTTGTGTTCATCCAACTTTCAAGCACCTGCAAATGTCACAATTAATAAAGTGCTAAGAAATATTTCAGGAGACAGCCTTTATGCTAAGATATAGGGAACCAAAGAGATTTGGAAATGTTGTTAGTAGTGTGATGGATAGTACTTAACAAATAAATTAGTTCAAAAGAAAAAAAAACATAGCCATTATCTTCAAATATAAGTAATTAGGCCAGTCTCAGTAGAGAGTTTCGTTACATCATTTCCAAGACAGCCATGTCATCTTGAATGAAATGAAACTCGGGTGAAACACTCACTCTCAATGCAAAGTTTCGTCTCATAGTTTCATACATTAAATTTCATGGCTCAAAGAGAGTTGGTAAACGTGTCGAGGGAGTTTCATCCCCATGACACTCATTTCTTCTCTCTCTTCTTAAATACACTGCCATGTCATCAAAAGTGCTTATATGACAACATATTTAATGCAAATGAAACTCATATGAAAGTCCCACTAAGACTGGCCTTAGTATTACCTTGTCAACATTGGGGCATTTTTCCTTACACCCCATTAAAATCTCCATGATTATGATGCCAAGACTATAAATATCAGCCTTAAATGTGATTGTCCCTCCTTCTACAAATTCTGGAGCCATATACCCCTACATGAAAAATATAATTAACATAGTGAGAATACACAGAATCAAAGAGAGCTGATTGATGCTGCCAAGTGCCAATACAGATGATGGAAGTCTCGTAGAGTTTTAGGCAGCCTCTATACCTGGATCCAACTATGTGTTCTGTTAAAATCCTGCTTTGGTCTATACCAAATCTTCTCGAGAGGCCAAAGTCTGCGATCTTTGGCACCATGTTATCATCTAGTAGTATATTATCCGGCTTCAGATCCATGTGAGTAATGCGGTGCTGTTGGTGGAGATGGCTAACTCCCCTCACAGACCCCCTTAATAATTTGATAGCGACAACCCCACTCAAGTCCACAAGATGGCCCTGTGAAGAATACTTATACATGATAACAATAAGTTGTGATTTATATATGTAATGAGACGAGCAGTCCAACACGCATATGTCAGCATTGTTGCCGGCAGATTTTGATTCGAGGGTGGTCAGGGCTCAGCAGGGGTCGAACAGCAACAATCACTCAAGAATCTCAAATAGGTGCAGCACCAGCACAGAAACCCCATGCCAGCGAGGCTGATGTAACAAAAGTAGAAACATCCAACTTGGATGGTTGCGTAATATGCAATGCCAATAATATTACTATTCCTTCTGTTTCAATTTAGACATAGCAATACATATCTAGGTGCATATTAAAACCTATTTACCTAGAAAAGTTGAAACAGTTTATAATTTAGAACAAAGGGAATACTACTAGGACCAATTCTTTGCTAAAATTTGGCATGGTGTCACAATTGCAGCAAAGCAACGTCCACTTTAATTTAGAACTTGCCAACATATTACATGACAAATTGGGGTGCTCAGATTTATTTTTGGCAATCATTATTTCAACTTTATGTATTGTTTTAGGACAGTGAAATATAAAAGAGAAATACACTTTTGTTTTACATATTTCTTTTGATGGTGCACTATTATATTATTCCCTTTGAGAATGAGAGGATGACACACTTATAGTGATCTTACCGGTAAGATACTTGGTAAGGCTCCCTCCACTTATGAATTCAAAGCAAAACAACATGTGCTGCTCGTCTCCCCAGGCATATCTTCCTTGATACAATTTCCGTACGTGTTGTGTTTCATAACAAAAGCCTAGAAACCGTACAATGTTTTTGTGCTTGACATCTATGAGACAATCAACCTCACTTCGAAATTCTTCTCTTGAACTTCAATCCCGTCATTCCGAAGCTTTTTAATGACAACCATCCCATTTCGAAGAGCTGCCTGCAGTTGAAAAAATTGTTGCCAGCATGTAAGTTTAATAATCTGAAGGAGCTCCAAGTTGCCAGCTTAAGTGCACAACATATTTTTTTAAACGGAGATTACCTCGACTTTTAAGAAAGTCAATTACAGTGCACAACATATTCGTACCTTATAAACAGATCCAAAACCGCCGCTGGCGATTAGTTGGTTACCAGAGAAATCTTGTGTGATGTTCTTGAGGAACCAGAAAGGTACTCCAATTGGATCCACACTTTCGTCAACTATCGCGTTGTTTAAGGCAACACATCTACTGTCGTGGTAGATGTTGTGGTACTCCGTCATCATGAATGTAGTCTGACCCGAAGCAATGTGGAAAGGAAACAAAACAAAGCCAAGAACAATCATATGAATAGAACGTGTAAGCTTTAATCTCCAAGTTGGAACGGGTCAATTAGACGCACATCAGCACCCTCGCGCGCCCCGTTCAGAAACGCGCCGCTGCCACAACGATCCAGCCGCTCCTACTGCATCTACCTTCTCCTATCTCCACGCTCCTTCCCCTTCTCGACGTCTTCCCTTTCTTACTGGGTTTCGTCACTGGCGGCGGCGTGTCTGTGGATAGGGCGGGCGGGGGCCGGCTATATACTGTCTGCGCGCTGCGCGTCTGGAGCTCGCTGGTGGCGGAAACCGGCAAGAAGGCGGAGCTTGGGCTCAGGCTCAGCTTGACTGCGAGGCACAGGCAGAGCACTACGTTCCCTGAATTAACTAGGATGGCTGCAGCGATGGACCGGCCGCCACAATACACACATGGGCAGCTCATCATTACGCCTGCTGCATGCATGGGGCTCATTTGCTTGGGCTGCGAGCACGCGCGGCTGGGGTCTTGGACAACGTCTAAGCTGGGGCTAGCCTGAATCGATGATCGCACAACAGCAGTAGGTAACTGGAAGAAACAGGGAAGATAAAGGAGGGTGCAGGGAAGTACCTCGACTTGCTATGACGTCCTTCCTCCTCTTCTCTTACACCGGCGGCAGCCCACCCCTCCTCCGTTCCCAAACCAGCCACCGGAGGCCGCGCGAGGGCTTGTTCACGGCTTAGATCTGGATCGAGAAAGGGGAGGAGCGCCAGAATGCCGTGTGGGTCTGCGAGACCTAAGCAGTAGTATAAGATAGGGGCAGCAGAGTCTTTCACTTTCTTTGGTACGTGTGCCCATCCCTCACGCAACATTATTTTTGGGACAGGGCGAGCCGGCGGCACACTCGCACTCTTCCTTCTCTATATTTATTTTCTAAATAAATATTCTATCCTGATAAGCGAGATTCTTTATATAAGTGATTTGAGAGTATCATCTGCTTTTCAAAAATCTTATAAAATCCCAAGTTTCTGAGCTGACTGATGCAAGGGGATTTGAATCCATGTTGTTCCATTATTCAATTACCCAAGACAATGTGGCAGACAATTTGAAGTTGACAAGTGCAGGTGAAGCTTGGAATATTTTGTATGCAGATTATATATCAAGGAGATGACCCATCTTAGTCCTAAAGCTTTACTCGAGGACGAGTAAAGGGCTAAGTGTGGGGGAGTTGTTGGCGGTCCTTAACTCACTTTTTATACCGCCAATAACTATATAAAAGGCACACCAAACTTAGTGAATAGGGCTTTATCCTAATGACTTCCACGAGTTTTGGTGTTAACCTTATTTTGCAGGGCCTATATATAAATACATACAAATAGGCCAATAAACATAAGAAAACCATGAAATAAGAAGGTGACCAATTACCAGACAATCTAGGGCCCATCCGAGTGGAGAAAAGGCCAAGTACCATGAATCAACTACACGGGCCAACAGTCTTCAAAATCAGTTTTGGGCTGCAGGACCACGTCTGGGTAAAACGGGCATAACTTCCTCATCCGGACTCCGTTTTGGACAATCACCCGGCCACGTGAAGCTCTTGACGAGGCCTACGACGTCACCAAATTTCAGCCCATTTAGCCACCAGACCCTGGCGCGCGCCAGGGGAGGGGCGCGCGCCCCTCCGCGGGTTCCAAACCAGCCCATCTTCTATCGGTCGGTCCAAACCGACATGCCAAGGGCGGTTCGGGGGTGCACTCTATATAGAAGGTGCGAAACCGCCCTATGGAGGTCGGTTTGCTTCTTTCCATATGGGGAGGATGATCTCCACTCTCCCAAGGCACCTCCCACCTATAAATAGAGGCCCATTCCCCCTCTCATTTCATAAACATTCAAGGGAGAAGAGCCACACAAGCTTAGAGCTAGAGCCACCACTCCATAGGGCTATGCCCTAGTATCTATCTAGAGCTAGAGAGCGAGATGTGAGGGTGAGCGGGGAGTCAACGGGCTTGTCGGCGCCTCCCCAACCTTGTACCTCTGCGGGTACTTTACTTGGCTCCTTCACGGGATCTTGGCTAAGTAAGTACTCGTGAACCTACATGCTCATAAAGGTCTTTTGTTTAGCTTAGCTTGATCTTCTCTGCTTGTGGGTTCGAATGTCCGCAAGGATGCTCTAGTAGAGGGCCCTGATAAAGACGGATAACCCTGATCAACGCTAGAGTAGTAGTCGCTAGAATAGGCATGGTGCCTAGGCTAGAGGCTGCCGTTGTTTGCCTCGCATCCCACGGTTGAGGGGTAGGCGGCAGGTGGTGACAGCCTTGTCCGTCCTTCGTAATCCTCCACGTTCAGGTGCGGCATAGAGCAACAAGCGGCATCGCCTAGTTTACCAGTGTGACCCGGTGCCTGAAGTGAGTAGGAAGACGCTCTTGCAACGCTATCGTTAGGACCCTAAAGCGTTGGGAATCCATCTCTACCCCCTTTCTATTTCTACCCTTATGTTGTTCCTTGGGCGAACTAGCTAGCAGAAATACCTCCGTTCCCTATGAAAAATACGATACACTGAATACTTCCGGGTGAAGGCTACAACAGTACTTCCATACGCTTGTGGATTCTCTACATACATTAAGAAATACCAACAATCTGGCGTCAAGGCATGCATTAGCCGGCGCGCCAGCGCGGTAGAGGTGTGGTCGGACCAACAGATGCATGCAGAGAATGACCAGAAGCATTAGGACTGCCCAAAAGTGTCAAGATATATGGATTCAGCGGCAAATACACATCAACAACTGTTCAAACAAAAAAGAAAGTAGGAAGAGAATACGGTGCTTACACGGGCGCGGTTCAAAGTAGGAAGAGAATGCAAAGTGCTTACACTGGCGCAGTTCGTGGCGACCTCCGGATCAGCGTCGCTGGCGCCCTGCTTGATCCACCCACGCCGGGGGTCATGGCCTGACGCTTCCTCAGATGATCAGTCAGTGTTAGAAGATCGTCAGAGTCTGACGACTCCGGCGTGATCGGGGCAGCCCTCTTCTTGCTACCGCCTGCACCGCCGTCAAGGTCCAACTTTCCTCTGGTCTGCAGGATGGGCGGTTTCTTCTTCTAGGGTCCACAACCGACATTGGCCGTTTTCCCACAGCTTGGCGCCGGGACCTGGTGACCCGGCCAGTATCCTCTCTCTCATCAGGGTCAAGAATGTCGACCATCCCTTGTCCCGCTCTGGCCTTGCTCTGATAGCGGGCCTGGTCGGTTCGGCGTTGGCCGACAAGCTCTTCACCGCCCGGCGAGGCATCTACGGGCACGACCGAGAAGAAACTCTTGCGATCCTGTTAAGCATCACTTGACAAGTTAGATCACACAACCATTGACATGGATGCAATGGCAAAGCTAAAACTACAAGCGCATTGGATGGATTACCTCGGGTGGGGGTTAGCCAAGTCATACGGGCCGCGACCTTACGGCCGATATTTGGAGACTTCATTGATTTCTCAAACAGAGAAGTCATTTTTCGGCTGGCCCGGCCTTTCCCCCGTGCTCGTCTCGATCGGCCGAGCGGGTCTTCCGCCCAAAGATACTCATACGGATAGGTAACCCGCTCCTTGCATGGTTTGGATTCGGCGAGGTCAACCAAGTTCCGGCAACAAGCGCGTTGTTCACCTTCTCATTGTCCATCAGTGCCAGCAACTCCCTAACCAGGTGCATCTCCTCCGGGGTAGGCGGTTTCGACCAGGGGGTTGGGCCGGGCACGTCGCACGTGACATAACAAGGCACTGTTGCCCCTCAAGATTCTCGGCTCATGTAGAACCGATGCTTGAACCAACCCTTGGGGGTGGATCGGTAGTCGCTGCCCAACCATTCTGGACAAAGATCCCATCCCGCGGCCACACATAGCACCCCGGCAATCTGGGATCCCCAGTCCTAATCCCTTTCTTCCTCGAACGAAGAAGTGACGTAACGTATTGAAATAGGGGATGCCCAGAAACATCTCGTAATAGCCGATGAAGATTGAAATGGACAAGATGGAATTGGGATCAAGATTGCAAATCAAAATCATCCAAGATATACATAGATCCCGGAGGAATCCATTCACCAAAGATACCCGGTCCACAAGGAATGAAATCCTCAAACACAACAAACTCGCCTTCAAGGGGGCGGGGCTCGTCCTCACCTCGCGGCTCGTGCCATGCTCCAATCTCGTACGGCGGCAGCCACCCCTCATCCATGAACGCCTGCAGGGACTCTTGCGTTAATCCTGACTAGACCCAATACGGCCCCGGCGCAGTGGATCCGGTCACCTTCCCCCTTCTTACTCCTTTTTCTTCGCCATCTCCTCCGAGAGATGGTGGGTTGAGGAATGGGGATGAGAGAGGGGTGCGGATGGCTTGATCTCGCCCGGCCCCGGGACGCAATGGCGAAGTAGCGGCGGTGGCCGGAATCGCCGCAGCAGATTGCCTGGTTGCGGTGGTTTCCAGAAGACAGCGGAGTGCTCGAGAAAGTGGGGAGACTGGTATGCAAAAATGAATAAGACGCGGAAACCGCTTCCCTTGACGGCGCCCGCTATTTATACCATTCGGTCCACACCCTTTTGACTTCTAGGGTTGGACCCCCTTGACTAGTGTGGATGCGGCTCTGCGGGCCGTCTCCTCCCAAGTACCAAAGTGGGCCAGATTTTTTAATTCCCCACCCGTGCGCCAGATTGCATGCTTCAATTGGCAGCGGTGCACGTGTCCGGCAATCTAGGGATCTAATCCCAGATTGTTTACTTCTTTCCAAATTTGTGCGATTCCTACCCACGAATCTAGGGACCGATTTTGCGAAAACAAAGGGTGTTCCTATACTTGGGGACCGCGCAGAGTTTTTTGCCCACGTGGCGTGCCCCGTCCCATCGATTCTCAACCGCAACACGCCCGATCGAGTCTCCGTGTCCCGAACCCGATCGAGCCCATGACCCAAGGACCTCACTCGGGGGACTGTAATGTAGTTTCTTACTCACCGGCATCCACGAGTACGTGTTCTCGGTGTCCCGATCCGATTGAGCTCCTAACCGTGCCAAGTGAAGGGTCGAGATGGGGACTAGAGGGGGGGGGGTGAATAGTCCCTTTAAAAACTAATCGCGAAGACTAACCGAATACAATTGCGGAATTAAACTTATCGGTCTAGCCAAGACTTCACCCCTCTAACTAAGACTCTAAATCACCTCACAAAAGATCCTACTCAAGAAAGGTGAGGTGACAAGCCTAGCTTGAGCTCCTAATCAATTTTAAAGCAAGGTCACACAAACCTAAGCACTAGTACTTCATGCACAAGAGAGCTCCTACACAATTCTAGTAAGCGCAAGCACAAAGCCCCTAAGCTCACTAGATGTACAATGGACAAGGCAACACACGCCTCACCCAAAGGCTCAAATATCCTAGCTACACAAGCTAAGCAAAGTAACTAAACAAGCTACACAAGCTAGATAGTTACAACTACTCTACTCAAGCACAAACACAATGTACATATGAATGTAAGAACAAAGCTTCGGATGAAGAGATTGCAAACCACCGCGAAGAGTGGACACAAGATGACACCGGTGATTTTTTTCGAGGTCTCTCGGGAAGCTTGCCAACTTCCCCTACTCCTCGTTGTGTCGACCAACACTTTAGTGGTTCCACGGTTTGGCGAATCACCCGTGATGATTCTCAAGCTTAATGGCGGTGCCAAATCCCACAAATGGGAGCTCGATCGAGACCCTCACACGGTGTGAGTTCTCTAGCCAATCCCTCGAGAGGGCACCGTGTGAACCCACACACAAGTGTGGTAGCTCAATGACACGCTCCACTAGAGTTGCTCTTCACGATCCCCGCGAGGTGAGCACGAACCTCTCACAATCTCTTCTTCTTGAGCACCGCACAATCTTCTTTGCGTGCTTCACGAAGTCTCTTGCCACCAAGCTATCTAGGATGTGGCAACCTCAAAGAGAAACAAGCACACCGGCTTGCGATACGATCACCTAGTGCCACGAATGCGATCTCTCAACGCAACGCACTAGAACTCGATCTCTCACTCAATCGGATGAACGATATCAAGCATATGTGAGTGGGAGGGCTCTCAAGCACCACACAACAAGCCACAAAGGCTAGAGTGTGCTCAAGAACCGACAAAGCCGGCCACCCCATCTATTTATAGCCACAAGCCAAAATAGAGCCGTTGGGGTGCAAGGCAGCGTTGACCGGACGCACCGACCCGGACTCACCGGCCGAAGTCCGGCCCGGCGTCCCGATAAACTCCCTTCCGAAGCGTCCGTCGGAACGGACAAGGCCCCCGGCCCCATAGTTAACGGCTAACTACATGCGTCCCGGCATGCTTCGGCCAAGACCGGAAGCTTCCGGTCCATGCGTCCGGCCGAGTCCAAGAGCCAAGTCCAAAAACATGCTCTCGGAAACTCCGGCCGGACTCACCCACGGAAGCGCCCGGCCAAAGACCATGCATCCGATCAAGCGTCCGATCAACGCTTCGGCCGCCATTTCCCTCGCGAAACTCCGTCGCCTTTGCTTCGACATGCTACCCATCAAGTATACCAAACTTGAGCACGAGGAATAGCATGTTTTCACCACCATGATGCATCCGGCGCAATAGAAAATATGCAACTCATTTTCTCGAAAGCGCCGAATCCCGCCGAGCAAGCTTCGGCGGGGAGGATGAGCGTTCCCAAACCCAACTCAACCTCGCAATCACCGCCGCCTTTGCAAATGTGCCAACACCACCAAGTGTACATCACCATGTGCAAGTGTGTTAGCATTTTCACAATCATTTCAAAGGCCGGGTTAGCTCTTAGCACGCCACTCGATCCTAACACATCGCAAATTTAGATCGCTCAAGTGGCACTAGATGACCGATATGCAAACAAGTTTGCCCCTCTTGATAGTACGGCCATCTATCCTAAATTCGGTCATAAACTTCTCTAAGCTCCTCATGACCAGGTGAAATGAAATGCCCTATAGGTTATACCTTTGCCTTGCGCATTTCCATTCCGCTTCATCTCCAAGTGTCGATGCAACACATGCACCAACACGATCAACAATGATATGATCTATTTCATATCATCACATGACCTTCTTGATCCATCGATCTTGACCTCACTTGCTCTTCACCGTTGCGTCGGTCCATCGGCGCCAAGTCCCTCGACTTGCCCTTCACACTTGCAACCGGTCCATCAAGCCAAGCCTTGTCTTGATCTTCACCACCTCGGTCACATGACTCCATGTCATGTTTCATATGCAATAAGCTCCTTCATTGCATCATCACGTGTGAACTAATTTCCTGTGTATAATCTCAATCACACATATTAGTTCACCTAATGTTGACACTCAATTACCAAAAACCACAAGGGACCTTTCACCAAGTCACGGGGACTACATGACGTTTGGAACCACCGAGTCATTTTATGCTTGGCCTTGTTTATTTGTTGTTGTGTTTTGACTTTTTCTTAAAAAGCTCAATACAACATATCCTATCTTCTATCGAGCTTGGGGACTACGTGGGCTCACGTCACCTTGCGGTGACTTGGGCCTATTTCTTTCCCTATGCTCTGGACAGGGATATTTTAGCATCACGTATGCGTGGCTCGAGTTTCATTTGAGTTTTTTCTGAAAAGCTCAATACAACATATATTATCTTCTATCGAGCTTGGGGACTACGTGGGCCCACATCACCTTGCGGTGACTTAGGCCTATCTTCTGTTCTTGGTTCGATACCATTGCCACCATGGCTGGTTCATGTTAACATTCTAGTGATACTCCGTGTCACGTGTTAACATGGGCCCACGTCTCAGGACATAAAAAGATTTTTTTTCTTTTTTCTCAGAACACCATGCATCTTTCGACAGATCACCTTCCCTGACAGAAGCATGGTCAGGAGCAGACTCATGGACTGCTCGGGAGAAACCTTGACGTTACAATCAGATCAGCATTGGTGCTGGTCGGTCTGACCCGATTCAGTCCCAGTACTGATCAAGAGTACGTGATCAGCACCTCTGCTGGTCTATTCTACATGATCGACATCGCACTACAAGATCGACGCACCGCGGCCGGGCACGCCCGATGCCTCGTGGTCCGTGATCTTCACCGCCGTAACAAGTCAAGGCGGTGACTCCCCCAAGATACATGATGCTCGGGGACCAGCTATGGGGATATAGACCCCCTATACCCTCACCACCATGTTCCGGGCTGCTCGGTACCGCACGGCCCGCACGTAAGATGAACGCCGGTCAAGAATCATCCTAATCGGTGGATGGACGATAAGACGGAGCTCGCGGGTCCGCCGCCAACCCGGGTCGGTGGGCCGCACGGGGGCAAGGGACGACGGAGCCCGTGGCCTGCTGCCGGCCTGGTTGGTGGGCCACACAGGAGCCAAGGACTGCTTAGCGTCCAAGAAGCCTTAGTCGGTTAGATCTCCGGATCCTCCACGGATATGGCGCAATGTAACCGATCGCCTAGGATAAACCCTAGATATGTAACCTTGCCTCCTGGCTATATAAGGCGGGCAAGGACCACCCTAGACGCAACTTTTTTCACCTCATTGTACTCCGACACTCATCATTTAGTAGCAGAGATGCATGACGTAGGGTATTACACCTCCAAACGGCCTGAACCTGGATAAACTCTGGTTGTCCTGGTTGTTTGTCTTGCATCTCACCATTCGATCGTAGATCTTAGCGTTCTCCTACCACAAACCACGCCGGGGGGGCATCCTGTGGTAGACTGCCGAGGAGATTTCATCGACAAGTACCACCTGCTCCAAAGTGAGTGAGTCGAGTAAGCCGAGACTTTAGTTATCTAGTGACCTTGGGCCGAGCTTAGAATACCCTCTCGTCGTACCAAAAATATCCTTCTACCTTCTTCTCTTAGGCGTTCTTGCTTCCCTCTAGTACACTTCCGTTCCTCGTGGAAAATACGATACCCCTCGAATGCTTAGGGTGAAAGCAACAATGGTACTCCGTGTGCTTGCGGATTTATTCGCTACGCTAAGAAATACCAACAAGCGCATCCGCCTCGGCCTCGGCATCACATCACCGCCCGGCCGGCCGCAAGACCGCTCCCACCCCGGGCCCTCCCGACGCCGCGCCGCCGCCTTCTTGTTGGCGGCATTGCGTAAGAAGGCATCGAAGGAGTAGGCGACGGCGAGGTTCCGTAATAGCTTGAGTTTGCCGACGCACGAGATGGCGGTGGTGGCTCCGGCCGCTCCTCCCGAGGCCGCCGTCCCGGCCACACGCGGCGGGCGAGCTCCACCTCGAAACAACGGGCACGGGCGGGGGCCACGCCGCGGGCGTGAGCACGGCCTTCGCTCGCTATCGCGGGTGTGGGCTCCACCGTGTGGGGGGAGCTCGCCTCACCTCCCATGCGGCCGGCCCCAAGACAAGCGAGACCCGGCCCGCGGGCGCACGCTGCGTCGATCGCGCCAAGTAGTGCCCGTGAGCCGGATGAGATTGAAGAAGGGTTTATTTTTATAAGAAAATAAATGCAAGGGGCTAAATGAAAATTCATGCCAAGCTAGCATGCCATGTCGGCAAAGCGGGCTGGTTTTGCTCTTTGGACCGAGGTTGAACCGATTTCAAAGTAGCCTAGGCCGGATACCCGGTTTCATAGTTGGTAGATCTATTTGGGACAGCGACGCAAGTTCATGGGCCTTGTTGGGGATTGGTCCCCGGCGCCACGGCCGGAGGTGTCGGCGGCCCGAAGTGCTCACGGAGAGCGGGACCGACTTACCATCCTTGATTCCGTGATCTCTCCAGAAGCAACCGTCGATGGATCTCCGCGAGCATAGCGAAGTGGGAGGTGTTTTTCGCACCGAGCTCTCCGAGGCGGCGGCTCGGCCACTAACCGGGCTTTCCCGCGGAGGTGTTTACCTCCTCCACCGCGCGCCCCGCAGCGGGATCGCGAAGTCTTCGCTCACGCTCAATCCCGGAAGGGGTGGGGCAAGGCCGGCGAAGGTCCCCAAGCGAGAGAGAGCAGGGCCCACGGTTGAGTCGGGAAGGTCCGAGACGGCAAGTCGCGGTAGAAGTACGGGGTTTAGACCGGCTCATTTTGTAAGCCCGAAAGAATATGCCAGAGTGTGTGAGAGGGTATAGTTGTAATCTTATGTTTCGTGGTGATCATGTAACTATAAATAGAGGGCCACCCTCCCCGAAAAGGGAGGTTGGTGAATTCCATAATGGGCGCCTATTGTTATCCTTTCAAGTGTTAGAAGGCCCCTTCACCATCTACTCAACTCCCCTGAGCACCGCCCTGGCGGAGGTCTACGCCGTGTTGGAAAACCCTCACAGCCCCAACATTGGCGCCCACCGTGGGGCCCGAACAGAGAAACCATGGCTCCACAAAAGAGAAAGGGAACTACCACAAGAGCAAAGGCCCCCCCAAAGAATACCCGACCCAAGCGAAACACGAGGAGTACTTACACCACGGCGGAGGTCGACCCTCCGCTTGATAATGAGCGGGCGGGGAGGAAACAACCCGACAGAGGCGAGGAAACCGACGAGCACGGGGCGAGGCCCCCCGACGGACTCGGGAGCTACGCCCGTTGCAAGCATCCCTCCTGTGCTTCAAAGAAGAGAGGGACAAAGCGGCCGCAGCCTATGCGGAGATCCTTAAATAACAGCAGACATCAGCGCAAGCGCCGAGATAAGGCGGCAGATGGCGCTCTTGCAAGCGGAGATTCAGAGCATGCGGTTCGCCACTCGGCCTCCACCAATTCAACCGCCGATAGTTATCCCTCCATCCCCATACCAAGCTACCTTCCTATAAACATCGACCAGGAAAATTCACCCAACCCACTGACCGCCCATGTAACACCCTAAAAATCACTTTCGAAATTTAGTAATTAAACTTGATTTCCTTTATTTATTTATCATGATTTATCTAGGTCAAATAATAATTTTTCTGAATATTAAAATTAATCATAAGGCTTAGAAACATTTTTGTTGCATTCATGCTGGAGCACAATTTTTGTTTGAGTGCAGGAATAGTGTTGTTTGGTTTGAATTCAAATCCAATTTGAATTTGGACAAGCTTTACAAAATCAGAAATAGAAAAGGCTATTCTTTTTCTTTCTATTTTCCCTTCTCTCTCTCTTTTGGCCCGCAACCGAAGCCAACCCAGCTCCTTTCTTTTTCTTTTTCTCAGCGCAACAGCCCACCAGGCCTGCCCAGCCAGCCCGAGTGGCACCACAATTGGGCCGGCCCACTCGCGCAGCAAGGCCCGCGCCGACCCTTCCCCTACCTCCAGCCGAGCCGGGCGCCGCCGCCGCTTCGCCACCGGAAACCGCCGCGCGGGTGGCATTGATGGCCACCCAGCCGCCTTCCCATCCCTGGTGGAGCACTCACGGCCGCTCACCGCCTCTCCCCGGCCCTATAAAGCCGTAGCCGACCCCTCCTTCCTCATCCTTTCGCTTCGGCGACCAAAACCGCCACCGTCACCCGACTGCCGTCACCGGCCGCCGTCCGCAGGCACAGCTGCGTCGAGGAGAACCCGGAGGTCGAGCCGCACCCGAACGGAACATCCCCTGCCCCTCCTTTCTTCGTTCCGCGCGAGTTTGAGCTCACCGGACCTTTTTCTCTCTCTGCAGATTCCGCCGCCGTCGACCTCGCCGTGGTGAGCCCCGCCGCCGATTGCCGTGCCCGCAGTCGCGTCCGCCGTCACCCACGCGTCACCCTAGTGCCGCCCGCATCGCTAGCCCTGGCCGAGAACGCCGTTCCCTCGAGTCGCCGGCGAACTCCGGCCGGCTTCCATGGAGCACCACCGCACAGACCAGCACCGGTCCACGGTGGACCGCGTGGCCAACCCCGCGCGCTCGGTCTATGGACCGAGTCCACCACGCCAGCAGCCCCGCCCAGCCGCAACGCGCCACGTGTCCCTGGCGTCAGCGCCGACGCCAGCACAGCCGACAGCAGCCGCGCATTTCGCGCTTAGGCCCCTGGTCTTTGCTGTTTTCACAGAACCGTTCGGTCCAGTTCAAAGAACATGTTTTCAGGCCCTGTTTTTAGCAGTTCTAACCCTGATCTTCCTAGTTTTTATGCACGTGATCCAGAGCCTTATTTCTTTTTGTGTTCTAACCTTTCTGTTTCCAGTTTATCTACGTACTAGTTCTCGGTAATTGTTAATAGGCCTTTAGTAGATTATATTTAATTGCATAAATGCTCTTGGAAATGATTTTGATTATAACTTTCTTATTTTAAGTCCGATTAGCGTGATTCTTGCGCCCATGTGTTCATAGAAACGTGTAGATTAATTTTATAATCGTTTTCTATATATGTTTATGTTGAATGGTGTATTGTTCTAATAGTGATATATCTTTTCTTGCATGTGATGATTGTATGGATATTCTTTTTGGTGATGATCGTGCGTTTAGAGGACGAGGTGTTCGTGGAACGAGGAGTACGAGGAGCATGCCGGACCAAGCTTTTGATCAAGGCAAGTATAGCCTATGGTTTCCTTGTTACCCAAGTAACTTTAATCATTCATTTCATATTGCATGTGTCTAATTTTGGCAAGCCTAAAGGACTCACCTAGATTTATTCTTTATATATATCCTTGATACCTATGGGGGTTTGCATAATAGAAGGTTAAGTCTCGCTATGCTCAACAAATGCTTAATTGTAACTTGACTAATGATATATGGAACGATGATTAAAAGATACTTTTTAGCAACATGGCAAGTAGGGTGCTGGAGTATGGCCATCCTTTTATACTCCGGATGCTCTCCATAAGGACTGCTCTCTAAAAGCGATAACCTGTGATGATAGTACGCGACCTTGAGTGTCAAAGTGGGCACGACCTTAGTTGTATAACTAGCACTCTCTAACTTTGTTTAGTAGTTCTTGAATTTATTCAAGCAAAAAAGGGGACCTAGGTTCTAGAATGGCTTCCTTGCCCGCCAAGCCGCAGGCCGGGTCTGCCGTCGGTGTGCCGCCTTGAAGGGGGCCTCCATTCGCCTAGCCGTTGAAACCTAGCGGCTACTATCTTGTTAGAGAGACTAGTGAAAGGCTTCAGAGTGATTTTCCCCTGCCGACTTACCTTGGTAGTGAGTTAAGAGGTAAGGCCACCTCGGGCAATGGCAATCACGGCTCAAGGTGAAAGTGTACACCTCTGCAAGCAGAGTTTGATCAAACCGATATATCACCGCGGTTCTCTCTTTCTACGAGCAACCTGGACCCTTTTATGTATAGCCGATAAGTGGATGGTTTGGGAGATCATGGTAACTTGATGTTTTTAATTACTTAGACACTTGGGTTTGGGTTCTCTCATTAATTTAGTAACTTAGGTAATAATTAAAATATGACCAACTAAAATGCCGACCGCTTTAACCTATGTCAAGCCTTTGAGCCTTGCATCCCCATAGTTATACTTGCCGAGCTTGGTGAGTCGACACTTGTTGTATCACCAATGATGACCCTCGACCGGGTACCAGATGGAGATGGCTTTGAGGAGTATCCTGAAGATATCCAGGACTTCTAAGGAGAGCGTACCACCGGTCGGTGTCCCCAGTGGGAGGATGTTTTTAGCTTTTCTACGTATCCGTTGTAATAAATGCCGTTGGCAATGATGTGACAGACATGTGAATGTGATGTAATAAAGTTTTAAACGTGGTTTGTGCTATGATATTATTACAATTTGTATGTATATGTGTTTTGGGACTTCCCGGGCCCACATATACTTGTTCTCTGCTTTTTTTATAAAACAGGGGTTACAAATTGGTATCAAAGCCGAACCGATCGTAGGACGCTCACCTTAGATAGACTGGACTTCCCTTTAAGGATTAATTACAAAATTTTTGTTGCTTTTGGTACTTTACAAATTTTCTTCCAGTTATTGTACCTTTGTTCTTTATAAATTTTTCATATCTAATTCATATTTAAAATTTTATAGATGGCTCGCACGAAGCAGATCTGCACGGAAGAGGACCGGTGGCCGTGCACCCCGTCGTGTCCTTCCTGAGACTGAGCCCGAGCAGGAGAAGGACCTTGACCAGCAGGAGGAGTCCTGAGCAGCACGAGGTGACTGGAGGAGACCCCGACGACTCTGCAGACTCCAGCGACAGTTCGGACAGCGACTCCGACAGCTCCGACAGTGACTGTGACAGGGACGAGGGCGGTGACGAGCCTGATCCCCCTGTTGGAGGCGGCGGCTTCGACGAGGTGCCACGCCCGATGTGGACTCGGGAGACACTCACCACCGACCACGACGAGAGCATCTACCACAACAGTCTCTTCGGTTTGATCCAGCAGCAGTACGGCCCCGTTCCTGCGAAGGTGGTCTACTGCAGCAGGAAGTACTCTCACCCGGAGTACACTACCTTCTACGTGACGAAGGCCCACGTACAGACCTGGTGTGCTCAGGAGGGTTCTTTTAAGGACCGCACCGTTCAGCGGGCCTTGAGCCCCACCTTCACCAGAGAGCGTGGTGTGGAGGACGCTGCGAGGCAGGCCTACCTTGTTCACCGGGAGATGATGTTCCCACAGATTCAGGAAGATGATGACCGTTACTTTCCCCGTCGCCGCACGGATGAGTCAGGTTGTGTGATCGCCGAGATACAGGAAGATGAGAGTGCTAGACTGGCAGCGACAGTGCCTTGGGTGGCTTCTCTTCACAGTGGCCTAGACCGAGCTATGCTCGATCAGCACGCTCTGTGGACAGAGACAGAGAAGCTTCAGGCCAGGATCTACGACCTGGAGCGCCAGCTGGAGGGAGACGAGCACCAGGCACCACTCCCACCACACGTTGCTGTTGACCACTCCATCAGCAGCCCCCGCAAGAGGCACCACCCCAACTGCTCCTGCACTGACACCACTATCGAGACCTAGGAGGCCCACCCTTGAGATGAGAGGAACGAATAAAACGAGTAGTTGAGTCTGTCAAGTTTGTCTTGTCATCGAGTCATGTCGAGTTGTGGAACTGGTTGAGTAATAATGTGTTTTGATGTTTATCATGATGACTTCTGTAATGAGTTGGATCTTTGCATGATTGTGCTGAGTTGTGGGGCTTGTCCACAACCAGCGGTACTCTTGAGTTAAGCTAAGTAATGAATAAAATAGTTGGGTTTTATTTCTCTATGCTGTTCTCAGTTCAGTCTCTTTTCGATCAGTTTGTGTTTCTCTGTTCACAACTCGAAATCTATCTGTCCTAAATTCACGAAATTTTTATGGAACAAACTAGATCTCAGTATCTTTCATATGCAACTGGAATCACATTAAAATCAGTAATGGTTTGAGAGTTATGAATTTCGCAACCTGAGGCAACTCTGCTGTCAGTGTTCAGAAACAGTTCTGCATGTGACCAGTTTTCGTCCATTTTATCTGCCGAATCTGAAAAAGTGCCGTGAATGAAATTTGTAGAGAATTTAACTAGCTTTCCATCAAAGTAAGGCACGCAATCAGCAGGTAAACAGAACAAAAGCTATCGCCAAAGTACTGCACTGCTGTCTGTACAACTCGTCAGAAAATTCAGTGCTGTCTTCTTGTTTTTATCTTATACCATACGTCAGTTTGTTTCAAGTCATTTCTTCTCATTTAAGTTATTCAAGTCATGGACAAGCAAGCTTTTTATATGATGTATGTGTTACAGATGGTGAATACTAGGAGGTCTGGCGCCGGAGGTTCAGGAAATCCACCTCCACCACCGCCTGTGAACATGGAGCAGTTGATAATGATGCAGACGCAGCTCATGCAACAGATGGCGCAGACCATGCAGAATCAACAGAACAACCCTCCACAACAATTCCAACCTGTTCGTGATAAGAGGAGCGAATTTTTGAAGGGCCATCCACCTACCTTCAACTGTTCTACAGATCCACTGGATGCTGACGATTGGCTTCGTGCTGTGGAGCGGCAGCTTGAAATAGCACAATGCACTGACAGAGAAATGGTGTTGTATGCTACAGGGCAGCTCCAAGGGGCAGCCTTAGACTGGTGGGAATCATTCCGAGCTGCTCAGCCTAATGCTAATCAGATTACTTGGGATATATTCCGAGATGGTTTCCGTACTCACCATGTGCCAGCAGGACTCATGAGGCTCAAGAGGAAGGAATTCCTTGCTTTGAAGCAGGGGAGTATGTCTGTGAGTGAGTATAGAAATAAATTCACTCAACTCTCTCGGTATGCACCACATGATGTTGAAGACGATAGAGACAAGCAAGATCTTTTTATGGAAGGCTTGAATGACTGGCTGCAGTACCAGTTGCTTGGTCATACATTTGCTAATTTCCAACTTCTTGTTGACAAAGCTCTTGTGATAGAAGACAAGAGGCGTGACATGGATACGAAGAAGCGCAAATTCGAGAACCAACAGTTTGGCAGTGGCAGTCGGCCTCGTTATTCTCAAAGTCAGAACAACCAGCAGAGATATCAGGGGCAGCCCAACCGCCCTCAGTTTCAGCAGAGGCCACAGCAGCAACAGGGACAGTACCATGCCCAAGCTTCTCGCCAGAATCAGGCTAGCAACTCTCCAGTGAAGAATAATATTCCTAACACTCCCAGGTCAAATAATGAGAAGAACAAGTGTTTTGTTTGTGGAGATTCAGGGCACCTGTCTTATCATTGTCCTAAGAAAATTGTCCAAGGTCCTCAAGGGCAGTCAGGCAACCAAAAGATGAATATGCATACCCCAGGCAAGCCGGGGCAGCAAAGCTATGCTAGAGGAAAAGTGAATCATGTGACTACTGAATCTGCTCAGGATACACCAAGTGTTGTGATCGGTACGTTCCCAGTCAACTCTCATCCTGCTTCAGTTTTGTTTGATTCAGGCGCATCTACGGATGAAGCATCAGAGTTGTTGCTGCGGGTTGCGTGATGGTTTTGTCCAGGTGTACCATAAGACTAGGCCACACACACACAAATTTGTGTGTATGGGCCATGGGTCTTGATGGTACCAAGCAAGGGATGAGAGATAATTCCATCTTGCTTGTGGAAGCAATGATGAGTGGAGTCAGCGGCACTTTGGTATGTACCTTGACCATACGGGGCCAACTTACTCCTCTCTTCTCTTATTGATATATTTTTTTTTTTTTCTATTCTATTTTTTTTTTTTCTTTTCAACATACTCTCTTTTTTTTTCTCTTTTTTTTTCAATAATATTTTTTTAGCAAGGCAGGCCCGACATCATCTTTTATTCACCATCATTTTTTTTATATATGACGCCTTTGGTGTTTGGAACTTGAGGTTTCACCATTTTTCCCCACACTTGGACTTTTGTGCAAAAGTCAAGTGTGCAAAGTCCGGTCTCCTTTTGAGCGTGTTCCATCATCCATGAGCATCAATTTTTTTTTTTTATGATGATGTCGGCCCCATGTTTTCAAGCATCGCATGCCTCTCCTCCCGAAATGGTTAGCGACAAGAATACCCGAAGGTGCATACTAACTTGATAACATGCTCTTGCTTTATTAACAAAAACAACAAGAGAGAATTATTCAACTTTTTTTTTTTTTATGATCCGGTCATCTCCGGCGGGTGCTTTGTTTATGGTCGTAAGCTTGACCATGGGAATTCATCTTGCAACTATGAATGGTAGTGAAGTTCCCAGCTTCACCATCGAGAAGTTAGCGTTCGCTTAAGTCGCAAGGTTAGTACCATCGTGCCACTACGGTATCGGCAAAACTTGTGATACACTTAAGACATCCACAACCATCCTCTTGAAAAGTTTATGAACGAGGATTAAGAGAAGGTTGGGGTCCTCGTAGGGGCACGTGGTCGAAGCGAGACAACTCTAGAGATCCACAAAGGTGAGCATGTATCATGAGAAGTTTCAATAAAAACTCGACATGCTCAATAGCGTGTTCATGCTTAGTCTCAAGAGTTGTTGCCTCGTGCATGTCCATGGCACTTGAGTTCTTATCCTTAAAAGATATGTCATGAAGAACTAATGTTGAATCTCGACTATTGTCAAGAGCAACGCTTTGTTGGCCGTAGGGACATGTCTTGTGTTCGCGTGAGGGCGACGGGTTTTCGTTTCACTAAGATGCAAAAGCAACTCAGGTGAATCGAATGGAGTTATGAACGCCGCCTCCTCGAACAGGTTTTGGTTGGGAAGATGCTTCGCCTTTGGGATTTCTAGGTGAGAGGCACAAACATTCTTTCCCAACTTCTCATCATGGCTCTCCTCTATTGGGTTTTCATGAAAAATCTTTTCAAGAGGGTAGCCTATGAGGAGATCAAAGTCGAGGATGGGATAGATATAAAAGTCTAAGTGAACCTCGATTCCATAAATTTTCATTGGCACGGCCCTAGCAATACCACAACATGCAAAGATGAGTCCGAATTGACCCTTGAAGAGTCTATCGGTCGAGGCTAGCGGCATATTACCCAAAAGGGTTTCCGCAAGATATTGTGACATGATATTCGCCTCGCTGTGGGGTTGTGTAGGGCATCTAAGGAATTTTCTCATAATGAACAAGGTATGGCCGTGGAAGGTGAAAGAATCAATTGCTTCGTAAGAACGTTTCACCTCCATTAACCATTCTTTTGAAGGTTTCATGTTAGAGGAAGATTCCTTAGCCGAGCCGTGCTCCATTTGCTCCATTCGTGCCATAGAAGGTTCAAGGTTCTCCCATGATCCTCGAATTTGCTCGGGAATTCCGAAGGATAAAGCATCCCTTCCTTCGGTGTTCGTGGTTCGGGTGAGGGCTCAACGGTGGTTCTATTGGTGATACGTGGTATGGTTCGACCGATGAGGGCTCCTCAAAACTTGACATGCCCTTGTTATGGAGGGGAGTAGGTTCTACAACGGAGAAGCATGCTTTTCTAGGATGTTATCAAGGATTCTCCTCTGTCCGTTGTAGGTTTGCGTGAAAACGATCCTCCGACGGCCATGTCAAGGCATAGGACGGCGTCTATGTCAAGACCCGAACAAAAGATATGCAAAAGCACACTATCGGGTAATGACAACTCGGGCTAGCATGTATCAACATTGTAAACCTGGCCCTGTGCTGCACCTATGGACTCCTTCTCATCCTTCTTGAAATCGAGGATTGTCCTTGGTAGGGTGTTGATGGGGAAAAACGCTAGACAAAAATTGTCTTTGAGTTCTTTCCAATCCCCATTCAAACTTCCTACGACATTCGTGGTACCATTGTTCTCGCTTCTCCCTAAGAGGGAAAACGGAAACAACGCCCACATGATATTTTCTTGTGTCGTGCCAGAATGCTTAGGCACGCACATATTTCCTCGAAAACTTGTAGGTGGCTACATGGGTTTTCGGTGTGGTAGCCAGAGAAGGGGTCCGCCTCGAACAATGGATTTTAAATACGGATGGAGTTCATAGCCGATGAAAGTTTTGGTTTAAAAAAGATTGTGGCTCCGTGAACTCCTCCGTTGAAGCGTATGATTTTGAAAAGGTGTGGTTGGCTTCATTTTCGAAAAAAAGAAAAGAAATAACTATTTTGGTTTTTTTAAGGATAAATATGAGGACTCACTAAGTTCGAAGATAATATCAACCGTTCCCAAGAACGGCGCCGAGAAAGCTTGTTGACGTTTCTTAACGCATCACGAGATAAATCCGCAAGCGCACGGAATCGCCATTGTAGCTTTCACCCCGAAATATTTGTGGTATCGTATTTTCCACGAGGAACGGATGTACTCTCTCCTAACTAGTTCGCCCAAGGACACGCAAAGCCAAAGATGGGGAGGATTAGCGAGAAGGATTCATACACCTTTAATGTCTATGGTTAGCCGCCTCGAGCTACTTGTTCACTTCGCACGCCCCGCTCCCAAATGGGTAGAGTCCAGGCAATTAGCTCTACGACACGCGGCCCGAACGTGGGGGGGATTTCAAGGGGGACGGACAAGGCTTGTCACGACCAAGCCGCCTACCCCTCAACCGTGGGATGCACCGCAAAAAGATAGGCAACCCCTAGCCTGCGGACACCACGTCTACACTAGTGATTATCACTCTAGCGTGTTAACAAGGCTTACCCGCCCCGGGGTCCTTCTACTAGAGCGCCGCCCGAAGGAACGACTATCAATCCCGCAAACAAGTAGATAAATCGTGGATAAACAAAAGATAATAAAGATTATCGAATCGTGGAAGCTTACTTTAGCCAAGATCCCGTTAAGGAGCCAAGCACGAATCCACCGAGGTACAAGGTTGGGGAGACACCGACAAGTCCCAAGCACTTCCCCGCCTCACCCCCTTCACATATCTCCTCCGCCAATCTCTCTACTACTAATGAGGGCCTAAGCCCATTGGAGTGAAGGGGTAGAGTAGAGGGGAGCTCTCTTAGAGGAGAGGGAGAGACTCTTCCTTGGAATGGTGTGTGAAAGAATGAAGAGAATGGCCTCTATTTATAGGAGAGGGGAGGAGAGGGCCATCTCTATACAAGGCAACTTTTCCCCGGCGCTCCATCGCATGCAAACCGACTGAGCGCCGGTGGAATGTTTCCTAACGCAACTGCATTGAAAAACGGGCGAAGAACCGGCCCGAAGGCTCGAACCGAGCTAAACCGGGCGGATCAGGCGGCGTTTGCTATTTTCGAAGGAAAATCGATCTCGGCAGCAAACCGGGCCAACCGCCGGCCACCGCGCGCAGCGGAACCGCGCCACCGCTTTGCTCGCCCATTCGCGCGCCATGTGGGCCCGGGCCGGGCGCGGATGACGCTCGCGCCGCGCCGCGTTTGAAACGCTGCGGCGCTGCGTCGATGGTGGCGGCCCCACGCGGGTCGGGCCCGCGCACGGATCCGCGCTCGCCGCTGCTCCCGCCGTGGGGGACAGTGGTCGCCACGCACGGGCCGGCTGCTGGTTCATTTGAATCCGCCGGCGGGCCGAAGCGCGCGCCCTCGCTGGGGCGAGCAGAGGCGCCGATAGGTGGCCCGCCGCCCCGCCTCCTCGCAACAAGCCTGTATCGTGGCGCCCCCGTGCGGGGAGCAAGTCAGCCACGTGCCCCGGGCCTGATTGGCCTTGCCGGGTCGACCGCGCCCGCGGGGACGCTTTTTGTCGCCAGCCCGCGTGTCGGATGATCATTGGCCCGCATGGTTTGTAGCCGACACGTGGGACCCACTTTGCATGGTAATTTCATGTACGTGATATCTTTTCATTCCTGAGTCCAAATATATCGAATAATATATCCATTTTGATCGCCGCGACGAGCCCGTCATGATGGTGTACTCCGTTTTGCCATTTGAGATACGTTTTCTTGATGATAAATAGGGAATTCCGCATTACACTTCGAAATACCAAAACTTGTGGAATGAATTAGTTTCAAGCCCTATCACTAAGTTTGGTATATAAATATAAATGTTTTATGCAGGTGTTGACGGTATAAAATAGGTAGTTAATGACCGAGTCAACACCCACACACCCCACCCTCCATAGGAACAATAATGCCGATTGCAGGGGGGTCATCAATAGAGTACAAGACCAAAAAGCAAAAAAAGAGATCATCTTCGCTTAGTAAACAATGTTGCGCTTTAGCCTCGCAAATGTTTGGGGAGTGGTCAAGAACTCCCATCACCTTCTCGAAACAGACCTCAAATTGAGAGCTACCCCGACGCGTTGACGCGATGGTAATAGAAACCAACATAGCAACATGGGAGATGAAAAGAGTGCTTGTAGACACGTGAAGCTCCGCAGATATAATCTTCGCCAATGCATTTGACAAGATGAACTTCAATGTAAATCGCCATACCATCGACTCGCCACTCATAGGATTTGGCGGGAAGACAAGTACGCATTGGGCAAGATAGTCCTACCGTCTGTCTTTCGGGACGAAAAAAAAAAAAAGTGCTAGAACCGAATACATAACCTTCGATATCGTCGATGTGTATTCCCCGTACAATGCAATCTTCGGCAGAGGCTTCACCAATAAGTTCAATGCTGCAATACACATGGGCTACCTCTGCATGAAAATGCCAGCCCTCCACGGGATCATAACCGTCTATGGGAGTCAGAAAGAAGCAAGAAACATAGAAAAGGCCATATACCGCGCCCACGTAAACGCCAACTCGCCCAACTAATGTGCGAAGGCCCGTAACCACCCGACATGAAAAAAGAGCAAACAAGTGCCAAGGGTCAAGAAAAACCAAGAAGATAAGAATAGACGATGACCCCGACCATTCAAGAACGATCAATGCAGATCTATCCCCCGGAAGAAGAGAGAGAACCGACGGAGCTCCTTATCAAAAAACAGGGAAATCTTCGCGTGGTCGCCAGAAGAGACCTCCGCGGGGTTGATGTAGGATACAATCGAACACGCCCTAGACATCAACCCAAACATGAAGGCAAAAAAGCAACGACAGAGAAAAATGTCGAAGACGTAATATCAGAAGAAGACAAAGCGGAGGTCCAAAGATCGCCGACGCCAAGGTAATCGTGAGAGGTCAAATACACCGACTGGTTAGCAAATGTTGTCTTGGTCCCGAAGAAGACCTCCGGCAAAATGAGAATGTGCATAGACTTCTGGCTGCACTCCTAAACAAAGCCACCAAGAAAGACAATTACCCCCTACCAAGAATAGACACCTCCAGGACAAGGCGGCAGGATGTCAAGGTTCTCATTGTTGGATTGCTACTCGGGATATCACCAAATATGGTTGAGAAAAGAGGATGAAGAAAAAACCAGTTTCACGACTCCATTCGGAACATACTGCTTCGTCAGAATGCCGGAGGGCTTGAAAAATGCAGGTGCAACCTTTGCCAGAATGACAGGCAAAGTCTTGACAGGCGCCTATGCAAAAACATGATTGCAGACGCCGATGATCTCATAGTCATGAGCAAAAGAGAGCAAGACCACATCTCCGATTTACAAGAAACCTTTGTCAACCTGAAAAACTCGGGCCTCAGCCGAACCCCGAAAAGTGTGTGTTTGGAGTGACCAAGGCGAAGGTCCCGGGATATATAGTCGCTGAAGGAGTTAAAGCAAACCCGAGAGAAAACAAAAGCAATCAAAGATATGGCGGAGCCCAAAACAAAGAAAGAAGTTCAAAAGTTGAAAGTGTGGATAGCGGCTGGGCCAACGTGATTCATTTCCAAGTCGGCAGAAGAAGCCTCCCATTTTTCCAAGCCCCGAGGGGTGTGGGAAATATCAAATGGGGGAGGAGCGGCGGAGGCCTTCAAAAGCTCAAAGAATACTTGCAAGAACAAAGCTAACGCTTGCCGTATCCGATTTAAGACAAACCTATACTCCCCGTACATTACAAAGATCGATCACGCAATCAAGTAGTGGTAGTCCAAGAGAAAAGCGAAAAAGGATCGCATGATTCAACTCCCAATATACTATGTATCAGAGGCACTCACAGGAGCGAAAATCAACTATACAGAAATAGAAAAAATAGCATACGCCCTCGTGATAGCATCCAGGAAACTCAAGCACTACTTCCACTCTTACAAAGTGATAGTCCCCACTTCACAACCATTGGCGGAGGTCCTAAGGAACAAAGAGACCTCAGCAAGAATCAGTAAATGGGCTGCGGAACTATCTCAATTCGAATTGACATTTGTGCACAGGTCAGCCATAAAATCACAAGTGTTGGCAGATTTTGTAGCAGAATGGACACCACACGACCAATTAAAAGCATACCGATCAATCGGAGCTATGGACAGTTCACACTGATGGAGCATGGGGCCGAAACGGAGCAGGAGCCTCCGCCGTAATAATGTCGCCACAGGGAGTCAAATCATACTTCGCTACTAGACTAGAGTGCACTCAAACAAACAACACAGCAGAATATGAGGGACTCATATTAGGGCTAACAAAAGCGAAGGCTTATGGTGCAAAGTTAGTAGAAGTCAGAACAGACTCAATGCCAGTAGCAGGCCAAGTAGAAAAAGAATGCATGGCAAGAGAGCCGGAGCTCGTAAATTACTTGGCGGTGGTCAGAGCAATGGAGCGAAGATTCCAAGGATTTATCAGAAAGTTCATTCCAAGAGAGCAAAACAAACAGGCAGATACCCTAGCAAAGGCAAAGAAGAAACAACCTCCGCATGCCACAAAACATCATCTACAATGTGGCGTACAAACCAGCAACAGAAGCAATGAAAGTAGCATTCAGAACTGTCATGTTGGTAGAGGACGAAGATTGGAGACAAGCAATACTCGACAACCTCAACAACGTCAATTATCCAGAAAATGAAGCGGAGGTCGCTAGAACGAAGCTCGAACAAGAAGCTACACTCTCATTAATGGCCGCTCTTCAAGAGAGGGTTGGTCCAGCCAATGCTCAGTGCATCCCACAAAGTGAAGGCATAGAGTTACTCAAGGAAATACACGCCGGTGTATGCGGATCCCACATCGGGCCTAGAGCATCGTCGGCAAAGGCCATCCGCCAAGGATTCTATCGCCCACGCACATAAAAGATGCACAACAAATAGTCAAGACATGCGAAGCTTGTCAAAATTTCGCACCACACCCGAAAAAACCCCTCGCCAAAAAAACACAATTGATACCTCCGACATGGCCACTACAGCGGTGGGGGAATCGACATTGTTGGCCCCGTACCCACGGCTCAAGGAGGAAGCAAATTCGGCAGTAGTGGCGGTTGAATATTTCACCGTGATGGATAGAGGCGAAGCCACCGGGCAAAGATAACTTCCGAGTCCATCACCAAGTTCTATTGGCGTAACATAACTTGCGTGATTCGAGTGCCAAGAATGGTAAAAGAGAACAACGGCAAGCAATTCGACTTTCGGACAAGTTCGAGATTTCTCGCACCCAAATGGGAACAAAGATAGCCTTCGATCGGCCTATCACCCGAGTCAAACAGGGGCGTGGAAAGAGCAAACGGAATAATCTTCTCCGCGATCTCAAAAAACTCGCATTTTAATCTCCGCAAGGGTAAATGGGTGACGAACTACCTGTGGTCATCTGGTCTCACAACACAACATCTTCGCGTGCCACCGGATACACCCCATTCAAGCTCATGTATGGAGAAGAAGCAATGCTCCCAGAGGAACTGAAACATGAAAGCCTCCGCGTTATGAAGTACAAGATGGCAGAGGATGAGGAGTACGCGAAAAGAAACACTAGAACAAACAAGACTAGAAGCCGTGGAAAACATTGAAGTACCAAAGGAGACCAAAAAATGGAGGGACGGCAAAGTCCGCAAGAAGAATATCCAAAATGGAGATCTTGTGCTCAAGAGGAAACCAAACGCTTCAAACGTGGGAAAATTGCAGGCAAAATGGGATGGCCCGTTTATCGCCAAAGCAACAAAGAAGACAGGGAGCCTTCCGCCTCACCGACGAGGCAGTAACACCTCCGACCACACGGAATGTGGACAACCTACGCAAGTATTATGTGTAAGACCGCACCCCGCAAAATATAAGCGGAGGTCGGCCACTACTTTATCTTTACGCAAGTAGTAGTACATTTCTTTCAGAACACCAAAACGTCTTGCACTCTTTTCCTCACAGGGGAACTCCTAGCGGAGGTGAGGTTTTTAATGAGGCAAGACTAATGTAAAATCCTACGAAATATAAAGAGGAGATTTCCCCAAAGTACAAAGAAAAACAACGTCGAAAGTGACTAGCAACGCAGCCAATGCATTCGACGAAGGCAACAAAACGCCTAAGAGGACATCCTCAAGGATAGAACGCGGAGGTTCCATCCGAAAATGACCTCTAGAGACCGGTGAAACGGTCTCCCAAATCCTCGAAAAAGTCCTACCCAAAGCGTAGGCATCGAGGTGGCACAACGGCACTTTGTGTCAACTAAAAAAGCTGAAAAAGACTGGTCCATTTCAGGCATCAAGATAGCCTCCGCCAAAGAAAGGCATATAAGAGGCAACTTTTTAAAATTTCATTCTCATTTACAAAAAAATTCTTGCCATTTTATCACATCCAAAAATTATACAAGTGCTTGACATTGTACTGCCTAAAATTACAAATATCTTCAAAGAAGATGGCACGTGGTGGCGGAGGATCAAGAAGAAAAACAAGACACTACACAATAGCAAGCTAGGCAATGAGACACATGCCATTAGCAAGCGAAAGTCTCCGCCCGTGTACACGCCATGTTTCGCGCAAGCATTACACAATCAGCGTAGAAGATGGTACAAGTGGTAGCGCAAACACAAAGAAGACAGAGGACGAGATCAACACCACCGTGTAGGGCAACAGCCTTCACTCAAGACGAGAAATAAACCTCCTCCGCGTCGGCCGACGCGTCCTCAGACGAACTGAAAACCGGCATAGGAGACCCTCATCCCAGCAAACCTCCGCCAGCTAGAGCCAAAATAGACCTAAAAACGCTCTAGCGAAGGTGTACCCAAGAGGGCATACCGCACAAACCACCAAAGCTCATCGGCAAGAATTAATAGCTCCGTGCCTGTTTTAGTCTGGGCTCCCAGCCAACGAATAAGAGGTGTACTAGATTGGCAACCTAGACCACTGTTTACGAACCCTTACACGGTATCACGCCTATCTCAATAAGCCACTGCTAGATGGACTCATAGTACCTAACCCGCCGGGGGAGGAAGGAAACGGTCGGGTTATATACTAACCCAACCCACCTAACACAACTACCAATGGACAACTCCAATAAGTCGAGTTAATAACCAGAGCACTATAAAACTAAACCCCACCCCTCCCCAAAACCACAACTCACAACTCATACTAACCACTCCAGGACATTAGTGCTCAAGAAAATACACAAGGGCGGCATGAGCGCGGATGTAGACCTCCGCCAACTCAAACACGAAAAACAAGAGACTACGTAAGAAATCGTAATGACCCCGGCATTTGCGCAAAAAAAGGGGGGAGACCGCGTAAGAATTCGTAACATCCCCCTGAAACTAAAAGTTCTTGCAAAGCAACCAAATGCCAGACCCTTGGCGAAGACCCGTGAGGAGGAAAAACAAGAAGTGCTTCCCACACGTATAGCGGAGGTCTCCAAACAAAATATTCACTACCCCACGCGAGCATCTCGCAGCGGAAGGGGACGGATTGGTGCAGCAAAGAAATGATTAGCCTCCGCTGTCAAATCCACAAGTGCGAAAGTGAATAGAACAAACGTCAATCATATAAATATAACAGGATCTCGTAAAAATTTCATAACCTCCCCTTTATTAATAAAATGTGGCCTTTTACATCATGCTACAAAAAATCTACAACAACTCAAAGCGGAGGACCCTCCCAAGCTATGGAGTTCGTAAACACCATTCGCTCAACGCCTAAATCAAACAAAAACGTCCTCATACATTTCATCTACACTAGGGTTGGCGAAGGTGTCCTTCCAAAGTAGCCACATATCTCCGTCAACATAGACACCATCGCGGTAAAAACACGGATTGACATCCCGCGCAGCGCCCCTTCAGAACCTCGCGCAGAATTCATCGGTCCAAATAAAATATTAAGATTTCATTTGAAAACACTCCATCGGTTTTTTTTTACAAGCGGACACTCCTATCCGCACAAAAGGGCTCAAGGGCCACCTAAAAAGAAAAAACTAAAAATCCTAAACCTCCGCATTGTCATCTAAGGGGACTTCTCATCCGCATCCGGAGCTTCCGGCAGAGTGTCATTCCGTTGAACCTCCTCCTCAACCCGTGGAGCAGAGCCTCCCGCCGAACCTTACCCCGAAAAGTAAAAATTATCACTCACCAAAGAAACGAGATAAAACTACCAAAAGTAAGACATAATAGTAAAAACACAATTCACCCGAAAAGGGAGCGAGCGAGGGAGGCGGCCTCCGCCGCCCCGTGGACCGCCTGTAATTTTTTTCATGAACGAGCCCACGAACTTAATCGCCTCACATCTAAGCTCCGCTTAGGCTTGACGGTTGATGGATGTCCTTCACACGAACCCGTGCTACATCATCGTGCCCCTCTTTGCACGGGATGCGAAAGTGATGTTCACGCCACGCCCGAGCACCGGAAGTCGACACCCCTCGCAGAAGACGCCGGGGAAGCTTGGCGACATTCCTCGCCACCAAGCAAGAACATCGTTGCGCCCCGCCATCCGTAGGAAATGGCGTCACAACAGCGCCAACGGAAGTCACCGCATCCACATAAGAACGGGCAATGTAAGTGCGGGACGATAAATGCCATCCAATTGTTTCGACGCCCGCCGACCGCGGCACGCCGAAGATGTCGATCGGGCGTTAGCTTCTTCAAGCTTAGCCTCCATCTCGCGAAGGGTTTTCTCACCGCCTCGCGGAAAGCGGCAAGGCCCCGCGCCTCCTTAGCAAAGGGGCCTCACTCCGACGGTTCCCATTCCCTGAAACTAGCTTCTCAAGCGGCGCTTTCTCCCTCGAACCAGCGGAGACCTTCGCCTTTAACTCCCCCAAGATCTTGTCCCGCGCCACAAGCTCTTGATGAACCTTAGCGCGAAGACACTCCAGCCTGGTGGTCATCTACAAACACCCAAATTTTAAAATATAAGAACGCCGCCAACAATCCAAAAGAGAAAGGCCAACTATAGCAAAACATCCTCAAGACTGAAAAGGCTCGGTCTACCGCCTTTGCGAAGACCTCATAAACATCTCCTTCGAAAAGTATTTGCAAATAGTATCTAATCGAACATAAAAGTAAGCCCACAAATTTAACATAACAGAACCAACAAAACAAGACAAGCGAGAATACTCACTCAAGTCACCCTCAAAGCAAAGAACGAGGGGAATTCAACCCCAAACCACCAACAGCTCCGGCAGGATCGAAACAACAAGGAAGCAAGAATTAGCCAAGTGGAAAAACAGCGGGAAACGTAAAAGTAGCAAAAAACGTGCCTCCGACTTGAGCGGAGGCCGCGCCAAAGGCGCTAAAGACCTCCAAAACCTCCGCCGCTTTCTCGGCTTTTTGCTGCGGAGCTCTTAGCTTCAGCTCCCTTGCCCTTAAGCAAGTTGTGAGCGCGAAGTAGCTCCCGCATTTGGGCATAGCGATGTTGCCCCAACCGGAGGCACGAAAGAGCCCGCAGAGGCGTAATCGACCGACCACCTCCTCCTCCGGCATCTTGACGGGCGGAGACCCCCGGGCCGACTCCCGTAAAGCTCCCGGCTACACTGACCAACCGGAGCCGCGGCCGGAGGACGGGAAATCAGCCATAGGGTCGGCCATGGCCTTCGAGACCTCCGACGTCATTTTTCCCAAAAAGGCACGCCGGCAATCATCTACGGTGGGCGACAATGGGGCGATCCTCGGCGCCCAAGAAACACCACCGCCACCAACCGCCGGGAGGGAGCTTTGGAGGACCCGGCCGGGCGGATCGCTCACCGTGGTCCTCCCGTCCCACGTCGGGAGTCAGGGCAGGGCACTTTCGTGCAATCTGCTTGCGGCCCCCCTTGCTAGCAAGCTTCTTTTTCTTCTTGGCCTCCTCCTTAGCCGTGGCAGCCGCAGACGAGGCCAGAAGGCGGGCGGAGGCACCGCCTCCACCTTAGTCTTCTTCGACTTCCCACGCGTTAGCGGGGCGTCTCTTCTTGTCACCCGGCGGCGGGCGCCGCGGTGGACTTCTCCTCGGCCGCCTTCGCGAGTTTAGCAGCCTCCTCGGCCTCGCGCCGCTGCACGTCCTCCAGCACCTTGCGAGGAACCTTGTGGTGGCCATACTCGATCTTCATATCTTCGAAAACTCGGTTCAGCCGGGGCATGTTGCCCGCCTCGGACCTCCGAGCCAGAAATTCCTTCGTTGAAATGGGACCCAAAAGGTCTTGGGCATCCATCTCAACCTGCATGATGAAAGCATCTGCACTAGTGCCCTCCGGGAGACGAACACCGAGTCGGGGATGCGGAACCAACACCTCCGCATCCCCGAAAAAAAAGCAGATTTATCCTCTCCACGATGAAGGGATCCTTGTATCGCTTCGCCGGGCGAGTACTTAGCGCGTGAGATCTCCTCCACGGATCGCGCCCCCCCGAATACCGACAGGCGAGGAGGAAGGCTTCGCGACACTTCTCCCGTCGCTCTGTATGATCGTCATTGGGATCTGGACGGGACACGATGTCCACGGGGACAAGCTTCGATGCGAAGGGGTAGCGGGATATCTCCTCCCCCGTCCAACCGTCTTGGTAAATGACGCGGACTTGGCATAGAACCAATAATCCATCCGGCCCGGCTCCCACTTGTTCTTCGGGCGTAGGGAGATCTCCGCTTTCTCTTCGCCCACGATAGCGGCGGAAGCGAACGCATACAACACCCGAAGCGCAACCTCTTTCGCTACCATCCGGCATTTTCCGGGCTTCACGCTTATGTAGCTCGTAGAAGCGGACGAAGGTGTTGGTATCCAACTTCGCCGTCGTAGATTCAACCGCCCACGCAAACTTCGACAAAGCGAGAAAAGCGTGGGGAGTTAAGCGATGAATCGAACATCAAATGATTCCACCACCGTGCGCAAGAAGGAAGCTGCACGCGGCGGAGGCCGCGGTGAAGAAGTCCTTGAAAACGATGCCCCACCGGTGCCGCGTTCCGGCAGCCTCCGCACGACTTCACCTTGCGGAAGCTTCACATCACGCTTTGCTCGATGAAACCCTTCGAACCAAATCATCGAGCATCGCCTAGGTCATCTTCGAGGCACCCGGCCGTAGGTAGCGTCCAGCATCTTCGCGAGCCATGAGGTCTCCGACGGAAGCCTCGACGTCGAGAGGGTGTCTTTGAGATCTTGAGCACGGCGGCGCCCAAAGATGCACTCCTTAAAGAGGCGAAGGTATTGGCTAGCACGATACGGCAAGAGCTCGCGTATGGCCCGTAGAGCTCACGGCGAGGGAAGCGACCCCTTATGCTAGGCGGCTTGGGGCACGCACGCATGCACCTACACGAGTCGTAAGAACTAGCGGAGGCGTAAGAAAGCACTTGAAGCGGAAAGGTGGAAGCCTTGCAGAAAGCAAAGGAGAACAAATTTGAAAGCGATGGCTGGGATAAGGCCTCACCTGGGGGGGGGGAGGCCCCCCTTTTATAGTGCAAGACCCGACCCTTCGCATCCCAAAATGAACAGTTGCGACCAACGGACAGACAACGGTCACCTCAACATTGGGGCGCGAGCAAATTTGTCCGTTGGGATCGCAACGATTAAAATTCTGCAACGCGAAGGTCCCTCACGGAATCGCCCTGGGGGAGGACCTCAACACCTCCGCTAGTGTCGCAGACTGTTGAGAACGAAGGCACGCCTCCGCTTGCGACCTTTCGCCCTCAAGGGGGGGGAACTGTTGGGGATTGGTCCCCCGCCACCGGGCGGAGGTGTCGGCGGCAGCCCGAAAGTGCTCGCGAGAGCGGGGATCGACCGACCGACCGACTTACCATCCTTGATTCTGTGATCTCTCCAGGAAGCAACCGTCGATGGATCTCCGCGAGCATAGCGAGCGGAGGTGTTTTGCTGCACCGAGCTCTCCAGAGGCGGCGAAGCTCAGCCACTAACCGGGCTTTCCCCGCGGAGGTGTTTACCTCCGCTCACCGCGCGCCCGCAGGACGACGCGAAGTCTTCGCTCACGCCCAATCCCGGAAGGGGTGGGGCAAGGCCGGCGAAGGTCCCCAAGCCGGAGAGAGCAGGGCCCACAGTTGAGTCAGGAAGGTCCGAGACGGCAAGTCGTGTAGAAGTACGGTTTAGACCGGCTCATTTTGTAAGCCCGAAAGAATATGCCAGGAGTGTGAGAGGGTATAGTTGTAATCTTATGTTTCGTGGTGATCATGTAACTATAAATAGAGGGCCACCCTCCCTGAAAAGGGAGGTTGGTGAATTCCATAATGGGCAGCTATTGTTATCCTTTCAAGTGTTAGAAGGCCCCCTTCACCATCTACTCAACTCCCCCCGGAGCACCGCCCGGGCGGAGGTCTACGCCGTGTTGGAAAACCCTCACAGCCCAACAGGCCTACAGTGCATGTTACTCTTATTTATTCATATCAACATCATTGCCCAATCAAGATTGGTAGATTTGGCTTATATCTTCTTAGATTCAATTGTCATCAATCCTCATCATGCTTGTCCCTATGCCTTGATGATTGGTCACATGCTTGCATCAGCTAGATTTTATCAATCTTGTTTATGACATGTGGCGCGTTCTAGGGTATAGATGGTTTTATGGTAAAGCTTGTTAATCTCTTCTGGGGATTAAGTTACCGATCTCACTAAGATGGCATTCGGATTCAGACGCCGTCGGTTAGTAGGCTTTACTTTTAGAGCTGTTTGTGCATCTAGTTCATTCTCATGTCGGGATTGGTTGTTTAGCTGATTTGCCAGAGCTCCATCCATAACACTATGTGCATGTATATGTTTAAACACTAGTTGGTTCATTCATTGAGCATTTTGGGCGCGACTTGGTCTGAAGATTTCAAATTCGACAAGTCCTTTGAGGTTTGTTGGTCGCGACTTGGTCTTTAGATTTCAAATTTAACAAGTTTAGTAGATCTATTAGTTTTAATCTGGATTATTGCAACGTGTGTAGGATCTTTATATATTGTATCGGTTAATTTAAATCAGCTAAAGGTTCTATGCTTCTAACGTGTATCGAGATAGTCGATTTAGCTTTTCCTTTACTGCTTTAAATGTTATAGCATGTTCATGAATGATCTGTATATGTTCTTATCTGCTTATCTATGTCATATCATGATCAGTTGCTTTATTCATGCATATTTATTCACTGGTTCATTTGTAAGAGCACGTTGGATGTTGACTCTCTAGTCAACGCCCTGATCGGATCGGCTATTTAGCCATACATGAGGAACTGTCTGGCACCACACTGGCAGGTTCCATAATTTGACTATTTTCCTCCTTGTCAATTGCGGGGTCATATTGATCGGCATGCCTCGGACTTGATCGACCGGTTAGCTACTGCTGAAGTCGCAGGAATCGGAGAAACACTCTCGCTTCGGTCTACTGTTGGCGGTCCTTAACTCACATTTTATACCGCCAATTAGAATATAAAATCAAAACCAAACTTAGTGAATAGGGCTTTATCCTAATAATTTTCACGAGTTTTGGTATTTCACTTGTTTTGCAGGCCTAAGTATAAAAACATACCAAGTTGGGCCAAAAGAAAAATAAAACATAAAGGAAATAATCATATCCCATTTTAGCCCAAAGCAAAACAAGGAAGTATAGAAAGAAACCCAGCCTACTCACCTCAACCAAGCAAATCCACAATATGGCTGCAGTCCAGGCTCTTACACCAGTCCACCACACGAAGTCGGTCGTAAAAACCCGGTGGGTGGGCCGGCCGGCGCACCTGGTCCGGCCAGCGCACTCCTGTGGGGTTCAGGCCCAGCCGCCTCGAGGCGGCACATTCAATGCCAAGGGAGGGCGGTGCGCTGTGGGTTTTCCCGTTCTGCCCCCGGAACCGCCTTCCACTAGCTATAAGAGGAGGGGAGGAGGTACACTCAACATTAACACACCAAGGGAGAAGAGCACTACACACTTGAGCATCACTCCAAAGGGGCTATGTCCTAGTAGCTATCTAGAGTTAGAAAGTGAGATGTGAGGGAAGAGAGCGGGGAAGTGCCGGACTTGTCGTCGGTGTCTCCCCAAGCTTCTACCTCTATGAATACTTGGCTCCTTCACAGGATCTTGGCTAAGTAAGTGTCCATGTTTCTTATAGTATGATAAAATTCCTTTATTTAGTTGAGCCTTACCTATACTTACTTGCAGGATCGTCGTTTGTCCTTGTGGCGATTACTCTAGTAGAAGGACCCCGGGGACAGGTAAGCCTTGATATCATGCTAGAGTAGTAGTTGACATCTTAGACGTGGTGTTTAGGCTGGAGGCTACCTTCGTTTGCACCATTCACGTACGGTTGAGGTGGTAGGCGGCGAGGAGTGACCTAGTCCCATTCGTCCTTTGTAATCTCCCATGTCTGTGTTCAGCGTAGATCCATAAGCCGGTATCGCCTGGCAGACCAGGTGCGCTCCGGTGCCCGAAGTGAGTAAGTAGAAGTATTGCAACACCATCCTTAGGACCCTAAAGGCTGTAGGAATACATCTCTACCCCTTTCTATCTCTACCCTTGTGTTGTTCCTTGGGCGAACTAGCTAGGAGAAATACCTTCGTTCTCTATAGAAAATACGATACCCTAAATACTTCCAGGTGAAGGCTACAACGGTACTTCCGTACGCTTGCGGATTCTCTGCAAACGTTAAGAAATACCAACAAGAAGCTTTCTGGCATCATTGCCGCTATTTCTCCGACCCTAGTTCATCCACGCATTTGTGTCTTATTTTTAAAAAACAAAAATATTTTATATTTCTTTTTATAAAACAAAATATTTATTCTATCCAATCCTACTACCATGAAGCCAGCACCAATTCAATATCCTTACGCTACAAAGGGGAGTTCACAGAGCCACAATGTTTTGCAAAATCAAACTTTTCATCTAGCCATGAACTCCACCCACGATTCAAAGCCGTGGTTCGGGCAAATCCTTTCTTTGGTCATGACAACGAAGATTCTTTTGACCACTTGCGAGAATTCGAGGAATTGTGTTCATGCCTAAGTATTCCTGGCATGACACAAGAAACTCTTAAGTGGAAGTTGTTTTCGTCCTCCCTCAACGGGGAGGCGAAGCAATGGTTCACTAATGCCGTAGGAAGTATGAATGGGGACTGGGAAGAACTTAAAGACAAGTTTTGTCTTAAATTTTTTCTTATGTCCCATATCAACTCTCTACCAGGGGCAATCCTTGATTTTAAGCAAGACAAGGAGGAGTCTATAGGTGCAGCCTGGACCAGGTTTACAATGTTAATAATGTCCACCTGATCTGTCTTTGCGACAAAGATGCAATTGCATCTCTTTTATTCGGGTCTAGACATGGATGCTGCCCAATGCGACACGGTACTGCCGGAGGGACGATGTCACGTAAAACCACAGCGGAACAGAGGAAAAATCCTCAATGACATCCTAGGGAAGCACACTTCCCCCGTCGTAGATTGAGCCTTGGTGGCGGGAGGGGGGGGGGGGGAGGACACCAGGGCCGAGCGGCCAACGGCGTAACAGATCAAGGTCACCCGGCGGTGGCCTAGATCGGAGTCGGGTCAAGTCGCCTTCGAGATCGCCTTTCTAGGAGCTCCGTAAATCGCTGTGCATTGTACATGGCCTAACAATTACCTAGATCGAGTCGGTCAAGTCGCCTTCGAGATCGCCTTTCTAGGAGCTCCGTAAATCGCTGTGCATTGTACATGGCCTAACAATTACTTGGGTTTTATTCTTCTCTGGCTCTCAAAACATGTCAATGAAGTGTAATAATTCGTAGAGGATGGGGATACACTGAGGACTTTGGTCAAGTGCCTTCAAAAGATATAATACATGTGATGCTCTTAGTAATGTTACTTAAGCATATTTGCTATGGACTCAACGGTATGATAACTCATTATGGATCACCTTTGGCATGAATCTTTCATCTATCTCATTATTTACTTTCATTTTTTTCCGAACATATTGTGCATCTCTAAGAAAAAGAGTCGCACAGGGGCAACTCCATCCCCAAGGCGAATATGCCTCCATGATTCGGGTGACTCCCGTCCCTCAAATCAAGGGGACGGTGTCGTCCCCATAGACGCTGTGTGCTTCCGTTTTGGTGCGGCCAATGGGTGACTGACCACTGACGGCTGCATCTTCTGGGGCGGGGTGCCGCAGCGCCGACGGGGCCAAAACTGGTGGGTAGCAATAGCATCGGCGGCCAGGGACAAGGGAATGGATGTGGCTTGGGAACAAGAGATGCTGAGGCTAACGACAAGGGCGCACTAAGAACTACTAGACGGTATTAAAATTTGCATTTGCATCAGTGGGACAGTAGTAGGCTTGCTGGTATACTCTCTCCGTCCTTAAAAAAAGGCCTTATGGGATGCGCACGAGTCAAATTTTCTCACTTTGATTAGATTTCTAGAAAAAATATACGTATAATATTTATATCTCTAAATAAGTTTATTATGAAAGTATATTTAAAGATCTATGTAATGATATTAATTATGTACTATAAATATTAATATTTTTACATATAGTTGGTCAAAGTTGAAAAAGTTTTTTTGAGAAGGAACATGTATTGATCTTAACGTAATACACCGACCCTTTTACAAACAGGACTTCAAAGAAAAGGAAAATTACAAAGAAGTTCAAAACTCTCGCCTTCCTCGAAGCCTTGAGAGATCCGTTCGTCACCGCCATCGGCCGCTTCCCAATCGTCGTCGGGCACGAGCCAAACTCCACAAGATGGAGGCCGCAGAGGAGGACTTACTTACGGGCGAATCAGCCGACACCGCCTCCCAGGCGCATCGGCCAACTCCTCCCACGACGCATCCTTCGATTCCATCGCCGGCAACCCGAGCAAAGCTCAGATTTTCACTAAAGAACATCTTCCTCGAGATTAACAGGGTCAACAACATCATCACCTGAAGAAGACAACGATGCACTGGCCCTCGACTCCTGGACAGGTCTCCCCAGCCTCCCCATTGACGTCGGAGTAGATCGCCATCGGAGAACGGAAGAGACTGGAAGAAATTATTCCGCTGCGCCGCCGCCGCCGCCGCTTCCGCAACGTCAGTGTCGCCGGGAAAAACAGGCCGCAAAGAAGCCACACTCCTCCGGCAATACCTAACTCCGCCGCCGAACATCGATGGCGAGCAAACCCTAAACCTAGGTGGACTCGATTAAGACTCTACGAAAATAGTAGATCTACTAACACGATGGACCCCCGTTCCTCTTCTCCACCGGCAGGAGGCCGGAGGTGAGAGAACGGGGTTCAGCGGCGGTGGCGGCTGCGGCTACGAAGTCGCCCTGGCGGAGTCGCGTGGGAGCCCGAAGCGTTCCTAACCTACTCCATTTACAAGTGTTTCGTCGTCAAAGTTGAAAAGTTGATAGAGTGAGAATGACTTTTATTTTTAGACGGAAGGAGCAAGTAAAGGAAGTCGGGCACCACGGTTCACACCTATCAGGCCCTTTTTTTAGTGTCATCGGGTGACAAAGACAAGAAGATTTTATATGTTTAGCGATGTGCCGATGTTCATGAAATCATCATTAATTAATAGATAAAGTACGAGGAGCAGGTATGTTGTGTAAGCAATCTTCCACTAATAATAAGTAGAAGTAGGTGTCAACTGAAAGCTGCAGGCAGACCTATTTGAAGATTTAAAGACGGCGCTCAGCAGCTTCGCCTGGCCTCGCTGCATTAGCGCGAGTCACGAGGAGCTTACCCGCGCGGTGTAACAGTGACCAGCGAACCAACCAAGCTGCCCCGTCACCGATCACCAGCTGGTCGTGCACGGGCGCACTACACTCCACGCTCGCCTCTCCTCTCCTGGCCGGATCGAGATTCAGTGACTTGCCTCTGTAAAGTCACTACTTAACTTTCTTCTCATCTCATCGGTCCAAAGCAGATCCGAGTGCTCTCAGATCATCTTAGACATAGGGACACCTGTCATACCTCGAAGCGTGGTTGCTGGTTGGTGCATTGCAATATCTTTTTTTTTAAAGAACTGGAGGGACCTGGGTCCCTGCAAGATTTATTATAAAATAAAACAAAGTTACAGAGTCTGTCCCGTAAGATCAGATTTGGATAAAAAAAGGTTGTAAAGAAAATAAGGAACAAAGAGGAAACTAGACTTTGATACCATTGATCAAAGGTGAGAGTCAAGCTACTTTTGATCCTTAGGGTGACTAGCCTAAGTTCTTTGAAGAATAGTGCTTTGCACTCCAGGATTGACAGCTGATTGCCTTTGAAAATAATCTCATTCCTTGTTGTCCAAATCGTCCAACACATTAATATGATCGCCATCATGAAAAATTGAGACTGTAGCTGGTTCTTGAGGGCATCTATGTTCTGAAATGTGTCACCTTGTAACACTGTCTGCAGGTTTAGTGTTCCCCAGCAGTCTTGTGCAAAGGGGCATGACCAAAAGAGATGCTCTACTGTTTCCTCTGTGTGGTTTAAGCAGAATTCACAATTAAAGGAGTCAATGACCATGTGCTTCCTTCTTAGGATGTTTCTCGTGCTCAGTCTGTCATTCAGTAATAACCAGAAGAACACTTTGTGTTTAGGCTGGTTATATGTTCTCCAAAGCCATTTGAACGCTGGTTCAGTGAGTTGATGTGTCATCAAGGATTTGTAGACCTTTGTTGTTCTGAAGTGATGACTGCTTCCAGATAATGTCCATATGTCGTTTTCTGATTGATTCCTCTTATATCCTTCCATTAGCTGCTGAATGTCTTGTATCTGTTCATGTGCTGTTTGTGATAGTGCGAGGTTGAACAGTTCAATGGTTTCATTCTGACTGAATGCTTTGTTGACAGTGATTAATCCATTCTTTGCATAGGAGAATGCTTGGGGGTATTGGGCTTCCAGAGTTTGTTCTTCCCATCTGTCCTTCCAGAAGTGACAGGTTGTTCCACTGTTGACATGGATGGCAGTCATTCTTTTGAAATTTTGCAGGCCTTTTAGCACATCCCTCCACCAAAAGGAGCCTTTCTTGACTGTTCCTGGCTGCTTATCATTCTTGTAGTGCCTCTCCCAAACCAGATTAACCCATGGGATATTCTTTTTGTTGTAGAAATTTATGTAGATTTTTCATCAGCAAAGCTTGATTTTGCATTTCCAGATTGATTATCCTCAGGCCTCCATTTTCCTTTGACTTGCAGACTAGCTGCCATGCTGCCTTTGGCATCCCCAGGCCTCCATTTTCCTTTGACTTGCAGACTAGCTGCCATGCTTGATTACTGCCACTAGTGCACATATGGCCTCTAGTCCCGGTCGCAACCCCCCGTCTGATCGGTATGCAAACCGGGGTTGCTAATCCGGGACTAAAGCCCCCTTTGGTCCTGGGTAGGAAACCGGGATAACTGTTGGGCCTATTATCCCGGTTTGTGTTACCAACCGGGACAAGAGGCCTCGCTAGGCATGCGCCATGCGCTGCCACGTAGCACAACTCTAGTCCCGGTTGGTAATACGGACTGGGACAAGAGGCTTCGCCAAGCATGCGCCATGCGCTGCCACGTAGCACAACTCTAGTCCGGGTTGGTAATACAGACCGGGACTACATGTTTCATTTTGTTTTATTTTATTTTATTTATTTTATTTTTTCTTTTCTTTTTACAGTTTGCTTGCATTGAATATTATTCGCAGATATTAAGAAATGAAACTAAGAAGCTAATTTGGAGCTTACAAATTACAACTAACCATTCATCATGTTCATAAAAACTTAAGTAAAAATTATAATAAACTAGATGTTCAACCATGAAGTTAATTACACATGTCCAACTACTGATCTCCAAAGCGAGGATTCTCTTGCAGTACAAGATCTGTGTAGTGTAGATCACCGATCTTGTATCCCATAATGGTATCGATGCATTCCAAAGTATAAAGCAGTGCACTCTCTGTTGCCAAACAACTAGTAGGACAAGGGTGACTAACAACGACTAATGGTGGCTCGGCAATGTATGGTTCTCCCCTCCTAGTCGCTATCACTTTTGCTTGATATCCATGTGTAGTTAATATCGGGTATCTATAAGCATATTTCCACTGATAACCCAATCGATGCATTGCCTGGTTTAAAATGGCTTCAAAACTGTATCCTGCATAGCTCATGCCATACTCCTCTATCTATAAGTATTGCAGAGAATAGGATTATATGAGAACCAAGCTTTACAGCTAATAACAACAAAAAGTAGATAAAGCTTTAAAACTAAGAGTCTACCACATCATTTGGAAGGTTCTGAGACATCTGTGCACATAAGTCTATAAGTTTGTCACACATGTCGAGCTTTATAGCTTGAATCTTCGCTGAGCATAGAGTAGGCAAGGTGATCCCACTCCTCGAGAGCCTAGTTGAACAATTTTTGACGGCATATTTAATGGCAACAGATCGTGAAGGTAGCTTTGGTCCTACCTCTGAGATTTGTACAAGTCTGCGACCACGACCACGACCAAGACCAATTGAGAAGTGGATTTGACACTGGAATAGTGCACCACCATCAAAAGTATTGGTCCTAACATCCACTTTCGTAACCCCGAAGTAAGATAGTGTCTCTTTCAGCCAAATGACTGGGTCAATCGTCTGCGGTACATTTAAGAATCATATATATATCAACCACACATATATGAAATTGAAAAATTAACCACAAACATATAGATAGAGTTGCTTACTATGTGGGGTTGTAGCCACTCTACTTGCGGCAATATTGGATCGAAACCCTTAAAGCGTACATAGCCGCCGAAACCAATGACTTCCGGCAGAGGGAGACGACGTCCAGCCATCTCTTTAATTTTAACTAAAGTTATTAGAATTCATAATTCAAAACATGTTCATTAAATGCAAAGTAAATAATCAGTGACTAAACTAAGCTAACATATACAAGCATGTTGCTAAGTAAAAGTGCTAAGAAGAAGAAGTAAAAGTGCTAAGTAAGGCCCCCTTTGGTTCACAGGGCATTCATAGGAATTTTACAGGATTGATTTCCAAAGGAAAATTTCCTACCCTAGCCTTTGGTTCATACAAAAGCATGGTAGGAAATCTAAAGGAATACTGTAGCTACCCTATGATTTCACAGGAAAAAACATGAGCTCCAACCTCATAGTGTTCATACACAAGAAAGAGGGGAGATAGGATATTGAACCTGGCTGGCAAGCGGATCAGGGGCGCGTCGGGCGTCGGGCCGGGCGCCGGAGCGCAGTCGGGACGCCGGGCAGGCGGGAGCGTCTCTAGGCGGAGTCGGGCGGCGGGGCGCGCCGGGCCGAGACGGGACGGTCGGGTGGCGGGGCGCCGGGCCGGAGGAGACGGGCGGAGTCGGGCGGCGGGGCGCGTCTGGCCGAGACGGGTGGAGTCGGGCGGTGGGGCGCGCCGGGCCGGAGACGGGTGGAGTCGGGCGGCGGGGCGCGTTGGGACGGAGTCGAACGTTGAGGCGGTGGGGCGCGCCGGGCGGAGTCGGGCGCCGGGTGCGGCGGACGGCGGACTTCGGCGTTGCGGATCCGGACAGGCCGGGCGAGTGCGGCCGCTCGGGGCTCGAGACGGTGGCGGGGGTGGCGGTGCGTCGGCGTGCGGCGGCCGCGCGCCGCAGCGTCGCGGTGCGGCGGCATCGCCGGGGCCGCAGACGTTGGCGGCGGTGGCGGTGCTGGAAGGGCGCAAGATGGGGCGGCATTGGGGAAAGGAGGGCGTGTCGAGGGCAGCGCGGGAAGGAGAAGATATATGGAGGGTTTTAACCCCGGGTTGGAGTACCAACCCGGGGAATATTAGTCTTTAATCCCGGTTTGTTGTCCAACCCGGGTATAAAGGCCCATTTACATGGCGCCATTTTTGGCGTGGGGCCAAAAATTTTAGCGAGGACCATTTTCATTTCCGCCATTTTTTCATTGTTCTTAGTGTAAATATATATAAAGCATCCAAATAGATAAAGCATAAAAACAACAGTCTATTTATTTCGACATAATCTATATGCACAAAAGACATAAAATATTATAAAAACATAAAAATAATAGATAAAGCATAAAATACTATATTTATTGAGATTTTCTTACAAAACAAATATACGATAACAAAGACCTTAAACAAAATTTACATATACGATAACAAAGACCTTTTTCTATATAGGTCAATATTATAATCAAAATGTACAAACATATTAAAAATTGCACATTCGAGATGGCACCGTGGTGACTAAAGGGTACATGTGAAGCATTTCGTCCACTACCTTCAGCCCGCGGACACCAACTCAAAGTGTACAAACATATTAAAATTTAACCACCTCAGTAGCGTTCTTCTAGCAACGCATGAACCTCAGGAAGGCCGGGTGGTTATGAGCAATGCTGATTCAAGATGATCAAGGAGGCCGCAAAAACTCGTGCCTAAGCGCGCCCCGATGAACCTATGCCTCTGTGTGCTCTCATTGTTGGGGGCGTTGGAAACTGCATGCACTAGATAGCGCTCGGCACCGTCACCATGCAGTAGCAACACCGCCACCGGACGGCAACAGTGCATAGCCCCGGATGGTTCTGTGAACCTCGTGGGGACCCCAACATTCGGCGTTGCTCTAATTTCAGTAGCATTCTTCTAGCACCTCTACTGTGCACCATTTTGGTGGACAGGGACAAGCAAGAATATCTGTATGTGTAGAGGTTTCTCCCATAGAGACCCCATTTGAGTGAATTTTCTAGGAATGGGTGATCGTGTAGTGAAATAGATTGTGTGTAGTGAGAGTGTGTGTGAAATGTTGAAGGGCTGGATTGAGATGGAGACACCGGGGCTCTATTTATAGGAGAGAAACCGTGGGGTAGGTGGGAGCAGTCTTTGGGACTTTTAATCCCGGTTTGTAAACAAACCCGGGATTAAAAGACTTTCAATACCGGTTTGTAATACGAACCGGGATTAAAAGCCTATCTGGTCCCACCTGCTCCCACCAACCCGGCACTGCACAAACACTGCTCCCACCTACCCCCACACGCCTTTTAATCCCGATTCTTAAAATGAACCGAGATTAACATACCACAGACAAAAACTGCTCCCACCTACCCCCAATTTTGTTTTTTTTGTAAATCGATTTGTTTTTTTTTTCAGTTTCGAACTATGAATAAATTTTAATAAAATTTATTTTAGTGTTGAAATTTTTGTGATACATATATGTATTTATATTACTCATTGGTCATTCCATGATATCCGATATATTTAAGTAAAACTTTCATGTATGGCACGAAGAGGTTATCACAAACTGAGTTTAGCGTCTCCAAACAAAAAGAAGTTTTTAGATAATATGTAACAACCCGGAAATTTCAAAACCTAAAAATTGCAACCAACAAATTTTTTTTTCTTAAATAGCCCATGATTGATGAAATGTCATGTAGATAAACCCTACCCTAGTTGCACAAGTAGCACCCATTTAAATTTTTGTTGGGCATTTTGCATTTTAATCAACCATGCTTGAGTTGGATTTTATTTGATTTTATGTAATGCTAATAAAATCAATCCCTATGTTTTTAATCTTTCCCTTTTGTTGCCATCCCCTTGGACCTGGATTCCATCTGAACCCTAGTGACCCTAGTGGACCACCTTAAGGGTATGTACATGTTTGGCACACTTGTACATACATATAGGAGCCTTGGCTTAATTAGAATGGAAGTAAGAAAATAGAAAAGACTTTAGAAAAAGGAGGGAAAAAGAAAAGGGCATTCTGGCCCAAGCCAACAGCTCTGGCCTGCTACTTCGCTGCTACCAGCCCGGCCTAGGCCTGCTTGTCCTGCTGCGCCCCAAGCCCAACTAGCCAAAGAAGCCCAGCTAGCCCAGCAGCTGCCCGCCAACACCAGAACGGGCCAGCCCAACAACATAACGAAGGGCACCATCGACTTTTCCCATCCCGAGCCACTGTCGACGGGTCCCGCATGTCATCACCTTGTCCTTGGTCCCCATCGCCCTTCTCGGTTTTCTCAAAGCGAGCACCGTGCCGCCGCATCCGCGCCGCCCTCCGCGCTAGCGCCGCACCGCGCCCGGCCCGCACCGCGCCGCGCCAAGGGACCCGGCTCTCCGCCGTTGCCACGCTGCCTTGGAGGCCAAGAAGCCCCACCCGACACGGACACCCAAAAAGAGCCCCCGCAGAGGTAAAGTTGCCGCGACCCCGCCGGCGCCCGCCGCGGATGCGTGATCCTGTCCGCCGGCTGCCCACGCCTTGACCGCCACCGAGCAAAAGAGGAGAGCGACGGCGCCAGACGAAAGCGACCCCCCCGAGCCTCACGGCCCGGATTGCCCTCCATGCATCACGACGCCCTCGCCATCCACCTACCACCCATGGGCGCCGCCGCCCTGGTGGGGGAGCCCGGGAACCCTAGGGGTTTCCTAGAGCCATCGCCGCCACCCGGTGGCCTTGCCCTTGCCATCTAGCCAGCAAGAAGAAGTGGGAGGAAGGAGGGGAAAGGAGGAGGGGAAGAGAAGAGCGAAGCCGCCGCCGCGGTTGGAGCCATCCGCGCCGCCGTGGCCGCCGTTGGAGCCGCCACCGCCGGGAGCCGCCGCAGCCAACCGCGAGCCAAGATGAAGCCGCCCCGACATTGCCGTGTTGCTCGGACCACCGCCGCCCCGCTGCGCAAGACCGCTACGAGCCGGCAACCCCGAGGTGAGAACCGCCTTCATGCCCGTGCTCGTCGTTCCGGTCATGGTGTCCGCCGCGTTCTCCGGCCTAGAGGAGCCAAGGTGCCACCTTCCACCGACCGCCTAGCAACCCATGCCCGTGCACGCGTGCGTGAGCCAACGGCTCGCCTTGCCGAGCTTCCCATGCCCGAACGCCGATGTCTAGCACGCCCACCATGGAAGCCATGGCCGCGGACCGCCGGGGCCATGAACCACCTTGCCACCGCCGTTCCGGCAACACCAAGCCGAAACACCCGCCGCGGCCGCACCACGGGTCCCGCCGCGTAGGAGACCCGAAGAGACCTTACCTATCGACCCTAGGAGCCTTGTTGGCCTTGACCCAAGGTCTCGTCGGAGCGGAGCGCCGGGCGCGCGCCAGCGCCCGCGCTGTAGCGTTCCGACCAACCAAGTCGTCTCCGTGGGATCCGGTTGGCCTATAAGCTTCGCCTCGTCATGCCACACGTAACCACCTAGCTGTATGAGAGAAAAGTCCCGCCTTTGCCTTAGGACGGACGTGCCCGCAAGGCACCGAGCTCCGCAGGGCGTCGCCGTGGCGAGTGAGCGCCGCCCGCGTGTTTTGGTCATTGGCACCACCCTCCGTACCGCGCACTCGAGTCGAATCACGGGAAAAAGGAGGGGGCTTTGCCCCGCCAGCCGCAGCCGTCTGCACGGCATAGCCGTGTTGTGCACGCCGCCGCGCCGTGCCCGACCATCCCGACCACCCTATCGCCTCGCTAGAACTAGGGACCCTAGTGAAGCCCTAGGCCCGCGCCGAGCCGCTATTTGTTTCGCCGCAAGTCGCTACGGCGACCTCGGCCGCGAAGCGCCGCCGCAAGCCGCCGCGACGACTCGATGCACCGGAGCGCCGAAGCCGCCACCTAGCCTCGCGGCACAAACCGCGACAACCTACCCGACGCCCTAGCCACGCCTTATCTTCCCGATCGAGCCACCCGCCGCGCCGTGGCTGAAGCTCGTCGCCGGCGCGTCGCCGCCCGCGAGCGGAGTCGGAGCGAGATTGGGAAGGGGAAAATAGTGAACCGCAAAGAACCGGGCGTGGACCTGTTCCACCGTGAGCCGTGACAGAGAAAGGTGGGTGGACGCGGTCCACAACGCACCTCGTGTTGGACTATGGACCGGAGCCTATGGTCCACCATGCACCACCCCCACGAAACAAACCCGTGAACCGAGCCCGCTTAGAGCCCAAGCGCGACACGTGGCGGCGCCACTACGCGACACGTGTCGTCGGGCGGCGGCCCAACCCGGCCCAAGATAGGCCCACTATCGCCCACTATAGCCGACCGGTCAACGTTGACCGTTGGATCGGGACCACTGGCCGCTTGACCGTCCCACTGGCCCCACATGTCACGGACCCGGCCAAGCGGACCCACCTGTCATGCATCGCTACCGACGGACCCACATGTCGGCCGGCGTCACCGATGATGTCATGGTGATGTCATCCGGACCCACCGGGCCCGGTGATGACGTCATGCCGACATCATCACCAGACCCCACCACCGCCTAGAAAGCCATAGGACCGCCTCTGCTTTGGCGTCATGCTGATGTCAGCCGCCCAACAGAAGGCGCCACATGTCGGCGCCGGTTAACTCGACCTTTTTTCCTTTTTTTCGTAATATAATTTGATCTTAGGAAATTCATAGAATATTCATACGATGTCAGAAAATTATGAAACAAGAGTCCAAATTTTTCTAAAATCGAGCTCTACGTCATAGGGTTATCTATGAGTGCATTTGGATCTTTTTGGATATTGTTGCTTCTTTGTGGACCTCTATAGGAGTCGCTTATCGCGACTTTACGTTACGTTTCAGTCCCGGAGTGGAGTCGACCCAGGAGGAGGAGACCCCGGCGTACGACTATGCCAAGTGACGGAGACTAGTACCACTACTTCCTCGACATCGCAGGTGTCATGGCAGCACTTTGTTTTAGAGAATCCTATTTAGACATTGCAAATAGATATGCTAGCGCTTTTACTTTACTCATTTGCTAGTATATATGGATGCATGCTTTTGCCTGAGCCTGATATGCCTTGATTGAAACCCATCCACCAAATTACCCAGCTTTGCGCTCGCACTTATATACTCCTGCCTGCTTGCTTGCACTTGCCACTATGTGGCTTTGCCTTCACTTACGTGTTTATATATATGAGAGCCGGAGTATATGAGCCGGACGGTTGAGTTGTGTCGTCTGGGGAGTGTGATTCAGCGTGTGTCTTGGGTGTGTGTGGTGGTGAGGGTTGAGTCGACTGGGCAGGATCTACGACGAGTCGCAGGGACGAGTCTAGCCGAGGAGGTGCGGCCTGGGCACCCCAGTGTTAGGTACCTGTGGCGGGTACATGGTGATTTTCCCAGAGTTCGGGGTGGAGAGCCTTTGTGGAGCGAAGCCCCAAGGTGCTGTCGAGAGCACAGAAGATGAGAAGATGTCTTGTCTGGTCAACCTAAGGACTTACAGATCGTTGGGACGGAATCATATGGGAACCTGGTACACATCGCTCGCCCCAAAGTGGGTAGGGGACGGGTAGTCCGACTGGCTAGGACGGTGCCATTACTGCTAGGTTTGTAAGGTGATTAGGGTCAACGGAGACGAAGGCCGAGCCTGTTCCGTTCTAGTAGGCAAAGACCACTTGTAGGGCCCGGTGTTGTCTTTCCCGTCTCGGCGTCTTGCGGTGGTACTCGGGGCTTCCTGTGGCCGAGTGGTAGGATGGCATCGTACTAGTTGGAAGGCAAAACGGAATCTTCCTAGGTGCTCCTAGGGCATCGATGATGGTGATCGAGAGATCTTGTGTACACGCTCTGCAGTTTTTAAACCAATACGTATTGTCCGCGCCGGGCATGGATCGACTTTTAGGCCCGGATCGCCTAAGGGTGTGCGCCGCCTTCGAGCCTCGGACGACCTAAAGGTGTGCGCCCGGCTTACTTGTTGGGTTTACCCCATGGGTTCTTCTTTTCGGCCCGAGTAGAGAGGGTGTTTTCTCTTACCTCGGATGTAGTTGAGTGTGGGGATTTACTGGTGAGAGCCCGAGGCCGAGAGCCGGTTAGGCAAAGGCGTAAGAAGATGAAGGGCTGTCTTGTCGCCTTGTGTCGGTTGTGAGTTGTGAGTTGTGAGATGTGTGATGTGCTTGGGATGGATTTTGGGGAGATGTTGGTAATGAGTTAAAATGTGAATATTATTTTATTATTATTACTTGTTGCCGCATGCGCTAAGGATGCAAAACCACAGCCCAAATATTAGGATCGCCAGATCCCTTATTTTCTATTTTCCACTAAAGCTCATTCAGTGCTGACCATGGCCTGCACATATCTGGCGGTGTGCAGATTTCTGTCTCGTGGTATCTAGAAGGATTAGATGGTCTCGTGCCTACGCTCAAGCTGGAGATGATGATGATGATGCTTCCGCAACTAGCTTCCAGTCTTCGACGCTGTTCTGGATGCTGTGTGACTCTGATTGTTTCCGCCAAGAGGCGATGTACCTTTATAAACCCTTATATTTGTATTCTTTTTATTCGAAGTTTGACTCTGTAATCGACTGTAATTCGGATAATGTGATGGAATGATCCTCGGGGACCATCGTGTTATACTTCATTCTGTAGATTTCCCTTCGCGGAAATCGGGGATGTTACATAATATAACAACGTGATACAACTGTATACATAAGTTATTACATGAACAAATTAAAACATGAGTCTTACACAACAAACTCAACAAATATAAATTATAATTAAAACTAAATTAAACAACAAATAATAAGGATACAAACCGGTAAAAAGTGACAGAAATAAAGATAATATTATTACGTTAGTAAACAACAAATAATATGGATGACAAAATTATCAATATATGCTGATTTTACCACATCAAGAGTGTTTCTTGCCGCGCTAGCTTCGCTATATGTAATAGGAGTGTAAGCAGGGTTATGCAGAGCGATTTCCTTGTAGTATGAGAAATCAGGCAGATTATATCCTATACGCCGAAGTACGTCTAAACAGAACCCGACTGCAGATTGTTGGGCGCTCCTTTCGGAAGCGCTCTCTGCCCCCTCTGTCTCAACACGTGCCCACCTTGCCTGCTCCTCGCAGGGATGGTGAAACTAATTTCACACACCCAGCGCCCACTATTGGGAACAGGGTGCGTGGCCACCTCGAACTCCTCAGCATGGAAAAATTCAACTGCATCTTGTAGCCATTCCACTGCGACATAAAAAGCAATGTAATAATCACATCAAACTAATTATACTTATTTATATTAGCATAAAAACAATAGTTGTTGAAAAAATTTAGTACAATAGCTGGCCGAGGGAATCGGGGAACGGCCACATTTGGTGCAAATGGCTCATCGCCTGGGTGGAAACCCGGTGCCTGTGGTGGTGGTGCTAGAGGAGGTGCTACGTTGAAACCTTATCGAAAAAATTAACAAGTAATAAGTAAAATGAACCTAGATAATGAAATGCAAAAAATATAGAAGTATGTAATATATATATCATAGTAATATCCAGGAGCCATTGCCAGAAACTGAAGAGAAGTGAATTAGTTTCCTCGCGACTTCACCGATTTCACCGCGTGACACTACACATTTATGTAGAAATGTATGTACAATTAATAAAAATAAATTTATCATCTTGACTTAACCATGGAATGATCTAATTATTTACCATTGAAAGATTAGAAAATATATGAACAAGCTGCTAACCTTTTCAAAAGATGGTGCACGGTGTGGAAAGCTTCGTTCTTGCTCCCCCACAAGCAAGAACACGTAGCAGTTAGAAAGATTTTGGGCTGTCTCGACGAGGGGAGCAGCAGCTGGATATATATAGATAAACATAGTCCCGGTTGGTGTTACCAACCGGGACCATTGCCCTGGGAACTTGTCCCGGTTGGTGTTACCAAACCGGCATAAAAAAGCCTCGGCTTGCTACACGCCCTGCAAAGGCGGCGTTTGTAGCCGTTTGTAGCCGTTGGGGCGGGCTTTAGTCCCGGTTTGGAACACCAACCGGGATTAGTCGGATTTTTAGTCCCGGGCCGAAAATGACCGGGACTAAAGCTCCGATTCAAAAGCCTTTTCTCTACTAGTGTGCTTCAAATAAGGTGTGCCGGTCTTTGCATGCACCAGCTACCCTACATTGGGCGGCAGTAAGAGGATTCTCTATTTGAAGCACACCACTAAGACGGATGCAGATCGGGTTGTATGTCTTGACGATCGCTGTTCCAATCGGGAGGGTTTGTTGTCTTCTTGGTCCTAATCTTGTGTCATGGAGGCTTTTGTGGCGTATGGGGAACGAATCCTTTCCTCCCCTGCGATGTTCTTCCGGGTTGCGTCTCGCGACCGCGGATTTGCTTTCCGGCCGGTGGTCCGACGGCCGCCGGAGCGGATTTCCTCTTCCTCTTCGTTCGTGCGGTGGGGATGGTGTGTTCGTTCAACGGAATCGATGTACCGGGGATGAGCCGCGGGTGCGGGCTTTTTGCAGCAGATTTCAAGGTTTGGAGGTCCCTTCGCATGGTGGAAGGAGGATCTCGCCGGAGTTCTGGATGACGCCGGCGTCGACGATGGTGGAGACATTCCTGGGTGTGTGCGTGATTATTATATGTACCGGGGTGTTTCCTGCAAAATCGCAGGGGGTGTACTGTTGGCTTCTTTAATACAGTTCCCCCTTTCGCAAATCTTGTGTCATGGAGTGTTAGAAAAAGCAACAGTGTCAAAGGTCAAGAACAGAAGCAAAATACAAAGCTCTTGCAAATGCGGCTGCGAGAATCATGTGGATCCAGAGACACTATTACAAGAGCTTGAGATCTAGACGCCTTGAGCGGCAAAAGTTATGGTGTGATAATCTTGGAGATAAGTATCTTTTTGCTAATCCTATTTTTTCACGTTCATACAAAACATATAGAAGTTGACCATCATTTTATTCGTGAGCGGCTTGCAAGAAAGTTACTTGATATATTGAATATCTCTACGAGAGATCAAGTTGCAGGAGGATTTCCAAAACCTCTTGGTTTGCGACAACCGGAGATTTTCAAGAACAATCTAGATGATTAGATTGAGGGGGAGTGTTAGATAAACATGTATCTTCGTAACGAGGTTTTGTAAACTTCAACTTTAAGAGAGTTGGTAAAAATTGATGGATTTTGCCTATCTCTAAAATAAAAGTCGCTGCCAAAAAACAGAAAACTCCAACAACTTTTCTAGTATGGCCAACATTTCTAGTATGGCGCGACAGATGGCTAGCAACACATGCAACCTATATTTAGTATGCGAGAACTTCGTGAGTGATGGTTGCTATTTTGGAAAGCAGATATCTTTTTTCCAGAATACTCAAACATAGATTGCACAACATGGTTAGCATTCCTGTTTTAAATAGCAAGCTATGGAAAATAGAGGCACCTTTTTTTCAAAAGCTATACAGCTATAGCGGAGCGATGCCAGATAGCGTTTTTTAAAAAAATAATTAAAAATACCAATAATTAAAGCAAAAAAAACATGACAAACATGAAATTTAATGAACATAAATGAACATAAATATGTTTCTAAGGTTCCACACAAATCTATATAACATTACAATATGACATTACAACATGGTTCATATGAAAGTTTAGTTGTCCAAAATACCAAACTAGTAGCAAATGATATGATAAATAGCGGAGAAAATTGTCATAGCAAATGATAAATGATAAATAGCGGAGAAAATTGTCATAGTGGCAAATAGCGGAGCTATAGCGGGGAAAATTTCCGTAGCAATAAAAATACAAATAGCTTAGCGCCAAGCCAAATAGCTTAGCGTGGAGCCTCTCGCGCAGCTATAGCTTTGCGATAGCTAGTAGCTATTTTTTTGAGGGATAGCATTTGTGTTGGAGATGCTCTAATGACTTTGGTTGCGTAGGGCCGAGAGATAGCAAGTCTATCAGGTTGTTGTAGCGTCATCCTCGGCTGATCTCCAACACTTAGCGCCTGTTTATTCCACACATTTGACCTGAGACACAACCAAAAAGTATCTGTCACCCTGATTACACTATAAGGAATTGTATCATATAAACGATCATCTGTCGGGGTCCTTTGTGTTAAATTAAACTTGATGGAAAGAAACTGGTCAGGTTCACTGGGACTACCTGCAATAGAATTTCCGTTCAATTAAGCCTACGGATAATATCCTGTATATGAGGTCTTCTGCTTGGATCAGCATCTATGCAATCCATTCCTATCTCAGCACATAGTTTTACTTGTTCTAGTAGTGGACCCCTGTTTGATGTGCCAAATGTGTATGTCCAACTTTCAAGCACCTACAAATGTCACAATAAAAGTGCTAAGAAATATATCAGGAGACAGCCTTTATGTGATGAATAGTACTTAACAAATAAACTAGTTCAAAAAACATAGCCATTATCTTGAAATATATAGAAATTTTAATTAATTAGTATTACCCTGTCAACATCGGGGCATTCTTCCTTGCATCCCGTTAGAATCTCTATAATTATGATACCGAGACTATATATGTCTGCCTTAAATGTGATTGTTCCCCCATCTATAAATTCTCGGGCCATATACCCCCTACATGGAAAATATAATTAACATAGTGAGAATAAAGAAAATCCAAGAGAGCTGGTTGATGCCTGCCAAGTGTCAATACAGATGGTGGAAGTCTTAGTTTTAGGCAGCCTACCTTGTCCCAATTATATTTGTAGTAATAATCCTGGTTTGATCTTCACCAAAACGTCTTGATAGGCCAAAATCAGCAATCTTCGGCACCATGTTATCATCTAGTAGTATATTATCCGGCTTCAGATCCATGTGAATAATATGGTGCTGTTGGTGGAGGTGACCCACGCCCTCACAGATCCCCTTAATAATTTGATAGCGACAACCCCACTCAAGTCCACTAGATGGCTCTGTGAACAATATTTGTACAAGATAACAATGAGTTCTGATTTATATATGTAATGAGACGAGCAGATCAACATGCATATATGTCAGCGTTGATGCCTGCAGACTTCGATTCTGGTAGTCAGGCTTCAGCAGCAGGGTTTGAAGAGCACCAGCACCAGCACGAGGCACCCCATGCCCGTGACGCTGATGCAACAGAAGTAGAAACATCCAACTTGGCTGGTTGCGTAATATGCAATGCCAATAATATTACTATTCCTTCAGTTTCAATTTAGACACATATATAGCATATATATCTAGGTGCATATTAAAAACCTATTTACCTAGAAAAGTTCAAACGGTTTGCGATTTAGAACAAAGGGTTCTTTGCTTGGTGTCACAATTTGCAGAAAAGCAACGTCCACTTCAATTTATAACTTGCCAACATATTATTTGACAAATTTGCGTGCTCAGATTTATTTTTGACAATCATTATTTCAACTTTATGTACTGTTCTAGGATAGTGAAATATAAAAGAGAAATACACTTTTGTTTTACAGACTTCTTTGATGGTGCACTATAATATTATTCCCTTTGAGCAAGAAAGGTTAGCAAAACAGAACCATAAGCGTACCAGAAGTCATAGTAGTACCAAAAAAAAAAAAAAAAAACAGAAGAATGCGAGGAGAAGCAACAAGTGCATTTTCTCTGTATAAGATCACTATAAAGCTCAAATAATACTTTTATTTATCTAAGAAAATATGTAGAGCTTAAAATATTTGCTATGGAATGACGCACTTATATCACTGATCTTACCGGCAATATAGTATGTAAGGTTCCCTCTACTTAGGAATTCAAAGCAAAACAACATGTGCCGCTCGTCTGCCCAGACATATCTTCCTTGATAATGTTTCCGTACGTGTTCTGTTTCATAACAGTAGCCTAGAAACCGTACAATGTTTCTGTGCTTGACATCTATGAGACAATCAACCTCACTTTGGAAATTCTTCTCGGTTAATTCAAACATGCCATTATTATCAAGCTTTTAAGGGCGACCATCCCATTTCGAAGCATTCCCTGCCGTTGGAAAAAATTTTGCCGGCATATGTAAGTTTAATAATCTGAAGGAGCTCCAAGTTGCCAGCTTAAGTGCACACATATATGTACCTTATAAACAGATCCAAAACCACCGCGGCCGATTAGTTTGCTATTAGAGAAATCTTGTGTGATGTTCTTGAGGAACCCGTAAGGTACTTCGATTGGAGCCATACTTTCGTCAATTATCGCCTTGTCTAAGTCAAGACATCTACTGTCTTGGTATTCTGTCATCATGAAGCAATCTGCAGAGGGGAAAAAGATAAAGCCAAGGAAAATCATAAGAAAAAGAGACGCGCCGCTGCCACCACCGCAGCCGCCTCCTCCTCCAAAGATCCAGCCGCTACTTCTGCATCTACCTTCTCCTATCTCCTCGCTCCTTCCCCTTCTCGACCTCTTCCCTTTCTTACTGGGTTTCGTCACTGGCGGCGGCGTGTCTGTGGATAGGGCGGCAGGGGCCGGCTACTGTCTGCGCGGCTGAAGCTCGCTGGTGGCGGCAACCGGCAAGAAGGCGGAGCTTGGGCTCAGGTGGCTGCAGCGATGGACCGGCCGCCACGATACACACATGGGCAGCTCATCATTACGCCTGCTGCATGCATGATGGGGCTCATTTGCTTGGGCTGCGAGCACGCGGAGCTGGGGTCTTGGACAACGTCTAAGCTGGGGCTAGCATGAATCAATGATCGCACAACAGCAGTAGCTAACTGGAAGAAACAGGGAAGATAAAGCAGCGAAGTACCTCGACTTGCTATGCCGCCCTTCCTCGTCTTCTCTTACACCGGCGGCAGCCCACCCCTCCTTCGTTCCCAAACCAGCCACCGGAGGCCGCGCGAGGGCTTGTTCACGGCTTAGATCTGGATCGAGAAAGGGAGGAGCGCCAGAGTGCCGTGTGCGTCTGCGAGACAAAAGTAGTAGTATAGGATAGGGGCAGCACAGTCTTTTCACTTTCTTTGGTACGTGTGCGCATCCCTCAAAATGACATTATTTTTGGGACAGGGCGAGCAGGAGGCAGCACCTACTGTAGCACTCGGCACTAGCACGAGTACGACGGAGGAGGGTAGAAAATTGGGTGGACGCCCCGTCCATTGTGTCGCCCATGCGCCTCTAGCTCTAATGGATGACGCGTGTCGCGAGATAAAATCTTACTCCCTCCGTCCCGGGAATACATGTCGTTCGGGACGGGCACGGGGACCAAGACCAGAGCTAAAAGACTCAGATACCCCTATTCCCATCCACCCATCCACTTCCACATCCAGATCCTTCTCCAACGCCTCTCCTCCGATGCTCGGCCATGCGCCCGCGGTCACCTCCACCTTACGCCATCACACGGGGCACCAGGCCACGCCACCTCCACCTCGACGACGGTTCGCTCCTCCAACATCACCTACGCCACACGCCCGCCATCGCCGGAAGAGGCGGTGTGGCCGCAGCTTGCATCGGATGAGGTGCGGTGCTAGAAGAGCGAGGAGGAAGGGCGGTGACCTCGCAACGCGAGCCACGCCCGCCCCCGCCGGCCTTCGGCGCGACCTCCATGAGTCGTCGCAGAGGAGGGGATGAGCCGGCGCGTGTCTGAAGAGGAAGGGCGGCAGATCTCGGTGGGCGAGGCGAGATCCGGCCGGCGTCGAGGCCCTGCGTGCCGTGGGCGGGCAGAGCGAATCTACGGCCGGGGTGGAGCAATACCGGCCGGGCGGGCCGGAGTAGCGAGGGCCCCGGGCGGCGCCCGGCATGGGAGGTGGAGGCTAGCTGGCCATCCGCCGCTGCTTGGGGGACGGAAGGAAGGAGGCGAGGGACGAGGTGGGAGGGAACGAGTGGATCGAGGAGGGAGCAAGGGCTACACGGTAGGCCGCAGAGCCTAAAACGACTTCCTTTATGGGACAAAGTTTCAATCCCAGAACGACATGTATTTGGGGACGGAGGGAGTACGTCCCACGAGAGGTGGCTCATTCACAGCATTGGGATCTATACGGAGGCACATGGCTCGACTTGAGCCCGACCTGTTTCCTGACAACTGCCAACCTGTCAACGCGTGTAGCGTAGTGGTGTGCACTCCCGTTGTGGAGGCCACCGGCCCGCGATCGAATCCAAGCTCGGATTGGATTGGTCTGGCACCGGATTTTCTTTTTTTTTTTTTTTTTTTTTTGGTGGCACCGGATTTTCCCCAACATATGAAAGCATATACTTTCAGTCCTGGATGTATGCACGTGGAGCCGTGTGACGTGCACGTCGTTTACGGAGTGTGTGAGACTTGATCGATATCTAGGGCATGTTTAGTTCCTGCTACAGGAACCCAAAAATTGATACAGTTTCTTGTCACATCAAATCTCTTAACTTATTTTTGGTGTATTAAATGTAGGTAAATAAAAAAAATTAATTGCACAGTTTGGTCGAAAAGTACGAGACGAATCTTTTAAGTTCTAGTTAGTCCATGATTGGACAATAATTACCAAATACAAACGAAAAAATGCTACAAAGAAATTTCATCCAAAAATATTTTCACCAACTAAACACACCGCTAGAAGGACGGGTGTGCGTGTGTTTGAGCGTACGTTCAGCCACTACAGTTGTACCTAGGTTTAAACAAATGACAACTGCCGACCTATCAATCACAAGGATGCCGCCCTTCTTGACTGGCCGATAGCGCTGGGCATAGCCATGTGTTTGGTTCCGAGTCGCACAGATGAGAGGCTTAAATAATAATAATCTCTATTATAATTGAAATTTAAATTATTTTAGATCTACCAAGAAAAATGTCCCCGCTAAGGGCCGTAACCTTCGTGCACTCAGAAAATTACGCATAGCAAGTCGTTTTCATATATGTATAGTACATTTATTTGATTCGTCCTTATCATCTAGGTTTATTATATTAGGTTTTGTTTCTCTGAATGGGAGTATATAATTTTATAACTGATAATTAATTTTTTGAAGATAACCTCGGATACCCATAACTATTGCTGTTGGGTAGTACTCGTACTCCCTCCGTTCTAAATATTTGTCACTTACGCTTCTTGAGAAACAACCGCCGGTAATTTTATATTAAAAATATTAATATTTATAATACATAAATAGTATTAATATAAAGATCTTTAAATCTAGTTTTTTAATAAATATATTTAGAGATATAAATGTTGCACGTATTTTGTACAAATTGAATCAAATTTGTTTAAAAAAACGACATACATTTTAGCACGGAGGGAGTACGTACGTTGATCTGTTTTGGGGAAACGAGTAGATGGTATTAGAAAAGTAGTAGCAACACACTCGGCGTTATTTCCAGTTGCCGCCTACGAGGTTGAAGACTGTTGTCGCCCTGATCGATGTGCTTCACGTGTTCTTTTTTTTTTTGAGGGAAACTACGGCGACCTTGGGGTTGCCTGAACTTTATTGCATCAAAGACATTTTATACATAGGGGGATTTACAAGTAAAAGAAGAAAAGAAACCTAAAAGTTTAAAAGAAACTAAGAATCTAGATCACTATTCTCTAGAAGCCGTCGCGACCACTGGAGGAGCTTGCTCTTGTCCCGCTCCTTGCTGCATCGATGAGACCAAAGGAGGAGATCGTCATGACATCTGCGGGCGATCAACGTGTTCGCTTCATCATTGTGGTTAAAAACTTTGGCGTTCCGGCATTTCCAAATGTTCGGAGGATACAAATGAGAACAAGTGGATTTGATCTTGACGTCATTTTCTCGAAGGGGTTGGCGATCCAAAGAGATTCGATGTCGTGTAACAAAGGAACAGAACCGTATTCAATGAAGCCCCGGTGGCCGGAGCTCCGGTGCAGGTAAGGAAGAGATGGTGGCAGCTCTCATCGTCGGGACGAAAAGGACATAGAGCATCTGTCGAATAAGGCAGCGCCGAAGACGAACGTTGGAGCTTAAACGCCGTGTCTGTGAAGTAACCAGAGAAAGAACTTACATTTCTGGGAGCAAAGTTGTTCCAAACCGCGGAGGAGAAGGCATCATCCTCGTGATCTTGAAAGGATTGCAGGTAATGATCTTTAGAAGTGGGAGCTCGTCCAGAAGCCCTGGAGAGTCTAACATCTGGGACCTCGCAGTCAAGGACGACCGCGGCAAGCATGGAACGTAGCTCAAGGAGCTCATGGGAGGCAACACGAGAGAGACGAGGTTGCAGGTGGAGAACAAGACCGGGGTAGCAAGCGCACGAGAAACAGATATATTAGGGCGTTTAGAGTGAGAGAAGAGAGCGGGAAAAGCGTCGGCAATGGTTTGAGAGCCAAACCACAGATCAAGCCAAAAAGAGGTCATCTTACCACACCCCACCACGACTTTTGTTTCATTACGGAAGGCAGGGAGCTCCTTCATTATGTCTCTCCAAACAGGCGAGCAGTCCGCCCTGAGGTCGCCGAAGTCAAGACTGTCATCCCAGCCATATTTATCTCGTAGCCAATCAATCCATGGGGCCGGAGGGGCGCAATGGAACTTAAACAGAAACTTTTTCAGCAAGCTTTTTTTTTTTTTTTTTTCTCCATATCGGGGACACCAAGCCCACCCTTAGGCTTGGGAGAGTGACATCAGTCCAAGCAACTTTGCATTGAGCTCCGGAGCATTTGTTCTCGCCCGGCGCAAAGAAAGGCACGTTGGCGGGCAACAAGATCATCAATCGTGGGTTTGAAAGAGGAGCAGCGAGCACATAGGATAGACCGCTTGCGACGTAAGGGACAGAGGTAACAAGAGTGGCACGCCCAATCTCATTTAGGAGGTGACCTCTCCATCCGGCAAGATATTTGTCAGAGTTTGCAACATAGGGCTAAAAATCTGAGACTCTTAGTTTTTGCGTAGAGAGAGGGAGGCCGAGGTAGGGTTGGGGAAAAGAGGAGGCGAGACAATTGAAAACATCGGCAAGGTTTTTCGGCGGTGTCGGAGGCAAGACAAATTGGGAGAAACGTGCTTTTTTTCAAAATTAATATGGAGGCCGGTAGCTTTGGAGAAAACTAGGAGGATATCTTTGAGGGCAAGGAGCTGAGCTTGTCGGCTTTAAGGATGATAAGCGTATCATCAGCGTCTTGGAGGGACAGGGCAAGGAGCAGAGGGAAGAATAGGGTGCTCGAGGATACCATTGGAGGACGATCGCGGAGAAGCTGCTGAAGGACGTCGGCTACAAGGATGAAGAGGTAGGGGAAAGGGGATCACCTTGGCGGAGACCCTTTTTGCGTTGATCCACCTGCCCGAACGCCGTTAAGAAGCACAGCAGTTTGGCTGGAATCGAGGAGTTGGGACATCCATCGACACCATGAGGAGGGAAGTTTTTAGCTTGAAGAACAAGATCGAGCGCATCCCACTCAATGGAATCAAAAGCTTTGCGGAAGTCGAGCTTGAGAGCAATGGCGGGAATCTTGCGCTTGAAGCAAGTCTGAACAAGTTCAGCGGCATAAATGAAATTCTCAGAAATGCTTCTACCTTTTTATGAAACCGGTTTGATCGGGATGGATGAGAGCAGGAACTAGAGGTTGGAGGCGGTTGGTCAGCACTTTTGAGATAATTTTAAGAGAGCAAGATTGCAGCGATATCGGTCGGAAGTGTTCAGGCTTCACGTGTTCCTGCTCTGCTCGAGACAATAATCAAAAGTTGGCACAGCTCTTGCCTGCTTTCTTTCTTTTGTATTCTAATATAGGCACTCTGTCCCCCTCTCTTCTCCGTTAACAATCTCTTTTTGATAAAGTATAAAACATCCGACTTCATCTATCAGGGATAGAATTATGCCATTTATTACAGACTTAAAACGAGTATATAGGCCGGCGTAGGAAAATTACAACCCCACACATAGAAACGGAAAAGGTAAATAGTTCTTGACAAAACAAAATTAATATGTCTTTGCGAAAAGCCAAGCCAACCATGGAACCGAAGAACTCTAAAGCGGACGTCTCTAGGTGTTGTGCCACAGAGATCATTTGATCTTTGAGATCTTCATGCCGTTGCAAATTTGCCTATTGACGTAGTCGGTGCGTTTTCGGTATAGTACCGTAAAAAAAATTTTGGTTTACATTTGTCAAAAACTACCTCATTCCTTGTTATCCATATTGACCAAAGGAGTGCAGAAGATTCTTGTTAATAACAATGTATTATACTTTTTGTTTCCCAATTTAGACCAGTTTTGAAACAAATCATCTCTATATTCATTGGAGGTAAATTCCCAAAAATTATATTTAGCACCACAAAAACTTGGCATAAAAAAATCAAAGAAAACGTGTTGAATTGTCTCCGTAAAATGACAAGAAACAACAACTCTTGTCCTCATGCCGTTTCTTCTAGCCAAATTATCTTTGGTTAGAGTCACACCTCTTTTAAATACCATATGAAACTTTTAATTTTATGGGAACCTTCGTTAGCCAAATATCTTGCGACACTCACTACTACGAGAATCGCTCATCACTACCGCCGGTATCACTTTGCGAAATTTATTCCACCGGCAGCGATGAACCACACCGGCGGTGATGAGTCGTTCGAGCTTCGGAACAAACCGAAACTCCACGGGCTCGACTAAATCCAGCGGTGAAGATTTAGATCACCACGGGTTGAATCGTTCCCCGGCGGTGGTCTTGATGGACACGAGATCACTCGCGGTTTTGAATTAGAACCGAAAAGCGATTTGAAGATTGACACAACCGGGTTGAAATAGAACCGATAGCGATTAACTTAGGAGGCTAATTACAATGACAAGGAACATAAAACAAACAACAAAACAGATCAGATTAACACGCATCGAGTTAACAAACGACCGATCCATTAACAAACAACACAAACTAAATTAAACTGTCATAGAAACAACTGATACAATAAATTAACATAAAAAGAAAGCGGCTGGCCTAATTAAGCCGCCTTCTTGGCCTTCTTCTTGGCCTTCTTGGCTGCCCTTTGGCCTTCTTCCCGGTGGCCGACTCCATCTCCTCGGTTTGGCGCGGAATTCCCTCGGCGAGGTTATCGGCCAAGTACTCGTCCGGAGGGTGATGATGGACTTCTCCTCCAAGTGGTGATTCACCGTTGGCAGGCCAACTTGGTCGGCCAGCTGTTGAGCTTGTTGCGGGCGGGCGCCGAGGCGATGCGGGATGATCTTCTCCGCCGGTCGACAACCATGTCAATGGACTTCTCCTCCAAGTGGTGATTCATCGTTGGCGTGCCAACTTGGTCGGCCTGGTTGTTGGGCTTGTTGCGGGTGGCGCCGAGACGATGCAGATGTACTTCTCCGCCCCGGTCGGAATCCATGTCGGTCGTTGGCGGCGCGCCACGGACCCGGCCGGCTTATCGTGGAAAACGGGTAGAGAGGGGAGTGTGTTTGGAGAGCCGAGTGTTGAGAGCGGACCGGAGACAGGGGGTTATGTACGTATAAATAGGACTCGGCGGGCGCGGTTTCTAAGACGAGGGAACAGGTTGAAACACAAATGATAGAAAATTAAGATTGACACGCATCATAATAAATAATAAACCGATTCAAGGAAACAAGTAGAACCCAAATTAACGAAAGATAAAGAGATTGCCATGCAAACAGATTAACCAACAACTCGAACCATTAGCAAATTAACCACACAGATCATTGTATCTTACACATCCACACAGATCGGACAACAGAAATTGACATAAACAAATAAAAAGAAAAGAACCTAGGCCGCCTTCTTGGCCTTCTTGGTCGGCTGGCTTGGCCGCCTTCCGGCCTCGCGCTGGTCGCCTTCCCGGCCGCCTCCTCCCGTTTGGCGGTATCCCCTCGGCGAGGGTATCGACAGAGTCGATCCGGAGGGCATAGAAGTTGGCCCTCTCCTCGAGGGGGGCAGGTTCACCTTTGGCAAAGCCAACGCCGTCGGCCGGGCCGTTCGGCTTGGTGAGGGCGGCGCGGAGGCGCTCCACGGCGAACTTCATCTCCTCCCGGGTGGCGGCCATGTCGACGATCGTGGGCGGCGAGTCCGCGCTCTCCGTGAGAGGGGCACGAAGAGAAGTTAGTGTTGGATAACGGGGGGGGGCGCCGGGGACGGGGTATAAATGTGGTGTTTCCAAAAAGATGGTTCCTCGGGGAAAACGTGAACGGCCACCGCTTGCGCCCAATGGCCGCTCTCCTCGGCACTCAACGGCGATCGTATTTTCCAAAGCACAACCGACGTTAATTGTTTGTTTTTGACAAATTTTACATTTAACAAGTTAAGATTCAAATCAAATTTAAGCGCTATTTAATTTAAATCGCTCTTTGAACTTAAAAGCATTCAGGGGACGAGGGAGCAACACACAATAATAATATATATAATTTTATTTTATTAATATATAAAAAAAAAAAAAAATAGAACATATAATAAAAATGATAAAAACAAATAAAAAAAAGGAAGGCCGTCCTCCTCCTCCTCCTCCTCCTCTGGCTGGCGTCGTCCTTCTTGGCCAAGGCCTTGAGGACGATCCCGGCCACCTGCTCCACCTTGGGGGCGTAGTGGTTCATCTTTTCTTCCGGGGGGTGGTTCCACCCTTGGAAGAAGACGATGGCCGTCCGCCCTCCTCCTTCAAAGATCCCGAAGGCGGGACGGAGACGATCGAGGGTGAAATCCCTCTCGATCACCTCCCGAATGCGGCTCCGAGCCGCAAGGTCATCGGCCGCCGCCTCTAGCGAGGTGGCGAGAAGGTCCATGCGGCGGTCCCGCTTAGGAGAGAGGCGGGACGTGGTCGAGTCGGAGTCGGAGCCGGGTCGGCCGCCGGCGCCCCACCATCGGTTCCTTGCCCTTGTCCTCCGCCTCCATCTCCTCCCCCAGTGCGCTTGTTGGATCCTAAGCCCGAGGCGCCATGGCGTCAAGAATGCAAAGAGAATGTGGCCGGATGAGAAGCGGAATGGATGATCGCCATGATCGAGGGTGTGCTTGAATAGTGAGTCGCGGTGCGCTCCACTTCCCCACGATCGAACGCGGCGTCAAAGCAACCGCGCATGGAATTCACACGATCGCCGGTTGGAATTCGCGACGATCTCTCATCGCCGAAGCGTTTCCGCGCCGCACGGTGTTGCACTTCAATTCTCGGGCTGCGTTTCCAATGGCGCGGACGACAACAGTCTCCACTTTTCATTGATCACCGTCGGGCCCACACATGAACCGGCGGTGATTAACAAAACAGATGAAACAAATATAATTATATCTCGTAAAAAATCGATTTATTGAAATCATTAATTTTATCTCAGCGTTAATGCATTGAGAGCTCAACTAACCCCGTTCGCACCGCCACGTACACTCAGTATTATAAATTTTCATTTTAATATACTACGTATATGTAGGCTGCCGTGTGGGTCATGGCCTCGTGATACATCACGGCCGCAGCCTTTGAGAATCGTGTTGCTCTAGTCTTCACTACGGTTCCACTTAATTAAACCGGCAAAGGTGTCTCGCTTCCCCATGAGAAAAGGCCGAGCACCCCGCCGCCGCTGCGCCGACGGGTTATATCAATGTCGTAATAACACTTGTCGGGTGCACCCAAAGACCGGCGGTGATCACATATATCACTACCGGTGGTCACTATGCGACAAGTGTTATGGAGTATCACCGCCGGGTTAAAACCGAGAACCTGGCGGTGTTTTGCATTGTCAACGGCGAACAAGACGCCTCGACGGCGACCTCGCAACATTGCAGGAGAACTGTTGCCACGTTCGCCGTAACACGGCCCACGGTGCTTGGTTTATGCCGGGTGCCAATTATCCGGCGGTGGGCGTCCATATCACCTGCTAGGGGGTGCCTATTGAAACCGGCGTGATCATCATTACCACGGCATCTAGTCTATAAAAACGGCTAGTGCGGCCCTTAGGTTTGCAATTCAGTTCTCTTGGTCCTCTTTCTTGATACTCTTGATTCAGCTTTACTCGTTTCTTCTTCCTCGATCTTCTCTCGCTACTCTCCACATACATATCTATGGCCTCTATGAAAGAAAGCCCTCCACGTACAGATATCGTTCTTATGCATCTTAGGCCACCTAAATGGTTCACAAGAGGTGCTACAAAAGTCTTATCGAAGATTGAGCAGCGCCGAAGGTTAGAACATTTGTGAGGTTCACTGAGCCATCCGGTTCTGCGGTGCTTGAGGGGGGGGGACCTGGATTTACATGTTCATATGAGAGACATGGCATTCTCCGGATAAGATCATAGCGATTTATAAAAATGCGCTTCAATGAAAATCTCCTTTGGTGATCAAAGGAGATTTTCATAGATTAACATGATCTTCTCTTGTGAATGCCTATGCATCTTGTCATTGGACGAAACCACGCTTGGCGAGCAAAGAAAATCTGTAAGGCATCCTTGCCGTGTGGATTCAATGTAAATCCGAGTTATGCCCTCCTTGTAAGATCGAGCACAAGAAACCTCAAAGAGCATCGATGGGACCTCAACGGGCACCGATGGGCCTTCAAAATCCCATCGAAATTTCATCGGCAAGAATCACATTACCTTCGGTTTTTTTTATTTTAAATGTGTTTGTACACTTTGATCGTAACATTGATCTATTCGTGGAAAGGTCTTTGTTATCATATATGTAACTTTTTTTCAAGGTCTTTGTTATCATATATGTAATCGGATATTGTAATCGGTTTGCTCCTCTATATATAAATATATACTGTGAATCGGTTTGCATTTATATATCATAATACGGGCGCCAGATTCTTATTTTTCGACGCCCTTCTTATCTTTCATGGGACGAACATAAATATATAAATGCTCTATGTACTAACCGAAAAGTTGGTAAACATCATTGAAACGCACAACTCGGTTGAAAGATATTACTAAACTGTCGGTTTGAAATATATCACTGCCGGGTTTTAATAGATCCCCGGCAGTAAAAGAGATAGGAAGAATTTTATTCGCAGTTGTTTGGATGTGTCACTGGGTCATTTCCTTTCCGTTACCTGGGTCTCCCCATGAATATACAAAAATTAAATAACAAAGATTGGAAGATAATTGAGGACAGAATAGGAAAAAAAAGTTGAGTGGTTGGAAAGGAAAACTCTTGTCGGTAGGGAGGTAGGTTGGTCTTAATAAACTCGGTGCTTTCTAGTCTACCGATGTTTATGATGTCATTTTTTTGAGCTCCCACGTGGGGTACTTGAAAAATTGATTGTTTTTAGATCACGCTTTTTCTTGGCAAAATGATCACCATAAAAAAATATAGGTTGGCAAAATGGGAGGTTTTATGCCAACCAAAAGACCAAGGGGGTTTAGGGATTCAAAATTTGGATATTCAAAACAAATGCCTATTAAGGAAGTGGCTCTATAAATTATTAAATGAAGATGGTGTATGGCAAGAACCGATAAGAAATAAGTATGTTAAAAATAAGCCAATTGGAAGTTGTGTTAAAAAAACCACAGATTCTCATTTTTAGAAAGGATTAATGAATGTGAAAGACATTTTTTTTTGGACTTTGGACGTTTTAACATTAAGGATGGGTCCCAAACTAGATTACGGTTTGAAGTCAGGTTAGGAAACAAACCCCTAAAAAGATAAATTTCCGTCCTTGTTTAATATTGTACGATCAAAACAAGACTCGGTGGCCCAAGTACTTAGTACCGCTCCGCTAAATATCTCGTTCAGACGACATTTAAGTGGAGCAAACCTAGTTGCTTGGCACGTAATTGTTGCTTCGATTCAAGATATTAATTTAACAAGTGGCGTGGATAATTTTGTTTGGGGCTAAACACATCTGGTTGTTTTTCAGTCAAGTCTATGTATCTTTGCGTTAATTAACAATGGTGTTCGAAAGTGTCGCAGGATATTTGGCGTATAAAAGTACCAATAAAAATTAAGATTTTCTTATGGTACCTAAAAAAGGGTGTCACTTTAGAGTTTTTTACAATGCTTGAGAAGCGTTGAGAAGCGTTTGAAAAATAATTTATGTGTCTATGAGTTGTGGGCCCAATACATCGGGAAGCGTTGAGAAGCATTAATGTGGAAGCGTCGGGGAAGCGTTAGAATGTGTCTATGGTCGGTGGGCCCAATGGGCCGTAACGCTTCCCAACGCTTCGAAATTGAGGTGGGTTAGCTCGTAAAAAAATAGGCGCGGTAATTACGTTTTGGTAATTCTTTTTTTTTTTTTTAACCAAGGGTAAAGAAGTACTTTCATAATTATAACATTTTTGACTAGTATAATTATGTCATTATATATTCAAGTATAATAATATAGTTTGATGTCTTTTATTTCTACTAGGGTTATGTCTACCCTACCGTCAATTCATCGGCGGCCTCCATCGCCGCCACCGTGCCTCCATCGCCGCCACCGTGCTACAGGTAGAACAGAACCCCGGACGGAGATGGAGCAGGAGCGCTGCACGTCCGCGGCGCTATGGGGGCACGTGCACCTCCCACTGCTGGCGCGCGCGGGGTCCAAGAAATCGGTCGCTCCTGCAGGCGCTGTGGCGCACGCGCCGCACGGGCCTCGACGCCGCCGACCGCACCGTCACCCGCGACGGCCTCCAGCTCTCCTCCGACGCCGAGCCCGACCCGTCAGTACCCCTCTGCCCCTCTCTCCCCACTATTAATCGTCCTCCATACTTCCTTTCTGCGCCATTCCTCGCGTCGCGGGCGTTCCCAACTCAGCTTCTTCGGCATCTCGCTCCTTGCTGCAGCTGCTGGTGTGCCTGAGGATACTGATCAGATGGTTCATCAACGACACCCCAAGGATGTGCCCTCCGAACTGCAGAAGCTGCTCGCCTTGCTGCTGCATAAGTTCCAGCCGGAATGGCAGCAGGATGCTGCCAAGGCCCAAGGATCAGGTGAGGTGCTGACACGGCGATTTGATGCTCAGCTCAAACTACATGTTCTCGTCATTGTCTGTCTCCATTGTTTTCTGATCCTTTTCACGTGTCCGATCAGACCTGAGCTGCTCTGTAGGAATCGGCACGGCATTCCGGCGCTGCAGAATGTCAATTGAACCAAAATGGAGACACATCAGAGCATCCAGGTGCTGCTAATGCAGAGGTGTGATACTCTTTAGGGCTTCTTTGGATCATTCAGTTCCCTTGGGCATTGGAGGGGATTGGGGTTTAATTTAGTTCAATTCCCCCTCAATATCCTCCAATTCCGAAGGGGAATGGTTGAATCCAAACTAACCCGTAGGGGATTTTAATCTTACTGAACTTAAAGCTAGATGTAGGTTATCACCCCATTTCGATTGTTTACATGAACTACTGAACGGCAATGAAGATATGAAGCTAGATGTTGGATATCAAACCTGATCACCATTTCAATTGTTTACTTGAACTAGGATGAGATATTTGATCAGGCTAAACTGCTGCTATCGCTGCAGTGTCAAAACGGTGCCGCGCCTGTTAAGGATTCTGTAGAATCATCATCAGGACAGAAAGAAGTCAACAAGTCTCCATTAGCTAAGGATTCTTTGGACAAAATGCTCAAGGACTTGTTCTCAGCCATGGTGGCAACAGATGTAAGGTATATATGTGTTTGCTGTACACCATCTCCTGCTTATGTAGTTCCTCTTTTATAGTTGTATATGTAGTAGCCTTGTTTCTAATTTCTAGATGTTTTTTTTTCAGTACTTTTGCAGGGCAGTAACACTGGTCACGATGAGCCATTACTTTTGCAGGTTCTGGAATGGGAGTCATCCATCCAAACATGCCCAGTATAGCAAAAATAGTCGTAGCAGAGAATATGAAAAGTCCCGACAGAACTAAGTTGTAAACTAGTTAACCATGTTTGCCACCCTCCAGCACTACAGGCGACCGTACATGTCAATATCTACGACCGTACATGTCAATATCTACGTGAACATTCTATAGTTTAAAATTTTATAATTCTTTAATCTTTTCTTTAATAACTCTGATTTTATTTTTAATTTAAAATTTTTAATTTAAATTTCATAATTCTTATTTGTGCAAAATCAGTCAAATTCATAATCAAATTTAATCAATCAAATTCAATAAGAGATAAGAAAACAAGAATGCGGCATGACCTTCGGAGTTGAGAGGTAACGACCCCTAATAATTTATAGCAATACCTGGGCATGGGTGCTTTTCTATGCTAGCGAGGTGGTATAACTACGATTCTTTGCGAGGATGCAACAGCGCTGACTGGGCCCAATACGTGTTATGGCCCAAATCCTGTGATTTCCACCGAGTACAACTAAGTTAGAAATCCCCTTTAAAAAGACTAAGTCGAGAGATGCTTACGGTTGTGAATGATGTATCGTACCACTTTGTTGAAATTATTTCAAACTTTTATCGGGTGGTCCTAGAGCCAAAATATGGTGTTGTATGAATATGTGGAATTTTATGATCAAGTTTATCTATTACTGTAATTATTTGTTGAATTACTAAGGAATAAACGTTAAAATATCATAAAGTGGCTAGAAAAATCTAAAAACTTGCATAGCCCTATGATTTTGGTGTATAAATATGACATAAAAATTCAAGTGATTTTGACAAAGTGTTGCTGCACATTCGTCACAAAGGCATACATGGCTCACATAATCCTATATGACTAAGCAAGAGATGCTCCCGGTTGTGAAGGATGTATAATATGACTTCACCGGAATCAGTTGAAACTTTTATGGGGTGGTTATGGAACCAAAATATGGTGTCGTGTGAATCTGTGGAATTTGTGACAAGTTTAGCTATTCTTTGTAATTATTTATTTAATCACTAAGGAATAAATGTTAAAATATCATAAAGTGGCTATAAAAAACTAAAAAGTTCCATAGCCTCATGATTTTGTTGTATAAGAATCACATAAAAATTCAAGTGATTTCAACAAAGAGTTGCTACACATCTATCACAAAGGCATAGCTCACATAGTCCTGTATGACTAAGTCAAAGGTGTGTACGGCTATGAAGAATATATAGTACCATTTCGATTTGAAATTAGTTGAAACTTTTATGCGATGGTCATGGGTTAGGAAAAGAAGACATGTACCCTAGTTTGGGTTGTGAGTAAAACACTAAACAAAATAAATTATTTAACAATTTTCATAAAATTATCTAAGTTTTTTGAGAAAAATGAAATAAAAAAAGTTTGGTGCTATGGAGCAAACCTAACCAAGGTTTCCGGCGCAGCCGCATGCAGGCAGTTGAAGTACAAGAGTATTAATTAATGAGTTTACCTTGATATTTAAGGTTCTTCATCGGTCTAGAAGCGAGATGGGGCTAAAGCGCGATAGATGGGTCGTCAAAAAAAAAAGCGCAATAGATGATTACTGGAATCTGGAATTTGGATTTATTTTATCGATGCAAATTGGATTTGGACGTCCCCGCACTCCCGCAGTCCCCTCTTTTCCCCTCTGGGCCGAAAAGCCCACTACGGCCGCTGGCAAGCAGAAAGCGGCATGCCGCCGTGGCTTGGCGGGCTGGCTGCGGGCTGGCTTGGCTCGCCTGGGTGGTTCGCCAATGGCCGTCCGCCGTCGGCCTCTGTTATAGCCTAGTAAACGCCATTCAACATGTTGTTTACTAACACACATGACGTACCCACCATTCAGATTGGCTTGTCCAGAAACCAAGCAATTGCTGCTCAAACTGCTGGAGCACTAAAATACAAAGTTCTTGTGGATGTACTACTCTATTGTACTACACTGAACAAAGCATGCAAGCTACTGTTCGTGATCTAAAAACACAATCGACCGATTCATCGAGGTCATATCAGTACTTGTTCTGAAAGCAAAACAGAATTAACAAGCGACCAAGAACACAAGTCACAAGCATATATGCTTCTAGTTGTTAAGGATGTGTAGTATCACTTTGTCGAAATCGTTGAAACTTCTATGAGATGGTTATGGAGCTAAAATATGGTGGTGTGATTCGTGAATTTTTGACCAACTTTAGCTATTACTATAATTATTTGTTCAATTGCTAAGAAATAAATGTTGAAATACCATAAAGTCGCCGAAAAATCTAAAAACTTGCATACCGCCATGATTTTGGTGTATAAGCCTCACATGAAAAATTCAAGTTACTTCAACAAAGTGTTGCTGCACATCCCTCACAAATGCATACATGACTCACATAGTCTTGAATGACTTAAGTGAGAGATGCTCTAGTTGTGAAGGATGTATAGTACCACTTTGTCAAAATCATTTGAAACTTCTATGGGGGGTGGTCGTGGAGCAAAGAAATGGTGTTGTATGAAGCTATGGAATATTTTGACCAAGTGTAGCTATTACTATAATATTTATTGAATTACTAAGTAATAAATATTAAAATACCATAAAGTAGCTAGAAAAATCTAAAAACTTGCATATCCCATTGATTTTGGTGTATAAACATCACATAAAATTTTAATGGGATTTGGACAAAGTTTTGTTGCACATCCCTCACAAAGGCATATATGTTCACATAGTCCCGTATAACTAAGTGAGAGATGCTCCTAGCTATTAAGAATGTATAGTATCATTTTATCAAAATCATTTGAAACTTTATGGGATACAAAACATCACATAAACACTTTGAACATATAAATTTATGTGCATCTACGAACTCTAAGGGCTCCATAGCTCAGTGTTAGCGTCGTACACTGCTCTCCTAGAAAGCTTGGGATCGTTCGCCGCACTTAACCACGTTTGTAGCTTTATTTTTTTATTTTTAATATTTTTCAGCTGCCATTTTTTGTTTTGAGGGAATGTTCCGCGGCCATCATCTTCGTCGCTTACGCACTCTCGTTGGGTCGGCCCAAGCGCCTGCAGCCCATCTCCCGCCCAAATGAGGACCGGTGATCACAGATAAAACAACTAATGACGTATTTGTACCATATCGTGGAGTTGCTAGACATAGTATTTTGTGGTCTGTTATAAAATGATGGAGGGCTGTGGCACCGATACTAGAAGTGAACGGAACAGCTTATCCAAAAAGTGTCTGTTCCTTTTTAGGGAAAAACGAAGCGATAATGAATTAAGCGTACATATCCGGCAATCTCAAGCCATCTCAATGAAGATATCCGTAAATTACATCTCAGAGGACACATCATTTTCCATCTCAATGAAGATATCCGTCAATCTCAAGCCATCTCAACGAACACTTTTGTAGCAAAACCGTGAGCATGAGTGTTAAATTTGCTTCTGGACATGAGACATGACCGACTTTCTGAAATCTGTTTCTGCATTTATTCCACATTGCCTAAAAACATTGGTTACAAAATGAGCCATATACCACAAGCAATTACAATGCTAAAACAAACTTAGATATAATGCAGTCTCATTATTCTCTAATAATACATTTCAATGCCACAAAAAAACCTGAGAATTCAGAGAAACACAACCAGCAGCTACCGTTGGGAGGACCTGAAGTATGGAAATGGGGTTGCTATGCTGTACAGTAACTAAATACGTTAGTTTTCAGGAGTACATCAGTAAGCAGACTTCAAAACATAGCTGCCCAAAAGACATCAAGAAGAGTTCAATAAATTGAAGAGACCAAGCTTATGCAATGATTTTATGAATTACAGAATAGCAATTATAACAAAAGAAACAATTTACTCCTAATTCCAGAAAACAGGAACGAATCCTGCTGTTTCTATGACTAGGGAAGTTCTAATAACTTCCTCCTCTTCTCCTTACTTTCAGATTCAGATTGAAAGCAATTGTAGACATTCCCATTAACTACAGAGCATGAAAATGGTACAATGAGCAAGGGATGCCGGCCTTCAGATTGAGGGATCATTCTCGGAATTCAGGCGAAGGGGTCATCCTCATTATAGCAACAGCTTACACATGTAAAGTAAGTAGTAACAGCTTGAAGTCATATCACACTGCTTGCCCGTGTATGTCTTGCCATACTCCCACGACGTTGAAACTAGTCAGCGTCTTTCAAAAATACTACTGAAACAGAGATCGGTTTAGACACCATTGAGATTTGGATGTGTATAATGGAATAACCTTATGCAGACTCTCCTATGCAGGCAATAACCTTAACATTTTGGCTCAATGCATATGCAGCCTTCTTCCCTATAAACTGCATTAGTACAAGTTGTTATACTGCACAGAAAATAATCACCTCGTCATCTTCCAATAATACGTCTATGCTCATAGTGTCCACGAATAACCCATTGACAACCAATGTCCACCAATTGGTCTGCACTGAAATTTTTTAAGGTAAAGGTAAAAGTTCTATTAGCAAAGCCAGAAATGAAAAGCTCCAACTAAATAAACATTTGTAAATCTACAGCTAAATAAACATTCAGATCCATATCTTAATTGTGTACCAGCTAGGAAAATACACAAAGTAGAACATATATATCTAGATCGATTCACTTCTTGTCCACTGTTAACAACAAAAATAATCAATTTCCAATAGCCAATGCATGTTCCAATTGTGCTGAAGTTATCTAGCAGAGTGAATTATCTAAAACCAAATGTCTCTTGCTGTCACAGGCTAGACAGAGTGAACTGTCAAAGTGGTACTGCTAAGTAAAAATATGAAAATGTCACTGACAGTATTTCTCTTCATCAAAATCTGCCATTGACTAGGAAGCTATACGCTGCTGCCATAGATACATAACAAAGGAAAGCTAAAAATAAGAGGCATGCATTTGATTGGTCTATGATGCCTTTCTCAACCCATATATTCGAGAAATTCATATCTTATTTGCAGTACTCTGAAGTAATTAGGCTAAAGGTGAGTGTAGACCTCTGCTTCAACAGCAAGTTGGGTAAACTATTAAACTGGAACAAGGAGCGCCTCACAGCAGGGTTGCCCACCATACCGTCAACTTTTCATCTCATCTCAATATAATATAGAAAGATACATAATTCTGAAAATGTACTGGCCACATGACATCATCTCAAGTATGTCTGATTCTATGCAAACTTCAAGTAAAAGATAGGCAAGGAAAATGAGCAGGCATGCAAAATTCAAGTAAAAATACATATTAACTCGAACAATCTAATATTCCCATGGATAAGCAACTAAGTGTCATACAAGGTCTACGTTATGTTGTTGCATCCACTGTGCCAATGTTCATCAAAATCAGGGATATCTCAGCTACAATAACATGGCCAAAATATTTGCTACACCTAATCAGAATGCGTGCAACCTCACGGTTTCTCTACAACTTTTAAAACTGGAACAACATTACTCTAGTAAACAAAATTAATAACTAGCAGCAGTGTACGGCAATGTAAAAAAAAAATGTAATCAAGGAGGAAGCATCTAACATGTTTGCATTACATACAGATGCTTCATCTAGAAATAAAAAAAGAAAGGTTATCTTATAGCTTCTTGTTGAATTTTTCTCTGTAAAACTAGATCGAACAGGCAAAGAGAAACTACTTGTTTTCCACTGCCATTTTTTTAAGTTCAACATAAATAGCAACAAACCTAAGAACTTTATACCTGTATGAATCCACCGATCAGATAATTGTATGTCACCAAGTACACATACACCTCCTCTCAAACATCAATCACGAACTTCTCATCCGACTGATCTTGCATAGTCTGTATAACTGAGTCAAAAGTCACCACATCAGGCTCAACTACAGTATCTCCCCGAGTCATCTCTTCAAGCAAACCCATTGCCTCGTCCATCCCAAGCACACCAGAAATCCTGCGATCAGGGTATTGTATGTCACAACATCCGGTGCCACACCCTTGTCATCCATTAGTGTCTTGGCAAAACAATAAAAATACTTCTGTATGTTGAATCACATATAATTCTTGATTGCATCAAAACAGAGGTAACAGTAATCGAATTTGTGAAAATCAAGGCAGGCGAACTGACTGCTTGCCGGATCGTGGGCGTGCCGCCGTGATGCGCGTGACAACCGGCGCTCGAGTTGCACAGGCAGCAGTGCCGCTGGAGAGACGAGGGCAGAGGGCGGGGAGGCGGCGAGGGAGAGGCAGGGAGACCGCCGCGGCAGACGACGGCGAGGGCAGGGCGGCAACGAGGGAGAGGGCAGGGAGGCCGCCGTGGCAGGCGACGGCAAGGGCGAGGCAACGGGGAGAGGGCTAGGAGGCCGCCGCGGTAGGCGACGGCGACGGCTGGGCAGCAGCGGCGTGCGCGGGAGGCGGCGGCGCTCGTGCCTTGGGCTAGGGTCGCAGTGCTGAGATCCGCGTGGGGTTGGCCGCTGCTGCTTGGCCGCTGTGGGGGTAGGGTTGGGGGTGTGTTTCGGATGCGCAATTACCAAAATACCCTTGAACGAATTAAAATAGCATAAATGAATATTTTCGAGAAGCAGTGGGAAGCGCTAGGAAGCGTTATGAAGATTTTCAAAAGCATTGTAAAGGGTTCGTTACTTTAACTAAAGATAATTTAGTTAGCGTGAATCGAATGGTGATAAGACTTGTTCTTTTTGTCATCATCCGTAAACAATTCAACACCTATTTTTGAGTGCGTTCACGCCCAAATTTCTATGGCGCGCGGTACATTTTTTGTTTGGTTTCTCACCACCGTCAAATATGGATGACCCTGTTTGAGCGATGGACTAAAAACCGCAAACAGAAAAGTAAATTCATTGTTATTAACGGCGGTGGCAAAGATTACTTTGGGCAATTTGGATGGGCAATTTGGATAACAAGGAATGAAGTGGTTTTGATAAATGTAGACCAAAATCTTTTTTACGGGTGCTATTCAGGGGAACTCATTGGCTACGCCCGGTGGGCAAATTTCTACAAAGCGGAAGATCGCGTGACCGGCCTTATGACAGGCCGGGCAAGACCTTTGAGACTTCTAAGAGCGGTTTTTTTAGCTCCAGAGGATGGCTTTCTTCAAGATTTATTAGTCATATTTAGATCAAACCATATTCTCGCTTTTGCTTATTCAAATTTGGCTGGATATTGTTCAGTGAGAGCGTTTAGTGTTTGAACTATTTTGTAATAATTGGCATGATTCTATCTCGCCGATAGATGAAGTTCGGATTTTATATCCATTATCTAAAAAATGCAGAGCGATTTCCTTGTAGTATGAGAAATCAGGCAGATTATATCCTAATACGCCGAAGTACGTCTAAACAGAACCCGACTGCAGATTGTTGGGCGCTCCCTTTCGGAAGCGCTCTCTGCCCCCTCTGTCTCAACACGTGCCCACCTTGCCTGCTCCTCGCAGGGATGGTGAAACTAATTTCACACACCCAGCACCCACTATTGGGAACAGGGTGCGTGGCCACCTCGAACTCCTCAGCATGGAAAAAAAATTCAACTGCATCTTGTAGCCATTCCACTGCGACATAAAAAGCAATGTAATAATCATATCAAACTAATTATACTTATTTATATTAGCATAAAAACAATAGTTGTTGAAAAAATTTAGTACAATAGCTGGCCGAGGGAATCGGGGAACGGCCACATTTGGTGCAAATGGCTCGTCGCCTGGGTGGAAACCCGGTGCCTGTGGTGGTGGTGCTAGAGGAGGTGCTACGTTGAAACCTTATCGAAAAAAATTAACAAGTAATAAGTAAAATGAACCCAGATAATGAAATGCAAAAAATATAGAAGTATGTAATATATATACCATAGTAATATCCAGGAGCCATTGCCAGAAACCGAAGAGAAGTGAATTAGTTTCCTCGCGACTTCACCGATTTCACCGCGTGACACTACACATTTATGTTGAAATGTATGTACAATTAATAAAAATAAATTTATCATCTTGACTTAACCATGGAAAGATCTAATTATTTACCATTAAAAGATTAGAAAATATATGAACAAGTTGCTAACCTTTTTTCAAAAGATGGTGCACGGTGTGGAAAGCTTCGTTCTTGCTCCCCCCACAAGCAAGAACACGTAGCAGTTAGAAAGATTTTGGGCTGTCTCGACGGGGAGCAGCAGCTGGATATATATAGATAAACATAGTCCCGGTTGGTGTTACCAACCGGGACCATTGCCCTGGAACTTGTCCCGGTTGGTGTTACCAAACCGGGATAAAAAAAGCCTCGGCTTGCTACACGCCTGCAAAGGCTGCGTTTGTAGCCGTTTGTAGCCGTTGGGGCGGGCTTTAGTCCCGGTTTGGAACACCAACCGGGATTAGTCGGATTTTTAGTCCCGGGCCAGAAAATGACCGGGACTAAAGCTCCGATTCAAAAGCCTTTTCTCTACTAGTGTGCTTCAAATAAGGTGTGCCGGTCTTTGCATGCACCAGCTACCCTACATTGGGCGGCAGTAAGAGGATTCTCTATTTGAAGCACACCACTAAGACGGATGCAGACTGGGTTGTATGTCTTGACGATCGCTGTTCCACTGGAGGGTTTGTTGTCTTCTTGGTCCTAATCTTGTGTCATGGAGTGTTAGAAAACAAGCAACAGTGTCAAAGGTCAAGAACAGAAGCAAAATACAAAGCTCTTGCAAATGCGGCTGCGAGAATCATGTGGATCCAGAGACACTATTACAAGAGCTTGAGATCTAGACGCCTTGAGCGGCAAAGTTATGGTGTGATAATCTTGGAGATAAGTATCTTTTTGCTAATCCTATTTTTCACGTTGATACAAAACATATAGAAGTTGACCATCATTTTATTCGTGAGCGGCTTGCAAGAAAGTTACTTGATATATTGAATATCTCTACGAGAGATCAAGTTGCAGGAGGATTTCCAAAACCTCTTGGTTTGCGACAACGGAGATTTTCAAGAACAATCTAGATGATTAGATTGAGGGGGAGTGTTAGATAAACATGTATCTTCGTAACGAGGTTTTGTAAACTTCAACTTTAAGAGAGTCGGTAAAAATTGATGGATTTTGCCTATCTCTAAAATAAAAGTCGCTGCCAAAAAAACAGAAAACTCCAACAACTTTTCTAGTATGGCCAACATTTCTAGTATGGCGCGACAGATGGCTAGCAACACATGCAACCTATATTTAGTATGCGAGAACTTCGTGAGTGATGGTTGCTATTTTGGAAAGCAGATACAATAGATGTTGGAGTCTCTTTTTTCCAGAATACTCAAACATAGATTGCACAACATGGTTAGCATTCCCTGTTTTAAATAGCAAGCTATGGAAAATAGAGGCACCTTTTTTCAAAAGCTATACAGCTATAGCGGAGCGATGCCGATAGCGTTTTTAAAAAATAATTAAAAATGCCAATAATTAAAGCAAAAAACATGACAAACATGAAATTTAATGAACATAAATGAACATAAATATGTTTCTAAGGTTCCACACAAATCTATATAACATTACAATATGACATTACAACATGGTTCATGAAAGTTTAGTTGTCCAAAATACCAAACTAGTAGCAAATGATATGATAAATAGCGGAGAAAATTGTCATAGCAAATGATAAATGATAAATAGCGGAGAAAATTGTCATAGTGGCAAATAGCGGAGCTATAGCGGGGAAAATTGCCGTAGCAATAAAAATACAAATAGCTTAGCGCCAAGCCAAATAGCTTAGCGTGGAGCCTCTCGCGCAGCTATAGCTTTGCGATAGCTAGTAGCTATTTTTTTGAGGGATAGCATTTGTGTTGGAGATGCTCTAATGACTTTGGTTGCGTAGGGCCGAGAGATAGCAAGTCTATCAGGTTGTTGTAGCGTCATCCTCGGCTGATCTCCAACACTTAGCGCCTGTTTATTCCACACATTTGACCTGAGACACAACCAAAAAGTATCTGTCACCCTGATTACACTATAAGGAATTGTATCATATAAACGATCATCTGTCGGGGTCCTTTGTGTTAAATTAAACTTGATGGAAAGAAACTGGTCAGGTTCACTGGGACTACCTGCAATAGAATTTCCGTTCAATTAAGCCTACGGATAATATCCTGTATATGAGGTCTTCTGCTTGGATCAGCATCTGTGCAATCCATTCCTATCTCAGCACATAGTTTTACTTGTTCTAGTAGTGGACCCCTGTTTGATGTGCCAAATGTGTATGTCCAACTTTCAAGCACCTACAAATGTCACAATAAAAGTGCTAAGAAATATATCAGGAGACAGCCTTTATGTGATGAATAGTACTTAACAAATAAACTAGTTCAAAAACATAGCCATTATCTTGAAATATATAGAAATTTTAATTAATTAGTATTACCCTGTCAACATCGGGGCATTCTTCCTTGCATCCCGTTAGAATCTCTATAATTATGATACCGAGACTATATATGTCTGCCTTAAATGTGATTGTTCCCCATCTATAAATTCTCGGGCCATATACCCCCTACATGGAAAATATAATTAACATAGTGAGAATAAAGAAAATCCAAGAGAGCTGGTTGATGCCTGCCAAGTGTCAATACAGATGGTGGAAGTCTTAGTTTTAGGCAGCCTACCTTGTCCCAATTATATTTGTAGTAATAATCCTGGTTTGATCTTCACCAAAACGTCTTGATAGGCCAAAATCAGCAATCTTCGGCACCATGTTATCATCTAGTAGTATATTATCCGGCTTCAGATCCATGTGAATAATATGGTGCTGTTGGTGGAGGTGACCCACGCCCTCACAGATCCCCTTAATAATTTGATAGCGACAACCCCACTCAAGTCCACTAGATGGCTCTGTGAACAATATTTGTACAAGATAACAATGAGTTCTGATTTATATATGTAATGAGACGAGCAGATCAACATGCATATATGTCAGCGTTGATGCCTGCAGACTTCGATTCGATGGTAGTCAGGCTTCAGCAGCAGGGGTTTGAAGAGCACCAGCACCAGCACCAGCACGGGGCACCCCATGCCCGTGACGCTGATGCAACAGAAGTAGAAACATCCAACTTGGCTGGTTGCGTAATATGCAATGCCAATAATATACTATTCCTTCAGTTTCAATTTAGACACATATATAGCATATATATCTAGGTGCATATTAAAAACCTATTTACCTAGAAAAGTTCAAACGGTTTGCGATTTAGAACAAAGGGTTCTTTGCTTGGTGTCACAATTTGCAGAAAAGCAACGTCCACTTCAATTTATAACTTGCCAACATATTATTTGACAAATTTGCGTGCTCAGATTTATTTTTGACAATCACTATTTCAACTTTATGTACTGTTCTAGGATAGTGAAATATAAAAGAGAAATACACTTTTGTTTTACAGACTTCTTTGATGGTGCACTATAATATTATTCCCTTTTGAGCAAGAAAGGTTAGCAAAACAGAACCATAAGCGTACCAGAAGTCATAGTAGTACCAAAAAAAAAAAAAATAACAGAAGAATGCGAGGAGAAGCAACAAGTGCATTTTCTCTGTATAAGACTATAAAGCTCAAATAATACTTTATAGTGTGGTTGGGGAGGTGGAAGCCCACTGCTACGCCATGCAGCGGGACGTTTTCCCCCAGCAGGATGTCCTGGAGAAGCTCTAAAGCAGCGGGTATGTAGTAGTGGTGGAAGTACCTCACGATGCCGTAGTGGAGGCTCCACTCGGTGCTGTGGCTCCCACCGATGGCGTTTGAGATGATCCCGAGCTCCTTGTTGGTCGTCGTTGCAAAGTGAAGCTCCGCAATCATGTCGGTCGACGCGTCGCCGCCGCCGATGTCGCCCATAGCAACAGCGAGACGCCGCCGGCCTGGTGTGCGGTCAATCGTGGCGCCATGATGTCATCGCCGATGTTGCCGGTGTAGCCGGGCGTTGCCGAAGTTTGCTAGCGTTCTTTGCCCGGCGCCGCTTCGCCGATGTCCGGTTCGTCATCGTTAATGGAAGCGGCGGGCGAGGTCGATAGCCTCGCTCCATTGAACAGGCTCGAACCCTTTCGAGTGCCGCCCGACGTGAGGTGTGCAAGCCGCCGACGAAGAGGTTGACGCGGGTGGCGGCGTCCCTCAAGGTCCATGCGTGTAGCATAGGCCCGGAAGGCGCCGATGTAGTCGTTCGCCTTGCCGCCTTGTGACGGCAATGCGTATGCCCCCATAGCGCCGGGCGACGGGCAGGCCCGGTGATGACGCCGGGCGGCGGTGAACTCGCCCCACTCGAAAAGGGCGACTTCTTGACAGCTCCATGAACCGCATCGCAGCAATACCCTTTGAGGTGGAAGGCAGCGTAACTCACGTAGTAGTCCGGGTAGATGTCCAAGTTGAGCTTGTAGAAGAGCTCCGGCTTGCGAATCCAGAGGTCGGGTCGTCGGTGCCGTCGCACTTCTAGACTTGAAGACTCGTGACGAGTGGGGAGGGTGAGATGCCGCGGGTGGCAGCACGGGATCGGGCGCCGCTGGTGGCACGGGTCGGGACTAGGGCGCCGCGGTGGCGCTTGGGGCGAGAGCAGGGCGCGCCGCGGTGACGCCATCTCTCGCCGGGGAGTCTTGCGTGGTCGCAGTGTCGGAGGAGAGGAGAGGGCAGCCGGAGTCGCGGTGTCGCCGAGGATGACGCCGATGACGGCCGGCAAGGCCACACGCCGGGCCATCTTCCTCCTCGAGCCGGAGGATGGCAGTGGTCGAGCCGACGCCGAGATCCGAGGCGTGGAGGGGGCGGCGCCGGGTTGCACCTAGGGCCGCCCGTGCCGGCCCGGGCGGCGCGCCGCCTGGCTGCCCTCCGGCCTTTGTCGTCGACGTGCCGGGGGTCCTCGAGGCGGTGTAGACGTGCTCCATACGACGGAGGCGGTCCTCCATGTCGCCAAGCGCTTGCCGATCCGGGAGCGCTTGTCGCCGAGGAGCGCCTTCAACGCCGCGGTGAACTCCTTCATCTCGAGGCCATGGGTGGTGGGAATCGCCCCGGTCTCCGAATACTGGGCCGCCGATTCCCGGCTAGATTGGGCCGGAATTGACACGTGTATTGGGGAATTGGGGAAGGGAAGAAGATAGGGATGACGGCGGTGGTGGCGGCGTGGGCGGCGGAGGCCGCGCCGGGGCCGGGGGGCGGGCGGCGGGGGGTGGGCGCGGCGGGCGCATGCGGGAGAGGAGGGGGGGCGGGGCGGCTCGCGGAAGACCGAAGGTCGAAAGATATTTTTCTATTGCTTGCTTATCCCCTAGAGATTACATGCCTCTTGCTTATATAGCCCAACTAGTGGGACTTGTAATCTAAGCAATCTCTATAAGGTTTCCTTATACGACTAGAATACCTTTTACAAGCAATTCCTATTTTATTATTTCCTAATAAGGGTCTCCCCTATAGATGAGATAGCCCCTTGCACACCAAAAATTACCTAAGATAATCCTAACTTGAAGACGGCCGATTCGACCCCCCTCGCGGGAGAGAGGCGGCGGCGGCAAGGGGTGCCGGCCGCCCGCGCGCCCGGCCCCCTTCGGGTCGGTGGTCGCCGCGTCAGCCCATTAGCCCATCCCGGCTGGCCTAATTCTCGGGTCATGACACAAGATCTGGTTGCGTAATATGCAATGCCAATAATATTACTATTCCTTCAGTTTCAATTTAGACACATATATAGCATATATATCTAGGTGCATATTAAAAACCTATTTACCTAGAAAAGTTCAAACGGTTTGCGATTTAGAACAAAGGGTTCTTTGCTTGGTGTCACAATTTGCAGAAAAGCAACGTCCACTTCAATTTATAACTTGCCAACATATTATTTGACAAATTTGCGTGCTCAGATTTATTTTTGACAATCACTATTTCAACTTTATGTACTGTTCTAGGATAGTGAAATATAAAAGAGAAATACACTTTTGTTTTACAGACTTCTTTGATGGTGCACTATAATATTATTCCCTTTGAGCAAGAAAGGTTAGCAAAACAGAACCATAAGCGTACCAGAAGTCATAGTAGTACCAAAAAAAAAAAAAATAACAGAAGAATGCGAGGAGAAGCAACAAGTGCATTTTTCTCTGTATAAGACTATAAAGCTCAAAGAATACTTTTATTTATCTAAGAAAATATGTAGAGCTTAAAATATTTGCTATGGAATGACGCACTTATATCACTGATCTTACCGGCAATATAGTATGTAAGGTTCCCTCTACTTAGGAATTCAAAGCAAAACAACATGTGCCGCTCGTCTGCCCAGACATATCTTCCTTGATAATGTTTCCGTACGTGTTCTGTTTCATAACAGTAGCCTAGAAACCGTACAATGTTTCTGTGCTTGACATCTATGAGACAATCAACCTCACTTTGGAAATTCCTCTCGGTTAATTCAAACATGCTATTATTATCAAGCTTTTTAAGGGCGACCATCCCATTTCGAAGCATTCCCTGCCGTTGGAAAAAATTTTGCCGGCATATGTAAGTTTAATAATCTGAAGGAGCTCCAAGTTGCCAGCTTAAGTGCACACATATATGTACCTTATAAACAGATCCAAAACCACCGCGGCCGATTAGTTTGCTATTAGAGAAATCTTGTGTGATGTTCTTGAGGAACCCGTAAGGTACTTCGATTGGAGCCATACTTTCGTCAATTATCGCCTTGTCTAAGTCAAGACATCTACTGTCCTGGTATTCTGTCATCATGAAGCAATCTGCAGAGGGGAAAAAGATAAAGCCAAGGAAAATCATAAGAAAAAAGAGACGCGCCGCTGCCACCACCGCAGCCGCCTCCTCCTCCAAAGATCCAGCCGCTACTTCTGCATCTACCTTCTCCTATCTCCTCGCTCCTTCCCCTTCTCGACCTCTTCCCTTTCTTACTGGGTTTCGTCACTGGCGGCGGCGTGTCTGTGGATAGGGCGGCGGGGGCCGGCTACTGTCTGCGCGGCTGAAGCTCGCTGGTGGCGGCAACCGGCAAGAAGGCGGAGCTTGGGCTCAGGTGGCTGCAGCGATGGACCGGCCGCCACGATACACACATGGGCAGCTCATCATTACGCCTGCTGCATGCATGATGGGGCTCATTTGCTTGGGCTGCGAGCACGCGGAGCTGGGGTCTTGGACAACGTCTAAGCTGGGGCTAACATGAATCAATGATCGCACAACAGCAGTAGCTAACTGGAAGAAACAGGGAAGATAAAGCAGCGAAGTACCTCGACTTGCTATGCCGCCCTTCCTCGTCTTCTCTTACACCGGCGGCAGCCCACCCCTCCTTCGTTCCCAAACCAGCCACCGGAGGCCGCGCGAGGGCTTGTTCACGGCTTAGATCTGGATCGAGAAAGGGGAGGAGCGCCAGAGTGCCGTGTGCGTCTGCGAGACCAAAGTAGTAGTAGTATAAAATAGGGGCAGCACAGTCTTTTCACTTTCCTTGGTACGTGTGCGCATCCCTCAAAATGACATTATTTTTCGGACAGGGCGAGCAGGAGGCAGCACCTACTCTAGCACTCGGCACTAGCACGAGTACGACGGAGGAGGGTAGAAAATTGGGTGGACGCCCCGTCCATTGTGTCGCCCATGCGCCTCTAGCTCTGATGGATGACGCGTGTCGCGAGATAAAATCTTACTCCCTCCGTCCCGGAATACATGTCGTTCTGGGACGGGGCACGGGGACCAAGACCAGAGCTAAAAAAGACTCGTATACCCCTATTCCCATCCACCCATCCACTTCCACATCCAGATCCTTCTCCAACGCCTCTCCGATGCTCGGCCATGCCGCCCCGCGGTCACCTCCACCTTACGCCATCACACCAGGGCACCAGGCCACGCCACTTCCACCTCGACGACGGTTCGCTCCTCCAACATCACCACGCCACACGCCCGCCATCGCCGGAAGAGGCGGTGTGGCCGCAGATTGCATCGGGATGAGGTGCGGTGCTAGAAGAGCAGAGGAGGAAGGGGGCGCCGTGACTCCGCTCGTCAGCGAAGCCACGCCCGCCCGCCGGCCTTCGCGCGACCTCCATGAGCCGTCGCGGGGAGAAGGGGATGGCCCCGGCGGTGTACGAGAAGAGGAAGGGCGGCGGATCTCGGTGGGCGGGCGAGATCCGGCCGGCGTCCGCCCTCGTGCCGCCGGGCAGAGCGGAATCTACGGGGCGGGGTGGAGCAAATACCGGGCCGGGCGGGGCCGGAAAGATAGGGCCCTGGCGCGCTCCCGGCATGGGAGGTGGAGGCGAGCCTGGCCATCCGCTCTCTCGCTTGGGGACGGAAGGAAGGAGGCGAGGGACGAGGTGGGAGGGAACGAGTGGATCGAGGAGGGAGCAAGGGCTACGCGGTAGGCCGCAGAGCCTAAAACGACTTCCTTTGCGGGACAAAGTTTCAATCACAGAACGATTATGTATTTGGGGACGGAGGGAGTACGCCCCACGAGAGGTGGCTCATTCACAGCATTGGGATCTATACGGAGGCACATGGCTCGACTTGAGCCCGACCTGTTTCCTGACAACTGCCAACCTATCAACGCGTGTAGCGTAGTGGTGTGCACTCCCGTTGTGGAGGCCACCGGCCCGCGATCGAATCCAAGCTCGGATTGGATTGGTCTGGCACCGGATTTTATTTTTTTTTTTTTTTTTTTTTTGGCACCGGATTTTCCCCCAACATATGAAAGCATATACTTTCAGTCCTGGATGTATGCACGTGGAGCCGTGTGACGTGCACGTCGTTTACGGAGTGTGTGAGACTTGATCGATATCTAGGGCATGTTTAGTTCCTGCTATAGGAACCCAAAAAGTGATACAGTTCCCTGTCACATCAAATCTCTTAACTTATTTTTTGTGTATTAAATGTAGGTAAATAAAAAAATTAATTGCACAGTTTGGTCGAAAAAGTACGAGACGAATCTTTTAAGCCTAGTTAGTCCATGGTTGGACAATAATTACCAAATACAAACGAAAATGCTACAAGAGCCCATCCAAAAATATTTCACCAGCCTAAACACACCGCTAGAAGGACGTGTGTGCGTGTGTTTGAGCGTACGTTCAGCCACTACAGTTGTACCTAGGTTTAAACAAATGACAACTGCCGACCTATCAATCACAAGGATGCCGCCCTTCTTGACTGGCCGATAGCGCTGGGCATAGCCATGTGTTTGGTTCCGAGTCGCACAGATGAGAGGCTTAAATAATAATAATCTCTATTATAATTGAAATTTAAATTATTTTAGATCTACCAAGAAAAAATGTCCCCGCTAAGGGCCGTAACCTTCGTGCACTCAGAAAATTACGCATAGCAAGTCGTTTTCATATATGTATAGTACATTTATTTGATTCGTCCTTATCATCTAGGTTTATTATATTAGGTTTTGTTTCTCTGAATGGGAGTATATAATTTTATAACTGATAATTAATTTTTTTGAAGATAACCTCGGATACCCATAACTATTGCTGTTGGGTAGTACTGCACTCCCTCCGTTCTAAATATTTGTCACTTACGCTTCTTGAGAAACAACCGCCGGTAATTTTATATTAAAAATATTAATATTTATAATACATAAATAGTATTAATATAAAGATCTTTAAATCTAGTTTTTAATAAATATATTTAGAGATATAAATGTTGCACGTATTTTGTACAAATTGAATCAAATTTGTTTAAAAAAACGACATACATTTTAGCACGGAGGGAGTACGTACGTTGATCTGTTTTGGGGAAACGAGTAGATGGTATTAGAAAAGTAGTAGCAACACACTCGGCGTTATTTCCAGTTGCCGCCTACGAGGTTGAAGACTGTTGTCGCCCTGATCGATGTGCTTCACGTGTTCTTTTTTTTTTTTTTTTTTGAGGGAAACTACGGCGACCTTGGGGTTGCCTGAACTTTATTGCATCAAAGACATTTTATACATAGGGGGATTTACAAGTAAAAGAAGAAAAGAAACCTAAAAGTTTAAAAGAAACTAAGAATCTAGATCACTATTCTCTAGAAGCCGTCGCGACCACTGGAGGAGCTTGCTCTTGTCCCGCTCCTTGCTGCATCGATGAGACCAAAGGAGGAGATCGTCATGACATCTGCGGGCGATCAACGTGTTCGCTTCATCATTGTGGTTAAAAACTTTGGCGTTCCGGCATTTCCAAATGTTCCAGAGGATACAAATGAGAACAGTGGATTTGATCTTGACGTCATTTTCTCGAAGGGGGTTGGCGATCCAAAGAGATTCGATGTCGTGTAACAAAGGAACAGAACCGTATCCAATGAAGCCCCAGAAGCTGGAGCTCCGGGTGCAGGTAAGGAAGAGATGGTGGCAGCTCTCATCGTCGGGACAGAAAGGACATAGAGCATCCTGTCGAATAAGGCAGCGCCGAAGACGAACGTTGGAGCTTAAACGCCGTCTGTGAAGTAACCAGAGAAAGAACTTACATTTCCTGGGAGCAAAGTTGTTCCAAACCGCGGAGGAGAAGGCATCATCCTCGTGATCTTGAAAGGATTGCAGGTAATGATCTTTAGAAGTGGGAGCTCGCCCGTAAGCCCCTGAGAGAGTCTAACATTCGGGACCTCGCAAATCAAGGACGACCGCGGCAAGCATGGAACGTAGCTCAAGGAGCTCATGGGAGGCAACACGAGAGAGACGAGGTTGCAGGTGGAGAACAAGATCGGGGGTAGCAAGCGCACGAGAAACAGATATATTAGGGCGTTTAGAGTGAGAGAAGAGAGCGGGAAAAGCATCGGCAATGGTTTGAGAGCCAAACCACGAGATCAAGCCAAAAGAGGTCATCTTACCACACCCCACCACGACTTTTGTTTCATTACGGAAGGCAGGAGCTCCTTCATTATGTCTCTCCAAACAGAAAGCAGTCCGCCCCGAGGTCGCCGAAGTCAAGACCGTCATCCCGTTCCCATATTTATCTCGTAGCCAATCAATCCATGGGGCCGGAGGGGCGCAATGGAACTTAAACAGAAACTTTTTCAGCAAGCTTTTATTTTTTTCTTCTCCATATCGGGGACACCAAGCCCACCCTTAGGCTTGGGGAGAGTGACATCAGTCCAAGCAACTTTGCATTGAGCTCCGGAGCATTTGTTCTCGCCGCCCAAAGAAAGGCACGTTGGCGGGCAACAAGATCATCAATCGTGGTTTGAAAGAGGAGCAGCGAGCACATAGGATAGACCGCTTGCGACGTAAGGACAGAGGTAACAAGAGTGGCACGCCCAATCTCATTTAGGAGGTGACCTCTCCATCCGGCAAGATATTTTTCAGAGTTTGCAACATAGGGCTAAAAATCTGAGACTCTTAGGCCAAGTACTCGATCTGGAGGGCGATGATGGACTTCTCCTCCAAGTGGTGATTCACCGTTGTTAGGCCAACTTGGTCGGCCAGGCCGTTGAGCTTGTTGCGGGCTATGCCGAGCCGATGCAGATGATCTTCTCCGCCCGGTCGGCAGCCATGTCGATGGACTTCTCCTCCAAGTGGTGATTCACCGTTGGCAGGCCAACTTGGTCAGCCTGGCTGTTGGGCTTGTTGCGGGCGGCGCTGAGGCGATGCAGGATGTACTTCTCCGCTCGGTCGGAATCCATATCGGTCGTCGGCGGCGTCACGGACCCGGCCGGCTTACTGTGAAAACGGGGTAGAGAGGGGAGTGTGTTTGGAGAGCTGAGTGTTGGAGAGCGGACCGGAGACAGGGGGTTATGTACGTATAAATAGGACTCAGCCACGCGGTTTCTAAGACGAGGGAACAGTTGAAACACAAATGATAGAAAATTAAGATTGACACGCATCATAATAAATAATAAACCGATTCAACAAAACAGTAGAACCCAAATTAACGAAAGATAAAGAGATTGCCATGCAACAGGTTAACCAACAACTGAACCATTAGCAAATTAACCACACGTATCATTGTATCTTACACATCCACACAGATCGATAAATGTAAATTAACATAAACAAATAAAAGAAGAGAACCTAGGTCGCTTTTCTTGGCCGCACGCTTGGCCGCAGCGTGGTTGGCCGCCTTCCTGGCCTCGCGCTTGGTCGCCTTCCTGGCCGCCTCCTCCGCTTTGGCCGGTATCCCCGGGCGAGGGTATCGGCCAGAGAGTCGATCCGAGGGCGTAGAAGTTGGCCCCTCTCCTTGAGGGGCAGGTTCACCTTTGGCAGGCCAACGCCGCCGGCCAGGCCGCTCAAGATGGTGAGGGCGGCGCGGAGGCGCTCCACAAATAACTTCATCGCCTCCCGGGTGGCGGCCATGTCGACGATCGTGGGCGGCGAGTCCGGCGCTTTCCCGTGAGAGGGGCAATGAAAGAGAAGTTAGTGTTGGATAACGGGGGGGGCGCCGGGACGGGTATAAATGTGGTGTTTCCAAAAGACGGTTTCTCGAAAACGTGAACGGCCACCGCCGCGCCCAATGGCCGTCTCCCTAAGACTCAACGGCGATCGTATTTTCCAAAGCACAACCGACAGTTAATTGTTTGTTTTTGACAAATTTTACATTGAACAAGTTAAGATTCAAATCAAATTTAAGCGCTTATTTAATTTAAATCGCTCTTTGAACTAAAAACAGATTCAGGGACAGAGGAAGCAACACACAACAATAATATATATATTTTTTGTTTTATTAATATATAAAAAGAAAACTAGAACATATAATAAAAATGATAAAAAACAAATAAAAAAGAGGAAGGCCGCCGGCCTAGTCCTTGTCCTCCTCCTCCTCCTCCCGCCGCTGGCGTCGTCTTTCTTGGCCAAGGCCTTGAGGACGATCTCGCCACCGCTCCACCTTGGGGGCGTAGTGGTTCATCATCTTTTCTTCCAGGGGTGGTTCCACCCTTGGAAGAAGACGATGGCCGTCCGCCCGCCTCCTTCAAAGATCCCGAAGGCAGGACGGAGACGATCGAGGGTGAAATCCCTCTCGATCACCTCCTGAATGCGGCTCCGAGCCGCAAGGTCATCGGCCACCGCCTCTAGCCGGGTGATTAGAAGGTCCATGCGGCGGTCCCGTTTAGGAGAGGGCGGGACGTAGTCGGAGTCGGAGTCGGAGTCGGAGCCGGGGTTGGCCGCCGGCGCCTCCACCATCGGTTCCTTGCCCTTGTCCTCCGCCTCCATCTCCTCCCTGGTGCGCTTGTTGGATCCTGAGCCTGAGGCAGCCATGGCACTGAAGAATGCAAAGAGAATGTGGCTGGATGAGAACTGGAATGGATGATCGCCATGATCGGAGGGTGTGCTTAAATAGTGAGTCAGGCGGCTGCTCCACTTCCCCACGATCGAACGCGGCGTCAAAGCAACCGCATGGAATTCACACGATCGCCGGTTGGAATTCGCACGATCTCTCTACTGGCCGAGCGTTTCCCGCGCCGTACGGTGTTGCGCTTCGAATTCCTGGGCTGCGTTTCCAATGGCGCGCGGACGACAAACAGTCTCCACCTTCATTGATCACTGTCGGGCCCACACATGAACCGGCAGTGATTAACAAAACGGTGAAAAAAATATAATTATATCTGTAAAAAATTGATTTATTGAAATCATTAATTTTATCTCAGCGTTAATGCATTGAGAGCTCAACTAACCTCGTTCGCCTGCCACGTACACTCCGTATTATAATTTTTCATTTTAGTATACTATGTATATATAGGCTGCCGTGTAGGTCATGCCTGTGATACGTCACGGCTGCAGCCTTGAGAATCGTGTTGCTCTAGTCTTCACTACCGGTTCCGCTTTTTAATTAAACCGGACGGTGTCTCTGCTTCCCCATGAGAAAAGGCTGGCACCCACCGCCGCCGCTACGGCCGACGAAGTTATATCAATGTCGTCAGGTAATAACACCGCCGGGTGCACCTTCAAGACCGGCAGTGATCACATATATCACTACCGGTGGTCACTATGCGGCGGTGTTATGGAGTATCACTGCCAGGTTAAAACTGAGAACTGGCAGTGTTTTGCATTGTCAACGGGCGAACAGTATGGCCTGACGGCCTGACCCTGCAACATTGCAGGCCGGAGAACTGTTGCCACGTTCGCCGTACCACGGCCACGGTGCTTGGTTTATGCCGGTGCCAATTATCCAGCAGTGGACGTCCATATCACTGCCGGGGTGCCTATTGAAACCGGCAGTGATCAGTCATTACCATGGTATCTAGTCTATAAAAACGGCTAGTGCGGCCCTTAGGTTTGCAATTCAGTTCTCTTGGTCCTCTTTCTTGATACTCTTGATTCAGTTGCCTGTTCTTCTTCCTCGATCTTCTCTGCTACTCTCCACATACATATCCATGGCCTCTCTATGGAAGAAAGCCCTCCACGTACAGATATCGTTCTTATGCATCTTAGGCCACCTAAATGGTTCACAAGAGGTGCTACAAGAGTCTTACTGAAGATTGAGCAGCGCCGAAGGTTAGAACAAATTTGTGAGGTTCACAGAGCCATCCAGTTCGCGGTGCTTGAGGGGTTGGGGGATTTGGATTTACATGTCCATATGAGAGACATGGCATTCTCCGGATAAGATCATAGCGATTTATAAAAATCTACTTCAATGAAAATCTCCTTTGGTGATCAAAGGAGATTTTCATAGATTAACATGATCTTCTCTTGTGAATGCCTATGCATGCTGTCATTGGACGAAACCACAACTTAGGCCGAGCAAAGAAAATCTGTAAGGCATCCTTCTTTGTGGATTCAATGTAAATCCGAGTTATGCCCTCCTTGTAAGATCGAGCACAAGAAACCTCAAAGAGCACCGATGGGACCTCAACGGCACCGATGGGCCTTCAAAATCCCATCGAAATTTCATCCAAGAAGAATCACATTACCTTCGGCGTTTTTTTATTTTAAATGTGTTTGTACACTTTGATCGTAACATTGATCTATTCGTGGAAAGGTCTTTGTTATCATATATGTAACTTTTTTTTCAAGGTCTTTGTTATCATATATGTAATCGGATATTGTAATCGGTTTGCTCCTCTATATATAAATATATATTGTAATCGGTTTGCATTTATATATCATAATACGGGCGCATTCTTATTTTTTCGACGCCCTTCTTATCTTTCATGGACGAACATAAATATATAAATGCTCTATGTACTAACCGAAAAGTTGGTAAACATCATTGAAACGCACAACTCAGTTGAAAGATATTACTAAAGCGTTCGGTTTGAAATATATCACCGTCGGGTTTTAATAGATCCCCTAAGCAAAAAAAAGAGAGACAGGAAGAATTTTATTCGCAGATTGTTTGGATGTGTCTTTGGGTCATTTCCTTTCCGTTACGGGTCTCCCCATGAATATACGAAAAATTAAATAACAAAGATTGGAAGATAATTGAGGACGTAATAGGAAAAAAGTTGAGTGGTTGGAAAGGAAAACTCTTGTCAATAGGAGGTAGGTTGGTCTTAATAAACTCGGTGCTTTCTAGTCTACCGATGTTTATGATGTCATTTTTTGAGCTCCCACGTGGGGTACTTGAAAAAAATTGACTCATTTTTAGATCACGCTTTTTACCGGCAAAATGATCACCATAAAAAAATATAGGTTGGCAAAATGGGAGGTTTTATGCCAACCAAAAGACCAAGGGGGTTTAGGGATTCAAAATTTGGATATTCAAAACAAATGCCTATTAAGCAAGTGGCTCTATAAATTATTAAATGAAGATGTGGTGTATGGCAAGAACTGATAAGAAATAAGTATGTTAAAAATAAGCCAATTGGAAGTTGTGTTAAAAAACCAACAGATTCTCATTTTTGGAAAGGATTAATGAATGTGAAAGACTTTTTTTGGACTTTGGACGTTTTAACATTAAGGATGGGTCCCAAACTAGATTACGGTTTGACATCCGGTTAGGAAACAAACCCCTAAAAGATAAATTTCCGTCCTTGTTTAATATTGTACGATCAAAACAAGACTCGGTGGCCCAAGTAGTTAGTACCGCTCCGCTAAATATCTCGCTCGACGACATTTAAGTGGAGCAAACCTAGTTGCTTGGCACAGAATTGTTGCTTCGATTCAAGATATTAATTTAACAAGTGACGGGGATAATTTTGTTTGGGGCTAAACACATCTGGTTGTTTTTCGGTCAAGTTTATGTATGCTGCGTTAATTAACAATGGTGTTCGAAAGTGTCACAGGATATTTGGCGTATAAAAGTACCAATAAAAATTAAGATTTTCTTGTGGTACCTAAAAAAAAGGGTGTTACTTTAACTAAAGATAATTTAGTTAGGCGTGAATGGAATGGTGATAAGACTTGTTCTTTTTTGTCATCGCCCGTAAAACAATTCAACACCTATTTTTTGAGTGCGTTCACGCCAAATTTCTATGGCGTGCGGTACATTTTTTGTTTGGTTTCTCACCACCGTCAAATATGGATGACCTGTTTGAGCGATGGACTAAAATCGCAAACGTAAAAGTAAATTCATTGTTATTAACAAGAGCTGCAGCGTTACTTTGGGCAATTTAGATAACAAGGAATGAAGTGGTTTTGATAAATGTAGACCAAAATCTTTTTTGCAGGTGCTATTCAGGGGAACTGCAGCAAAGCGGAAGATCGGCCGTGACCAGCTTGTACAGGTGAGCAGTACCTTGAGAGTTCGGCACTGCAGTTTTTTAGCTCCAGAGGATGGCTATCTTCAAGATTTATTAGTCATATTTAGATCAAACCATATTCTGTTTTTGCTTATTCAAATTTGGCTGGATATTGTTCAGTGAGAGCGTTTAGTGTTTGAACTATTTTGTAATACTTGGCATGATTCTATCTGCTGATAGATGAAACCGATTTTTATATCCATTATCTAAAAAATGCAGAGCGATTTCCTTGTAGTATGAGAAATCAGGCAGATTATATCCTAATACGTCGAAGTACGTCTAAACAGAACCCGACTGCAGATTGTTGGGCGCTCCTTTCGGAAGCGCTCTCTGCCCCCCTCTGTCTCAACACGTGCCCACCTTGCCTGCTCCTCGCAGGGATGGTGAAACTAATTTCACACACCCAGCACCCACTATTGGGAACAGGGTGCGTGGCCACCTCGAACTCCTCAGCATGGAAAAATTCAACTGCATCTTGTAGCCATTCCACTGCGACATAAAAAAAGCAATGTAATAATCATATCAAACTAATTATACTTATTTATATTAGCATAAAAACAATAGTTGTTGAAAAATTTAGTACAATAGCTGGCCGAGGGAATCGGGGAACGGCCACATTTGGTGCAAATGGCTCATCGCCTGGGTGGAAACCCGGTGCCTGTGGTGGTGGTGCTAGAGGAGGTGCTACGTTGAAACCTTATCGAAAAAAATTAACAAGTAATAAGTAAAATGAACCTACATAATGAAATGCAAAAAAATATAGAAGTATGTAATATATATACCATAGTAATATCCAGGAGCCATTGCCAGAAACCGAAGAGAAGTGAATTAGTTTCCTCGCGACTTCACCGATTTCACCGCGTGACACTACACATTTATGTAGAAATGTATGTACAATTAATAAAAATAAATTTATCATCTTGACTTAACCATGGAATGATCTAATTATTTACCATTGAAAGATTAGAAAATATATGAACAAGTTGCTAACCTTTTCAAAAGATGGTGCACGGTGTGGAAAGCTTCGTTCTTGCTCCCCCACAAGCAAGAACACGTAGCAGTTAGAAAGATTTTGGGCTGTCTCGATGGGGGGAGCAGCAGCTGGATATATATAGATAAACATAGTCCCGGTTGGTGTTACCAACCGGGACCATTGCCCTGAACTTGTCCGGTTGGTGTTACCAAACCGGGATAAAAAGCCTCGGCTTGCTACACGCCTGCAAAGGCTGCATTTGTAGCCGTTTGTAGCCGTTGGGGGGCGGGCTTTAGTCCCGGTTTGGAACACCAACCAGATTAGTCGGATTTTTAGTCCCGGGCCAGAAAATGACCGGGACTAAAGCTCCGATTCAAAAGCCTTTTCTCTACTAGTGTGCTTCAAATAAGGTGTGCCGGTCTTTGCATGCACCAGCTACCCTACATTGGGCGGCAGTAAGAGGATTCTCTATTTGAAGCACACCACTAAGACGGATGCAGACTGGGTTGTATGTCTTGACGATCGCTGTTCCACTGGAGGGTTTGTTGTCTTCTTGGTCCTAATCTTGTGTCATGGAGTGTTAGAAAAAGCAACAGTGTCAAAGGTCAAGAACAGAAGCAAAATACAAAGCTCTTGCAAATGCGGCTGCGAGAATCATGTGGATCCAGAGACACTATTACAAGAGCTTGAGATCTAGACGCCTTGAGCGGCAAAGTTATGGTGTGATAATCTTGGAGATAAGTATCTTTTTGCTAATCCTATTTTTCACGTTCATACAAAACATATAGAAGTTGACCATCATTTTATTCGTGAGCGGCTTGCAAGAAAGTTACTTGATATATTGAATATCTCTACGAGAGATCAAGTTGCAGGAGGATTTCCAAAACCTCTTGGTTTGCGACAACCGGAGATTTTCAAGAACAATCTAGATGATTAGATTGAGGGGGAGTGTTAGATAAACATGTATCTTGGTAACGAGGTTTTGTAAACTTCAACTTTAAGAGAGTCGGTAAAAATTGATGGATTTTGCCTATCTCTAAAATAAAAGTCGCTGCCAAAAAAAACAGAAAACTACAACAACTTTTCTAGTATGGCCAACATTTCTAGTATGGCGCGACAGATGGCTAGCAACACATGCAACCTATATTTAGTATGCGAGAACTTCGTGAGTGATGGTTGCTATTTTGGAAAGCAGATACAATAGATGTTGGAGTCTCTTTTTTCCGAATACTCAAACATAGATTGCACAACATGGTTAGCATTCCCTGTTTTAAATAGCAAGCTATGGAAAATAGAGGCACCTTTTTTCAAAAGCTATACAGCTATAGCGGAGCGATGCCGATAGCGTTTTTAAAAAATAATTAAAAATACCAATAATTAAAGCAAAAACATGACAAACATGAAATTTAATGAACATAAATGAACATAAATATGTTTCTAAGGTTCCACACAAATCTATATAACATTACAATATGACATTACAACATGGTTCATGAAAGTTTAGTTGTCCAAAATACCAAACTAGTAGCAAATGATATGATAAATAGCGGAGAAAATTGTCATAGCAAATGATAAATGATAAATAGCGGAGAAAATTGTCATAGTGGCAAATAGCGGAGCTATAGCGGGGAAAAATTGCCGTAGCAATAAAAATACAAATAGCTTAGCGCCAAGCCAAATAGCTTAGCGTGGAGCCTCTTGCGCAGCTATAGCTTTGCGATAGCTAGTAGCTATTTTTTTGAGGGATAGCATTTGTGTTGGAGATGCTCTAATGACTTTGGTAGCGTAGGGCCGAGAGATAGCAAGTCTATCAGGTTGTTGTAGCGTCATCCTCGGCTGATCTCCAACACTTAGCGCCTGTTTATTCCACACATTTGACCTGAGACATAACCAAAAAGTATCTGTCACCCTGATTACACTATAAGGAATTGTATCATATAAACGATCATCTGTCGGGGTCCTTTGTGTTAAATTAAACTTGATGGAAAGAAACTGGTCAGGTTCACTGGGACTACCTGCAATAGAATTTCTGTTCAATTAAGCCTACGGATAATATCCTGTATATGAGGTCTTCTGCTTGGATCAGCATCTATGCAATCCATTCCTATCTCAGCACATAGTTTTACTTGTTCTAGTAGTGGACCCCTGTTTGATGTGCCAAATGTGTATGTCCAACTTTCAAGCACCTACAAATGTCACAATAAAAGTGCTAAGAAATATATCAGGAGACAGCCTTTATGTGATGAATAGTACTTAACAAATAAACTAGTTCAAAAACATAGCCATTATCTTGAAATATATAGAAATTTTAATTAATTAGTATTACCCTGTCAACATGGGGCATTCTTCCTTGCATCCCGTTAGAATCTCTATAATTATGATACCGAGACTATATATGTCTGCCTTAAATGTGATTGTTCCCCATCTATAAATTCTCGGGCCATATACCCCTACATGGAAAATATAATTAACATAGTGAGAATAAAGAAAATCCAAGAGAGCTGGTTGATGCCTGCCAAGTGTCAATACAGATGGTGGAAGTCTTAGTTTTAGGCAGCCTACCTTGTCCCAATTATATTTGTAGTAATAATCCTGGTTTGATCTTCACCAAAACGTCTTGATAGGCCAAAAATCAGCAATCTTCGGCACCATGTTATCATCTAGTAGTATATTATCCGGCTTCAGATCCATGTGAATAATATGGTGCTGTTGGTGGAGGGACCCACGCCCTCACAGATCCCCTTAATAATTTGATAGCGACAACCCCACTCAAGTCCACTAGATGGCTCTGTGAACAATATTTGTACAAGATAACAATGAGTTCTGATTTATATATGTAATGAGACGAGCAGATCAACATGCATATATGTCAGCGTTGATGCCTGCAGACTTCGATTCGATGGTAGTCAGGCTTCAGCAGCAGGGTTTGAAGAGCACCAGCACCAGCACCAGCACGGGGCACCCCATGCCCGTGACGCTGATGCAACAGAAGTAGAAACATCCAACTTGGCTGGTTGCGTAATATGCAATGCCAATAATATACTATTCCTTCAGTTTCAATTTAGACACATATATAGCATATATATCTAGGTGCATATTAAAAACCTATTTACCTAGAAAAGTTCAAACGGTTTGCGATTTAGAACAAAGGGTTCTTTGCTTGGTGTCACAATTTGCAGAAAAGCAACGTCCACTTCAATTTATAACTTGCCAACATATTATTTGACAAATTTGCGTGCTCAGATTTATTTTTGACAATCACTATTTCAACTTTATGTACTGTTCTAGGATAGTGAAATATAAAAGAGAAATACACTTTTGTTTTACAGACTTCTTTGATGGTGCACTATAATATTATTCCCTTTGAGCAAGAAAGGTTAGCAAAACAGAACCATAAGCGTACCAGAAGTCATAGTAGTACCAAAAAAAAAAAAAAATAACAGAAGAATGCGAGGAGAAGCAACAAGTGCATTTTCTCTGTATAAGACTATAAAGCTCAAATAATACTTTATAGTGTGGTTGGGGAGGTGGAAGCCCATCGCTACGCCATGCGGTGGGACGTTTTCCCCGCCAGGATGTCCTGGAGAAGCTCTAAAGCAGCGGGTATGTAGTAGTGGTGGAAGTACCTCACGATGCCGTAGTGGAGGCTCCACTCTGGTGCTGTGGCTCCCAGCTCGATGGCGTTGGAGATGATCCCGAGCTCCTTGTTGGTCGTCGTTGCAAAGTGAAGCTCCGCAATCATGTCGGTCGACGTCAGGCCGTCGATGTCGTCCATAGCAACAGCGAGACGCTGCTGGCCTGGTGTGCGGTCAATCAGGGCGGCCATGATGTCATCGTCGATGTTGCCGGTGTAGCTGGCGTTGCCGAGTTTGCTAGCGCCGTTGCTGGCGCTCTGCTCGTCGATGTCCGGTTCGTCATCGTTGTAGCGGCGGGCGAGGTCGATAGCCTGCTCCATTGAACAGGGCTCGAACCACTCGAGTGCCGTCCGACGTGAGGTGTGCAAGCCGTCGACGAAGAGGTTGACGTGGTGGCGCTGTCCCTCAAGGTCCATGCGTGTAGCATAGGCCTGGAAGGCGTCGATGTAGTCGTCCAGCTTGCCGTCTTGTGACGGCAATGCGTATGCCCCCATAGCGTCGAAGTGACGGGCAGGCCCGAAGTGATGACGCTGGCGGCGGGTGAACTCGTCCCACTCGGCAGGGCGACTTCTTGACAGCTCCATGAACCTGCGGGCAAAGAATACCCTTGAGGTGGAAGGCAGCGTAACTCACGTAGTAGTCCGGGTAGATGTCCAAGTTGAGCTTGTAGAAGAGCTCCAGCTTGCGAATCCAGAGGTCGGGGTCGTCGGTGCCGTCGCACTTCTAGACTTGAAGACTCGTGACGAGTGGGGGAGGGTGAGATGCCGCGGGTGGCAGCACGGTAATCGGGCGCCGCGGGTGGCACCGGTCAGACTAGGGGCGCCGCTGGTGGCGCTTGGGGGGCAGAGCAGGGCGCCGCTGGTGACGCCATCCGCCGGGGAGTCTTGGCGTGGTCGCGGTGTGTCGGAGGGAGGAGAGGGCAGCGGAGCTGCGGTGTCGTCGAGGATGACGTCGATGACGGCCGGCAAGGCCACGTGCGGCGTCATCTTCCTCCTCGGCCGGAGGATGGCGGGGTCGAGCCGACGTCGAGATCCGAGGCGGGGAGGGCGGCGCCAGGGTTGCACCTAGGGCCGGCCGCGTGCCCGGCGGCCGCCGGGCCGGGCTGCCCTCCGCTTTTGTCGTCAGACGTGTCGGGGTCCTCGAGGCGGTGTAGACGTGCTCCATACGACGGAGGCGGTCCTCCATGTCGTCGAAGCGCTTGCTGATCCGGGAGCCGGTTGTCGTCGAGGAGCGCCTTCAACGCCGCGGTGAACTCCTTCATCTCGGAGGCCATGGGTGGTGGGAATCGCCCCGGTCTCCGATACCCTACCGCCGATTCAGGCTAGATTGGGCCGGAATTGACACGTGTGCTGGGGAATTGGGGAAGGGGAAGAAGATAGGGATGACGGCGGGTGGTGGCGGCGTGGGCGGCGGAGGCCGCGCCGGGCCGGGGAGGCGCGGCGGCGGCGGGCCGGTGGGGCGCGGCGCATGCGGGGAGGGGGGTAGGGGCGGCGCGGCGTTCGCGGAAGACCGAAGGTCTGAAAGATATTTTTCTATTGCTTGCTTATCCCCTAGAGATTACATGCCTCTTGCTTATATAGCCCAACTAGTGGGACTTGTAATCTAAGCAATCTCTATAAGGTTTCCTTATACGACTAGAATACCTTTTACAAGCAATTCCTATTTTATTATTTCCTAATAAGGGTCTCCCTATAGATGAGATAGCCCCTTGCACACCAAAAAATTACCTAAGATAATCCTAACTTGAAGACGAAGCCGATTCGGACCCTGCGGGAGAGAGGCGGCGGCGGCGCAGGGTGCCGGCCCCTGCCCTGCGCGCCCCGGCCCCCTTCCGGGCCGGTGGTCGTCGCGTCAGCCCAATTAGCCCATCCTGGGCTGGCCTAATACCCCGGGTCATGACACAAGATCTTAGGTTTTTCTCGATCCATATTTTTATTATTAGATTTTCCTACGTGATAAACGCGACAGATGGAGGTTAATTAAAGCTTGAAAACTTATGAATTTTGCACCAACCTACACACCGAATTGCCTCCTAGGATACATGAGACCATGTGGGAAATTTTGGCACCACTGCTCGTTAGTGGGTAACCCCAGTTCAACCTGTAATTACTCGGGGTCATCGCGTAGAAATTCAATTTAATTGAAAAAATACCAAACCTTGTCCGAAAAATCTCAAACATCGTGGTTCCTTCAGACGTGGCATGTGCACGTCTAAGAAAACATTTAAGGCCGAGACCACACCGAAGCGAAGATGACCCAACATAGCTTATGGATGTAATTGTCGGTCATGCTTCCGATGAAAGGGGTCATGTACCTTTGTGAAGCATGTCTACTCCCACAATGTAGAAATGTCTTGATTTTTTTACAACCTTGTACACCCAAATTATGCCCCCACACAAGATCTTAGGTTTTTCTCGATCCATATTTTTATTATTAGATTTTTCCTACGTGATAAACGCGATAGAAGGAGGTTAATTAAAGCTTGAAAACTTATGAATTTTGTACCAACCTACACACTGAATTGCCTCGTAGGACACATGAGACCATGTGGGAAATTTTGGCACCACTCGGCTCATAGTGGGTAACCCCAAGTTCAACCTATAATTACTCGGGGTCATCGTAGAAATTCAATTTAATTGAAAAAATACCAAACCTTGTCCGAAAAATCTCAAACATCGTGGTTCCTTCACACATGGCATGTGCACGTCTAAGAAAAAGTTTGAGGCCGAGACCCACACCGAACGAAGATGACCCAAAGATAGCTTATGATGTAATTCTCGGTCATGCTTCCGATGAAAGGGGTCATGTACCTTTGTGAAGCATGTCTACTCCCACAATGTAGAAATATCTTGAATTTTTTTTTACAACCTTGTACACCCATATTATGCCCCCACACAAGATCTTAGGTTTTTTCTCGATCCATATTTTTATTATTAGATTTTCCTACGTGATAAACGCGATAGAATGTTGATCACTATCGGTTTCGTATTTGCAAACCCGGTAGTGTTGTCTTTTTACTGCCGGGGATCTATTAAAACCCGGCGAAGTTGATATATTTCAAACCGACAGTTTAGTAATATCTTTCACCGAAGTTGTGCGTTTCAATGATGTTTACCAACTTTTCGGTTAGTACATAGAGCATTTATATATTTATGTTCGTCCATGAAAGATAAGAAGGGCATCGAAAAAAATAAGAACTGCGCCCGTATTATGATATATAAATGCAAACCGATTACAATATATATTTATATATAGAGGAGCAAACCGATTACAATATCCGATTACATATATGACAACAAAGACCTTGAAAAAAGTTACATATATGATAACAAAGACCTTTCCACGAATAGATCAATGTTACGATCAAAGTGTACAAACACATTTAAAATAAAAAACTCCGAAGGTAATGTGATTCTTGCCGATGAAATTTCGATGGGATTTTGAAGGCCCATCGGTGCCCTGTGAGGTCCCATCGGGTGCTCTTTGAGGTTTCTTGTGCTCGATCTTACAAGGAGGGCATAACACCGATTTACATTGAATCCACAAAGCAAGGATGCCTTATAGATTTTTCTCTTTCGGCCAAGCTGTGGTTTCGCCCAATGACAAGATGCATAGGCATTCACAAGAGAAGATCATGTTAATCTATAAAAATCTCCTTTGATCACCAAAGGAGATTTTCATTGAAGCAGATTTTTATAAATCGCTATGATCTTATCAGGAGAATGCCATGTCTCTCATATGGACATGTAAATCCAATCGGTATGCGACCCCTCAAGCACCGTAACCGGATGGCTCTCGTGAACCTCACAAATTTGTTCTAACATTCTCAAGCGCATTTTGCTCAATCTTGATAAGACTCTTGTAGCACCTCTTGTGAACCATTTAGGTGGCCTAAGATGCATAAGAACGATATTCAGACGTGGAGGGCTTTCTCCCATAGAGAGGCCATAGATATGTATGTGGAGAGTAGCAGAGAAGATCGAGGAAGAAGAACAATGCAACCGAATCAAGAGTATCAAGAAAGAGGACCAAGAGAACTGAATTGCAAACCTAAGGGCCGCACTAGCCGTTTTTATAGGCTAGATGCCGTGGTAATGACCGACACCGCCGGTTTCAATAGGCACCCGGCAAAGGATATGGACGCTCACCGTCGGATAATTGGCACCGGCATAAACCAAGCACCGTGGCCGTGTTACGGCGAACGTGGCAACAGATTCCCCGCCCGCAATGTTGCAGGGTCGCCGCCGCGGGGCATACTGTTCGCCCGATTGACAATGCAAAACACCGCCGTTCTTCGGTTTTAACCCGGCAGTTGATACTCCATAACACTGTCGCATAGTGACCACCGGTAGTGATATATGTGATCACCGCCCGGTGCTGAAGGTGCACCCGCGGTGTTATTATCGACATTGATATAACCCGCCGACGCAGCCAGCCAGGTGCTCACCTTTTCTCATGGGAAGCAGAGACACTGTCGGTTTAATTAAGTGGAACCGGTAGTGAAGACTAGAGCAACACGATTCTCAAAGCTGCAGCCGTGATGTATCACAGGCCATGACCCACACGGCAGCCTACATATACGTAGTATATTAAAATGAAAATTTATAATACGGAGTGTACGTGGCGGTGCTTAACGGGTTAGTTGAGCTCTCAATGCATTAACGCTGAGATAAAATTAATGATTTCAATAAATCAATTTTTACGATATAATTATATTTGTTTCATTTGTTTTGTTAATCACCGCCGGTTCATGTGTGGGCCCGACGGTGATCAATTAAGGTGGAGACTGTTGTCGTCCCGCGCCATTGGAAACGCAGACCCGAGGAATTCGTGCAACACCGTGACGGCGCGGAAACGCCGCGGCCAGAGAGATCGCGGCGAATTCCAACCGGGCGATCGTGTGAATTCCATGCGGTTGCTTTGACGCCGCGTTCGATCGTGGGGAAGTGGAGCAGCCACCGACTCACTATTCAAGCACACCTCCCGATCATGGCGATCATCCATTCCAGTTCTCATCCAGCCACATTCTCTTTGCATTCTTCAGCGCCATGGCTGCCTCGGGCTCGTGGATCCAACAAGCGCACAGGGGGGAGGAGATGGAGGCGGAGGACAAGGGCAAGGGCGATGGTGGAGGCGCCGGCGGCCGACCCCGGCCCGACTCCGACTCCGACCACGTCCCCGCCCCTCTCCTAAGCGGGACCGCCGCATGGACCTCTCTCGCCACCTAGCTAGAGGCGGCGGCCGATGACCTTGCGGCTCGGAGCCGCATTCAGGAGGTGATCGAGAGGGATTTCACCCTCGATCGTCTCCGCCCCGCCTTCGGGATCTTGAAGGAGCCGGGCGGGGACGGCCATCGTCTTCTTCCAAGGGTGGAAACCCGGGAAGAAAAGATGAACCACTACGCCCCAAGGTGGAGCAGTTTTGGCCGGGATCGGCCCTCAAGGCCTTGGCCAAGAAGGACGACGCCACCCGGCGGAGGAGGAGGAGGAGGACGGCCTTCCTCTTTTTTTTTATTTGTTTTTTATCATTTTTATTATATGTTCTATTTTTTTTTTGTTTTTATATATTAATAAAATAAAAATTATATATATTATTATTGTGTGTTGCTCCTCTCGTCCCTCGAACTGCTTTCGTTCAAAGAGCGATTTAAATTAAATAGCGCTTAAATTTGATTTGAATCTTAACTTGTTAAATGTAAAATTTGTCAAAACAAACAATTAACTGTCGGTTGTGCTTTGGAAAATACATCGCCGTTGAGTGCCGAGGAGACGGCCATTGGGCGCAGCGGTGGCCGTTTACGTTTTCCCCGAGGAACCATCTTTTGGAAACACCACATTTATACCCCCGTCCCCCGGCGCCCCCTCCCGTTATCCAACACTAACTTCTCTTTCGTGCCCCTCTCACGGGGAAAGCGCCGGACTCGCCGCCCACGATCGTCGACATGGCCGCCACCCGGGAGGAGATGAAGTTCGTGGAGCGCCTCCGCGCCGCCCCCTCACAAAATTTGAACGGCCTGGCCGACGACGTTGGCCTGCCAAAGGTGAACCGCCCCTCGAGGAGAGGGCCAACTTCTATGCCCTCCGTCGGATCGACTCTTCGGGCCGATACCCTCGCCGGGGATACCGGCCAAACCGGGAGGAGGCGGCCGGGAAGGCGGCAGCGCGAGGCCAGGAAGGGCGCAGCCGCCGCGCCGCCAAGCCAAGGCCAAGAAGGCCAAGAAGGCGGCCTAGGTTCTTTTCTTTTATTTGTTTATGTTAATTTCTCGTTGTCTCGATCTGTGTGGATGTGTAAGATACAATGATCTGTGTGGTTAATTTGCTAATGGTTCAGATTGTTGGTTAAACATTTGCATGGCAATCTCTTTATCTTTCGTTAATTTGGGTTCTCTTGTTTCCTTGAATCGGTTTATTATTTATTATGATGCGTGTCAATCTTAATTTTCTATCATTTGTGTTTCAACTGTTCCCTCGTCTTAGAAACCGCCTTGGCTGAGTCCTATTTATACGTACATAACCCCCCGTCTCCGGTCCCGCTCTCCAACACTCAGCTCTCCAAACACACTCCCCTCTCTACCCCGTTTTCACGATGCCGGCCGGGTCCGTGACGCCGCCAACGACCGACATGGATTCTGACCGGGCGGAGAAGTACATCCTGCATCGTCTCAGCGCCACCCGCAACAAGCCCAACAGCCGGGCCGACCAAGTTGGCCTCCGCCAACGGTGAATCACCACTTGGAGGAGAAGTCCATTGACATGGCCGGGTCGACCCGGCGGAGAAGATCATCCCGCATCGCCTCGCCCGCCCCGCAACAAGCTCAACAAACTGGCCGACCAAGTTGGCCCCGCCAACGGTGAATCACCACTTGGAGGAGAAGTCCATCATCACCCTCCAGATCGAGTACTTGGCCGATAACCTCGCTGAGGGAATTCCGGCGGCCAAACTGGAGGAGATGGAGTCGGCCACCAGGAAGAAGGCCAGGCGGGCAGCCAAGAAGGCCAAGAAGAAGGCCAAGAAGGCGGCTTAATTAGGCCGGCCGCTTTCTTTTTATGTTAATTTATTGTATCGATTGTTTCTATGACGTTTAATTTAGTTTGTGTTGTTTGTTAATGGATCGGTCGTTTGTTAACTCGATACGTGTTAACTGGATCTGTTTTCGTTGTTTGTTTTCTCGTTCCTTGTCATTGTAATTCGCCTCCTAAGTTAATCGCTATCGGTTCTATTTCAACCCGGTTGTGTCAATCTTCAAATCGCTTTCGGTTCTAATTCAAAACCGCGAGTGATCTGTATCCATCAAGACCACTGCCGGGGAACGATTCAACCCGGTGGTGATCTAAATCTTCACTGCTGGATTTAGTCGAGCCCGTGGAGTTTCCGGTTGTTCTCGCACGAACGACTCATCACCGCCGGGTGTGGTTCATCGCCGCCGGTGGAATAAATTTCGCAAAGTGATACCGGCGGTAGTGATGAGCGATTCTGTAGTAGTGAGTGTCGCAAGATATTTGGCTAACGAAGGTTCCCATAAAAATTAAAGTTTTCATATGGTATTTAAAAAGAGGTGTGACTCTAACCAAAGATAATTTGGCTAGAAGAAACTGGCATGAGGACAAGAGTTGTTGTTTCTTGTCATTTTACGGAGACAATTCAACACGTTTTCTTTGATTTTTTTTATGCCAAGTTTTTGTGGTGCTAAATATAATTTTTGGGAATTTACCTCCAATGAATATAGATGATTTGTTTCAAAACTGGTCTAAATTGGGAAACAAAAAGTATAATACATTGTTATTAACAGTAACTGCTGCACTCCTTTGGTCAATATGGATAACAAGGAATGAGGTAGTTTTTGACAAATGTAAACCAAAATCTTTTTTACAGGTACTATACCGAAAAACGCACTGACTACGTCAATAGGCAAATTTGCAACGGCATGAAGATCTCAAAGATCAAATGATCTCTGTGGCACAACACCTAGAGACGTCCGCTTTAGAGTTCTTCGGTTCCAGTGGTTGGCTTTCGCAAAGACATATTGATTTTGTTTTGTCAAGAACTATTTACCTTTTCCGTTTCTATGTGTGGGGTTGTAATTTTCCTACGCCGGCCTATATACTCGTTTTAAGTCTGTAATAAATGGCATAATTCTATCCCTGATAGATGAAGTCGGATGTTTTATACTTTATCAAAAAAGAGATTGTTAACGGAGAAGAGAGGGGGACAGAGTGCCTATATTAGAATACAAAAGAAAGAAAGCAGGCAAGAGCTGTGCCAACTTTTGATTATTGTCTCGAGCAGAGCAGGAACACGTGAAGCCTGAACACTTCCGACCGATATCGCTGCAATCTTGCTCTCTTAAAATTATCTCAAAAGTGCTGACCAACCGCCTCCAACCTCTAGTTCCTGCTCTCATCCATCCCGATCAAACCGGTTTCATAAAAGGTAGAAGCATTTCTGAGAATTTCATTTATGCCGCTGAACTTGTTCAGACTTGCTTCAAGCGCAAGATTCCCGCCATTGCTCTCAAGCTCGACTTCCGCAAAGCTTTTGATTCCATTGAGTGGGATGCGCCGATCTTGTTCTTCAAGCTAAAAACTTCCCCTCCTCATGGTGTCGATGGATGTCCCAACTCCTCGATTCCAGCCAAACTGCTGTGCTTCTTAACGGCGTTCCAGGCAGGTGGATCAACTGCAAAAAGGGTCTCCGCCAAGGTGATCCCCTTTCCCCCTACCTCTTCATCCTTGTAGCCGACGTCCTTCAGCAGCTTCTCCGCGATGCGTCCTCCAATGGTATCCTCGAGCACCCTATTCTTCCCTCTGCTCCTTGCCCTGTCCTCCAGTACGCTGATGATACGCTTATCATCCTTAAAGCCGACGAAGCTCAGCTCCTTGCCCTCAAAGATATCCTCCTAGTTTTCTCCAAAGCTACCGGCCTCCATATTAATTTTGAAAAAAGCACGTTTCTCCCAATTTGTCTTGCCTCCGACACCGCCCCGAAAACCTTGCCGATGTTTTCAATTGTCTCGTCTCCTCTTTTCCCCAACCCTACCTCGGCCTCCCTCTCTCTACGCATAAAAACTAAGAGTCTCAGATTTTTAGCCCTATGTTGCAAACTCTGACAAATATCTTGCCGGATGGAGAGGTCACCTCCTAAATGAGATTGGGCGTGCCACTCTTGTTACCTCTGTCCTTACGTCGCAAGCGGTCTATCCTATGTGCTCATTTGCTCCTCTTTCAAACCACGATTGATGATCTTGTTGCCCGCCAACGTGCCTTTCTTTGGGCCGGCGAGAACAAATGCTCCGGAGCTCAATGCAAAGTTGCTTGACTGATGTCACTCTCCCCAAGCCTAAGGGTGGGCTTGGTGTCCCCGATATGGAGAAAAAAAATAAAAGCTTGCTGAAAAGTTTCGTTTAAGTTCCATTGCCCCTCCGGCCCCATGGATTGATTGGCTACGAGATAAATATGGCTGGGATGACAGTCTTGACTTGGCGACCCGGGCGGACTGCTCGCTTTGTTTGGAGAGACATAATGAAGGAGCTCCTCGCCTTCCGTAATGAAACAAAAGTCGTGGTGGGGTGTGGTAAGATGACCTCTTTTTGGCTTGATCTCGTGGTTTGGCTCTCAAACCATTGCCGACGCTTTTCCCGCTCTCTTCTCTCACTCTAAACGCCCTAATATATCTGTTTTCTCGTGCGCTTGCTACCCCGATCTTGTTCTCCACCCGCAACCTCGTCTCTCTCGTGTTGCCTCCCATGAGCTCCTTGAGCTACGTTCCATGCTTGCCGCGGTCGCCCTTGATCGCGAGGTCCCGCATGTTAGACTCTCCGGGGCTTCGGACGAGCTCCCACTTCTAAAGATCATTACCCGCAATCCTTTTCAAGATCACGAGGATGATGCCTTCTCCTCCGCGGTTTGGAACAACTTTGCTCCCGGAAATGTAAGTTCTTTCTCTCGGTTACTTCACAGACGGCGTTTAAGCTCCAACGTTCGTCTTCGGCGCCGCCTTATTCGACAGATGCTCTATGTCCTTTCTCGTCCCGACGATGAGAGCTGCCACCATCTCTTCCTTACCCGCACCGAGCTCCGGGCTTCCGGGGCTTCATTGATACGGTTCGTTTCCTTTGTTACCACGACATCGAATCTCTTTGGATCGCCAACCCCCTTCGAGAAAATGACGTCAAGATCAAATCCTTTGTTCTCATTTGTATCCTCGGAACATTTGGAAATGCCGGAACGCCAAAGTTTTTAACCACAATGATGAAGTTTAACACGTTGATCGCCCGCAGATGTCATGACGATCTCCTCCTTTGGTCTCATCGATGCAGCAAAGGAGCGGGACAAGAGCAAGCTCCTCCAGTGGTCGCGACGGCTTCTAGAGAATAGTGATCTAGATTCTTAGTTTCTTTTTAAACTTTTAGGTTTCTTTTCTTCTTTTACTTGTAAATCCCCCTATGTATAAAATGTCTTTGATGCAATAAAGTTCAGGCAACCCCAAGGTCGCCGTAGTTTCCCAAAAAAAAAAAAAGAACACGTGAAGCACATCGATCAGGGCGACAACAGTCTTCAACCTCGTAGGCGGCAACTGGAAATAACGCCGAGTGTGTTGCTACTACTTTTCTAATACCATCTACTCGTTTCCCCAAAACAGATCAACGTACGTACTCCCTCCGTGCTAAAATGTATGTCGTTTTTTAAACAAATTTGATTCAATTTGTACAAAATACGTGCAACATTTATATCTCTAAATATATTTATTAAAAACTAGATTTAAAGATCTTTATATTAATACTATTTATGTATTATAAATATTAATATTTTTAATATAAAATTACCGGGCGGTTGTTTCTCAAGAAGCGTAAGTGACAAATATTTAGAACGGAGGGAGTACGAGTACTACCCAACAGCAATAGTTATGGGTATCCGAGGTTATCTTCAAAAATATCAGTTATAAAATTATATACTCCCATTCATAGAAACAAAACCTAATATAATAAACCTAGATGATAAGGACGAATCAAATAAATGTACTATACATATATGAAAACGACTTGCTATGCGTAATTTTCTGAGTGCACGAAGGTTACGGCCCTTAGCGGGGACATTTTTCTTGGTAGATCTAAAATAATTTAAATTTCAATTATAATAGAGATTATTATTATTTAAGCCTCTCATCTGTGCGACTCGGAACCAAACACATGGCTATGCCCAGCGCTATCGGCCAGTCAAGAAGGGCGGCATCCTTGTGATTGATAGGTCGGCAGTTGTCATTTGTTTAAACCTAGGTACAACTGTAGTGGCTGAACGTACGCTCAAACACACGCACACACGTCCTTCTAGCGGTGTGTTTAGTTGGTGAAATATTTTGGGATGGGTTATTGAAGCATTTTCGTTTCTATTTGGTAATTATTGTCCAACCATGGACTAACCAGGCTTAAAAGATTCGTCTCGTACTTTTTAACCAAACCGTGCAATTAATTTTTTATTTACCTACATTTAATACACAAAAATAAGTTAAGAGATTTGATGTGACGAGGGGCGTATCACTTTTTGGGTTCCTATAGCGGGGAACTAAACATGCCCTAGATATCGATCAAGTCTCATACACTCCGTAAACGACGTGCACGTCACACGGCTCCACGTGCATACATCCAGGATTGAAAGTATATGCTTTCATATGTTGGGGAAAATCCGGTGCCACCAAAAAAAAAAAAAAAAAAAAAAAGAAAGAAAATCCGGTGCCAGACCAATCCAATCCGAGCTTGATTCGATCGCGGGCCGGTGGCCTCCACAACGGGAGTGCACACCCAAGTTATTGGGACCGGACCGAAAATCGAACCGGTGAGGGTTTCGGGTTCAATGGTTCCTTTGGTCCAACCGTTGGGGACCGGTTGAACCGCCGGTTCGATTGTTTTTGGACCGGACGATCGAACCGCCACAAAAACATTGAACCGGTACATATATATACTATAATTAATAATTAATAGATGATAAACAACACAAATTTAATAGCACGGCTATAAAATTCATACATATGCAGCAAAAGATAAACGACCATATGTTCAAATAAGCGGATAAAGAATACAGGTTATATAACTCGCTTATAATATACGCATAAATATAATATATGGAGGACTTATATAGTGGTGCAAAATGAACTTAATATAGTAATTCAAATATTCATTGCAACACAATTTCAAATGAAAGAAAATGAACGTGAACAGCTGCTCGTCAAGATAAAGAGAGATATTATTTGCCTAACTTAGAGCTTGTATACGTATGATTTTTAAAAATAAAAATAAAAATCAAGCAGGCACGCACATCGTCAAACCAAGGCCTTGTTAAATTTGGTCTTTGGTTGGTAGTCTTTGGTTTGTTGTGAAAAAAAAATCTTTGGCTTGGAAGTTAGCCGGTCAGGCCGGTCTTTGGTTTTACGTGAGAGGAAAACACTGTTCAATTTGCTGGCTGGTTAAACCAGCCGAACAAGGCCCAAACTTCAAACATCTCCAATGCCTAGCTCCCACCAGGCAATATAGCCCACCACGCACTAGCAACTCGCTGCGTACAGAGCAATCCCACCTACGACCTGCGAGGCTCAGGCCCACGTGTGCACGCATTTACTCACAGCATGCATGGCAGGAACCAAAACTGGGGCGGTTCGCATGAAACCGGCCGGTTTGCCGGTTCCGTAAAAAACCGGCCGGTTCAAGCGGTTTTACCGGTTCGATTGTATTTCGGTCTTCTAAGGTGAACCGGACCGTTAGAGGCTCTGGTTCGGTCTTTTACCGGTCCGACCGCCGGTCCGGCCCGGTCCAAATAACAGGGGTGCACACCACTACGCTACACGCGTTGACAGGTTGGCAATTGTCAGGAAACAGGCCGGGCTCAAGTCGAGCCATGTGCCTCCGTATAGATCCCAATGCTGTGAATGAGCCACCTCTCGTGGGATGTAAGATTTTATCTCGCGACACGCGTCATCCATCAGAGCTAGAGGCGCATGGGCGACACAATGGACGGGGCGTCCACCCAATTTTCTACCCTCCTCCGTCGTACTCGTGCTGGTGCCGAGTGCTAGAGTAGGTGCTGCCTCCTGCTCGCCCTGTCCCAAAAATAATGTCATTTTGAGGGATGCGCACACGTACCAAAGAAAGTGAAAAGACTGTGCTGCCTATCTTATCTTTCCTCCGGATTCATAATCTCCTTTCGATTTTTCGATTTCATATAAATCTGTGTTTGATCGCTGCTCGTCTTATTCAAATTTTTTTATGTAAATTATAAAACAAACAAAACATCATTACAATATCTTTAGTGATGTAATAAGTCATAATAAAAGTGGTAATATTTATTAAAAAAGTTGAATAAGGCGAGAGGCCAAACACGGTTTATGTGAGTCAAAAGAACCGAAAATATTATGAAACGGAGGGAGTACTACTACTTTGGTCTCGCAGACGCACACGGCACTCTGGCGCTCCTCCCCTTTTCTCGATCCAGATCTAAGCCGTGAACAAGCCCTCGCGCGGCCTCCGGTGGCTGGTTTGGGAACGAAGGAGGAGTGGGCTGCCGCCGGTGTAAGAGAAGACGAGGAAGGGCGGCATAGCAAGTCGAGGTACTTGGCTGCTTTATCTTCCCTGTTTCTTCCAGTTAGCTACTGCTGTTGTGCGATCATTGATTCATGCTAGCCCCAGCTTAGACGTTGTCCAAGACCCCAGCTCCGCGTGCTCGCAGCCCAAGCAAATGAGCCCCATCATGCATGCAGCAGGCGTAATGATGAGCTGCCCATGTGTGTATCGTGGCGGCCGGTCCATCGCTGCAGCCACCTGAGCCCAAGCTCCGCCTTCTTGCCGGTTGCCGCCACCAGCGAGCTTCAGCCGCGCAGACAGTAGCCGGCCCCCGCCGCCCTATCCACAGACACGCCGCCGCATATTACGCAACCAGCCAAGTTGGATGTTTCTACTTCTGTTGCATCAGCGTCACGGGCATGGGGTGCCCCGTGCTGGTGCTGGTGCTCTTCAAACCCTGCTGCTGAAGCCTGACTACCATCGAATCGAAGTCTGCAGGCATCAACGCTGACATATATGCATGTTGATCTGCTCGTCTCATTACATATATAAATCAGAACTCATTGTTATCTTGTACAAATATTGTTCACAGAGCCATCTAGTGGACTTGAGTGGGGTTGTCGCTATCAAATTATTAAGGGGATCTGTGAGGGCGTGGGTCACCTCCACCAACAGCACCATATTATTCACATGGATCTGAAGCCGGATAATATACTACTAGATGATAACATGGTGCCGAAGATTGCTGATTTTGGCCTATCAAGACGTTTTGGTGAAGATCAAACCAGGATTATTACTACAAATATAATTGGGACAAGGTAGGCTGCCTAAAACTAAGACTTCCACCATCTGTATTGACACTTGGCAGGCATCAACCAGCTCTCTTGGATTTTCTTTATTCTCACTATGTTAATTATATTTTCCATGTAGGGGTATATGGCCCGAGAATTTATAGATGGGGAACAATCACATTTAAGGCAGACATATATAGTCTCGGTATCATAATTATAGAGATTCTAACGGGATGCAAGGAAGAATGCCCCGATGTTGACAGGGTAATACTAATTAATTAAAATTTCTATATATTTCAAGATAATGGCTATGTTTTTGAACTAGTTTATTTGTTAAGTACTATTCATCACATAAAGGCGGTCTCCTGATATATTTCTTAGCACTTTTATTGTGACATTTGTAGGTGCTTGAAAGTTGGACATGCACATTTGGCACATCAAACAGGGGTCCACTACTAGAACAAGTAAAACTATGTGCTGAGATAGGAATGGATTGCATAGATGCTGATCCAAGCAGAAGACCTCATATACAGGATATTATCCGTAGGCTTAATTGAACGGAAATTCTATTGCAGGTAGTCCCAGTGAACCTGACCAGTTTCTTTCCATCAAGTTTAATTTAACACAAAGGACCCCGACAGATGATCGTTTATATGATACAATTCCTTATAGTGTAATCAGGGTGACAGATACTTTTTGGTTGTGTCTCAGGTCAAATGTGTGGAATAAACAGGCGCTTATAGCTCCGCTATTTGCCACTATGACAATTTTCTCCGCTATTTATCATTTATCATTTGCTATGACAATTTTTCTCCGCTATTTATCATATCATTTGCTACTAGTTTGGTATTTTGGACAACTAAACTTTCATGAACCATGTTGTAATGTCATATTGTAATGTTATATAGATTTGTGTGGAACCTTAGAAACATATTTATGTTCATTTATGTTCATTAAATTTCATGTTTGTCATGTTTTTTGCTTTAATTATTGGTATTTTTAATTATTTTTTTAAAACGCTATCTGGCATCGCTCCGCTATAGCTGTATAGCTTTTGAAAAAAGGTGCCTCTATTTTCCATAGCTTGCTATTTAAAACAGGGAATGCTAACCATGTTGTGCAATCTATGTTTGAGTATTCTGGGAAAAAAGAGACTCCAACATCTATTGTATCTGCTTTTCCAAAATAGCAACCATCACTCACTAAGTTCTCGTGATACTAAATATAGGTTGCATGTGTTGCTAGCCATCTGTCGCGCCATACTAGAAATGTTGGCCATACTAGAAAAGTTGTTGGAGTTTTTTTTTTTTTTTGGCGGCGACTTTTATTTTAGAGATAGGCAAAATCCATCAATTTTTACCGACTCTCTTAAAGTTGAAGTTTACAAAACCTCGTTACGAAGATACATGTTTATCTAACACTCCCCTCAATCTAATCATCTAATATTTAGATTGTTCTTGAAAATCTCCGGTTGTCGCAAACCAAGAGGTTTTGGAAATCCTCCCCGCAACTTGATCTCTCGTAGAGATATTCAATATATCAAGTAACTTTCTTGCAAGCCGCTCACGAATAAAATGATGGTCAACTTCTATATGTTTTGTATGAACGTGAAAAATAGGATTAGCAAAAGATACTTATCTCCAAGATTATCACACCATAACTTTGTCGCTCAAGGCGTCTAGATCTCAAGCTCTTGTAATAGTGTCTCTCGGATCCACATATTCTCGGCCGCATTTTGCAAGAGCTTTGTATTTTGCTTCTGTTCTTGACCTTTGACACTGTTGCTTGTTTTCTAACACTCCATGACACAAGATTAGGACCAAGAAGACAACAAACCCTCCAGTGGAACAGCGATCGTCAAGACATACAACCCAGTCGCATCTGTCTTAGTGGTGTGCTTCAAATAGAGAATCCTCTTACTGCCGCCCAATGTAGGGTAGCTGGTGCATGCAAAGACCGCACACCTTATTTGAAGCACACTAGTAGAGAAAAGGCTTTTCAATCGGAGCTTTAGTCCCGGTCATTTTCCGCCCGGGACTAAAAATCCGACTAATCCCCGTTGGTGTTCCAAACCGGGACTAAAGCCCCCCCAACGGCTACAAACGGCTACAAACGCAGCCTTTGCGGGCGTGTAGCAGGTCGAGGTTTTTTATCCCGGTTGGTAACACCAACCGGGACTATGTTTATCTATATATATCCAGCTGCTGCTCCCCCGTCGAGACAGCCCAAAATCTTTCTAACTGCTACGTGTTCTTGCTTGTGGGGGAGCAAGAACGAAGCTTTCCACACCGTGCACCATCTTTTGAAAAGGTTAGCAACTTGTTCGTATATTTTCTAATCTTTCAATAGTAAATAATTAGATCATTCCATGGTTAAGTCAAGATGATAAATTTATTTTTATTAATTGTACATACATTTCTACATAAATGTGTAGTGTCACGCGGTGAAATCGGTGAAGTCGCGAGGAAACTAATTCACTTCTCTTCGGTTTCTGGCAATGGCTCCTGGATATTACTATGGTATATATATTACATACTTCTATATTTTTTTGCATTTCATTATCTAGGTTCATTTTACTTATTACTTGTTAATTTTTTTCGATTAGGTTTCAACGTAGCACCTCCTCTAGCACCACCACCACAGGCACCGGGTTTCCACCCAGGCGATGAGCCATTTGCACCAAATGTGGCCGTTCCCCGATTCCCTCGGCCAGCTATTGTACTAAATTTTTTCAACAACTATTGTTTTTATGCTAATATAAATAAGTATAATTAGTTTGATATGATTATTACATTGCTTTTTTATGTCGCAGTGGAATGGCTACAAGATGCAGTTGAATTTTTCCATGCTGAGGAGTTCGAGGTGGCCACGCACCCTGTTCCCAATAGTGGGTGCTGGGTGTGTGAAATTAGTTTCACCATCCCTGCGAGGAGCAGGCAAGGTGGGCACGTGTTGAGACAGAGGGGCAGAGAGCGCTTCCAAAAGGAGCGCCCACTTCGGCGTATATACAACTCCATATGGCGCGTAGGATCCGCGCATCGGCAGCGCTCGGGATACTGTTTCGTTACTGTTCACGAATCATGCGTATCCCCGTGTCCTCCCGTCATTCTTCACGAATCATGCGCGGCCCCGTAGGCTCGTGCATGTGCCGGCCTCTGTTCCGCCTCCTCCGGTTACTTGGGGGGCGCACGCACCCATCGTCTCATCACAAAGAAAAAAAAAAAAAAAAAAAAAAAAAGCGAAAACGCATCGCCTCGCCTCGCCTCCTCCTCCGCTCCGTCCTCTCCCACCCTCTTCCTCCGTCCCTCCAGATTTGGCAGGGCACCCCCCCACGCCGCAGCGCACCGGCGCCAGCGCGTTGCGGCGGCCGGCGACCCCCGGCACCGCGTGGTGATGACGGCGCAGCGCGGGTGTGGGCAGCCGCCACCGCCGGTGGCCGTTGGCTTCGCGGTGACTTTCCCTTCGTTCTTGATGCTCATCGAGCCCTCTTCTTCTCCTCCTTTTCCTCTGCAGCATGGCCCGACCAGCCACCTCCCTCCGTCTCCAATTTCCCAGCCCTCGGCGCGTGTGCCCCCCACGTCCCATCCTCCTCCCCCTTGCCGTCCTCGCCGATCTGCGGCGCCGGTGGTTCCCTGCGGCCGCCCATGGCCGTCCGATTGTGCTTACAGCAGCCGGATGTCCGCCACACCCGCGTCCACGCGCCGCGCCGCCTCCTTCTTCCTCCCGTCCACCTTATCCTTTCCCCGATCCCCACTCCCCATCCACAGCATCTCGGCGCACCAGCCCTAGCACGGCCAGCCTCAGCGACAGGAAGGCACACCGGCGCGGTCGTCCCCCCAACGCAACAGCCACGGCTGACTCCGGCGATGCCATGCCGCACCAGCGCAGCAGCATGGGTACGAGGCCCCCTCCCGCACAGCGAGGGCGCAGCCCACGGTTAGTTCACCTAAATTTTTTTTGACACAAGAATACTCTCTCTCCTATTCCATTCACCTCAGGAAGCTGCTCTCCTGTCAGAAATTTTACCTATGTTTATTCAGGATATGAGTCGTTCTGCTAGGTTCCTTGAACCTTCACGCAACGAATGATGGAGCAGGTTCCTGATGAAGTGAAGACCAAACTGAATGAAGCAAGGGACGATGGTCTGGGCAACCAAGGGTTGAACTGGTTTCGCCTGGAGAATAAGCATCTGGTGGAGTAGCTATATTAGTAGTAGTTGAGTTTTCAGTCAGACAAAACTTGTTTGGTGCTAGCATGTTTGCTGATGTCTGTATCGTCTGTCAAACTTGAACCGTTCTGGAAGGGTGTGTCCCACCCCAGTGCTGTAACGTACACGTTATTGTCTTTTGGGTAATGCTAAAAGGCAGGGGCAATGGCCCTCAAATTCTAAAAAAAAAACCTTCACGCAATGTGCTGCAGCACTTTCTGATAACCGTTTTTAATAAGCTTCATACAGGGGATTCGTGGGATGATCCCTTTGACCTGAACAATTTGTTGCAGGTGATTTATATTGCCAATTTACTTTTTTTTTATATCTATGTCTATGCTTCGCTAATATTCAGTTCTCTTATGGTTACTCCTTTTGTGCAGGAATCCATAAGAAACTTATCTGACAAAATGCTGCTCACAGCACCACATTCTTGGGTTGTTCCATTACCAAAACACGACACACACAACGGCTACGAAGGTGCAGTGTAGCTTCCTTATCAGTAGAGTTATTGATTTATGATGACTAACTTTTGGGTACTTTCCTAATAGCACATTTGTTATTCACAACAACAGATAAGCAAGCACATCACGAAGGGATATGCATTCTTAGCTTCATACCATAATCTTAACATGTTTCCAAAGGTTAACTCAACTTTTAAGCTTCTACCTACTTATAAGCAATACTTATGTATGGTAACTATCTTCCCTGCTTTTGCCTGAAGCAAACACCCCTGGAGTCAAGATGAAGATATGAAGATACAAAAATTATGTAATTGCCATGGTTCATGTTCAAATAATCTTCTTAAAATGATTACAAATGTATCCTTCAACCAAAACAACAAATTTTGCATTTTCTGTTTTCACTGGAACCTTCATGTACTGATGTACACTGATGCTCTACAGTTGTCCATCTGTATCAACCAGGTGCTGTGCAGTTGTCCAAGCAAATCAACATTGCATTTGAGTGCCTTTCAACACTTCACATAGGTAAAATAGTTTCCTATTTTCCCATATTATTTCATTTATTATGTACATGGTATGTGCAAGTATTAGTGGTCATGGAATTATATGGAATTAACACATGCTATTTGCAGTTCGAACTATTTCCTGCCACTGTCTCCACTTCTGAAATTACCCTGTCTTGCTTCCAATACCTCTGTTATTCAAACTATTTTTTTGCCTCATGGACAAACAACATCACGATCCCAAATACCGCACTGTGAGGCGCTGAAGCGGCATTCTATGATGCTTCCTGACAGCGTACCAAACTCCACTGATGCCACATCTCCTCATAGTGTTGCTTCTTCTATATCTTAATCCTGTGTGTCCTGAAGTTCCCGTCGATGCCTTCATGGTGTTTGCTGAAATGCCAAAGTGAACAACTAACAGTCCAAAGCAAATAATTGACATTGCGCGTGATGCACTCTGGCAGAAAACATTAGATTGTAGTATCTTCCAAATTTTATAGTGCTTTTTTTTCAACGTACATATTGTATATATATGCATTTACCCAAGTCAATATCTTTGCTTTTTTTTTTTTTTTTACAGGTTGGATGAAAAAAAAAACTAATGGCGTATTCCACATATTTCCTTCCATTTATGCTACAGCTAAATTGTAAGCTTTCCTCTTCTTTCTCCTTTACCTTCTTTTTTGTGTTTGGTTCATGGTTTTGATTTGATCTGTATTAATTTCTCCTCAAATAGATTCTGTATTAATTTCAGAGATACTCCTGGAGATTAATACGTGATGAACTTCTGCACATTTTGCAGAGATTTAGGACTAGATAGTCTCATATTTTTGACTGCTTCATCGGTGACCCAGCTTGCACTAGCTGATTATCTATATATATTCAGCTTCAGTATTATTTTGTTTTAGTTAATTTGCTTTCCTTTCGATTGTTCTATTGGCTTTGCGTGCCCTCTTCCTGTTTGGCCATTGAGGTATCATGCCCCTATTAAAATATTTGCTTTCTATCTAGACTTAATATTTATATTTTTCCAGTTTATGTGCTTTATCTGTTCCGGATTTCCAAATGTAGTTAGCTATGTATTTCCATTTATGTTCCCAGTTTTGACTGCAGGTTCATACAGATGGCAATTGCCTCACGGATTAAAGGATATGACATAGAAAGGATTAGCTGTACTGCTGCTAACTGAAGTCTGCCAAGATATTCAAAGGTCCACCCAGCCACCAGTTGTCAAGGCGACCAATATCCGATCATGGCATTACGGCACCATGTCGTTCAATCCAACCAAGAGTATGTATTTGCCCTGCATTGTCTCCATTTTACATTGTAGCAGCATGGTTGTATATGTAAGCCGTATATATCAAATTATTTTTTATTTTTATGCCTTTCAACTAACCCCTGTTTTTTTTTTTTCTTTGCACCTAAGTTCCTTCGGCGATGGTTTCGTTGACACCTTCCTATGTTAAAACTCAGTGTGCAATTTGATTTGATTTTCTCAATTTTGTTGTCAACTTATTATCCTGATTACGTTCCAGTTCAATTTTATTTTCAACGACACGCACAAATATCAAAGACACCACCTATAATCAATTGTGCAAAATCTACAGGCGCGGCGTAGCGCGCCCACTGTCCTAGTTAGGATATAATCTGCCTGATTTCTCATACTACAAGGAAATCGCTCTTCATTTTTTAGATAATGGATATAAAATCCGGCTTCATCTATCAGCAGATAGAATCATGCCAATTATTACAAAATAGTTCAAACACTAAACGCTCTCACTGAACAATATCCAGCCAAATTTGAATAAGCAAAAATAGAATATGGTTTGATCTAAATATGACCAATAAATCTTGAAGATAGCCATCCTCGGAGCTAAAAACTGCGAGTGCGAAGTCTCAAGATACTTTGCCCGGCTGTACAAAGCCGGGTCCTGCCGATCTTCCGCCATTTGTAGATTTGCCCACCGGCGTAGCCAATGAGTTCCTCTAAATAGCACCTCGCAAAAAGATTTTGGTCTACATTTATCAAAAACCACTTCATTCCTTGTTATCCAATGCCCAAAGTAATCTTTGCATTTTGCTGTTAATAACAATGAATTTACTTTTACGTTTTGCAGTTTTAGCCCATCGCTCAACCATATTTGCGGTGGTGAGAAACCAAACAAAAAATGTACCGGCGCTCCATAGAAATTTGGCGTGAACGCACTCAAAAAATAGGTGTTGAATTGTTTCTCGACGATGACAAAAGAACAAGTCTTATCACCATTTCGATTCGCCTAACTAAATTATCTTTAGTTAAAGTAACACCCTTTTTAGGTACCATAAGAAAATCTTAATTTTCATTGGTACTTTTATACGTCAAATATCTGTGTGACACTCGAACACCATTGTTAATTAACTTAAAGCATACATAGACTTGGTCGAAAAACAACCAGATGTGTTTAGCCCCCAAACAAAATTATCCCTGTCACTTGTTAAATTAATATCTTGAATCGAAGCAACAATTCTGTGCCAAGCAACTAGGTTTGCTCCACTTAAATGTCGATGCCGAGCGAGATATTTAGCGGAGCGTACCAAGTACTTGGGCCACCGAGTCTTGTTTTGATCGCATGCGATGATAAACAAGGACGGAAATTTATCTTTTAGGGGTTTGTTTCCTAACCGGATGTCAAACCGAGAATCTAGTTTGGGACCCATCCTTAATGTTAAACGGCCAAAGTCCAAAAACAGGTCTTTCACATTCATTAATCCTTTTCAAAAATGAGAATCTGTTGGTTTTTAACACAACTTCCAATTGGCTTATTTTTTAACATACTTATTTCTTATCAGTTCTTACCACACACCATCTTCATTTAATAATTTATAGAGCCACTTGCTTAATAGGCATTTGTTTTGAATATCCAAATTTTGTATCCCTAAACCCCTTGGTCTTTTGGTTGGCATAAAACCTCCCAATTTGCCAACCTATATTTTTTTTTATGGTGATCATTTTGCCAAGAAAAGCGTGATCTAAAACAATCAATTTTTTCAAGTACCGATGCGTGGGAGCTCAAAAATGACATCATAAACATCGGTAGACTAGAAAGCACCGAGTTTATTAAGACCAACCTACCTCCCTCTTGACAAGAGTTTTCCTTTCCAACCACTCAACTTTTTTTTTCCTATTCTGTCCTCAATTATCTTCCAATCTTTGTTATTTAATTTTTCGTATATTCATGGGGAGACCTGTAACGGAAAAGGAAATGACCCGATGACACATCCAAACAACTGCGAATAAAATTCTTCTGTTCTTTTGCCTTCCCAAAAGCGTAAAAGCTCACTTTTATGGAAGTTAATCTTCAAGCGATAGTTGTTCAAAGGTGGTTAGCACAAGTTTCATATTAACCGCCTTTTCAACATCATGGCTCATAAAGATGTGGGATTATTCCTTCCACGACACGCTTGTTTGGCTCTAGCAATGAGAATAGCCAACATGTCGACTACTAAATTAAAAAAGTATAGGCGGCATAGGATCCCCTTGCCTTAAACCTTTTTTTTTGGATTGGAAATATGAACCTAATTGATCATTGAGCTTTAGATTCACATTTCCCCTTTAGTAAAAGCGCCTCACCCATCGACACCACTTTTCGGAAAAACCTTTCATTCTCAACGTCACATTTGTAAAAATTCCAATTAACTTTATCATAAGCCTTCTCAAAATCAATCTTAAAAATAATTCCATCTTTCTTTTTTTTGAGTGGAGCTCATGTAATGTTTCATGAAGAATAACCGCACCTTCCATAATATTTCTTCTGGTAAAAACGCCGTTTGAGTTGGGCTAATTATCTTACGTGCAATGGTCGACGGTCTATTGGTTGTGACTTTAGTAAAGATTTTGAAAGATACATTCAAGAAACAGATTAGTCTCAGTATTCTTTGAATTACTTTTCGCATCTTGTTTTTTAGGTAGCAAAATTATATTGCCAAAATTTAGACGGTCCAATGGTAAATTTCCCTCATAAACATCATGCTTGGGGTCATTAGGTCATGTTTGATCAAATGCCAAAAGACACGATAAAACTCTTGGGGAAACCATCTCGTAGGGGCCTTATTGTGCTCCATTTGGAAAATCGCAGCTCTAATTTCCTCATAAGAGAACGGTTCCGTTAACAACTCATTTTCTAATGGGGATACCTAGGGAATATCATCGGTCCTTGTCTCATCCAAATTAAATTGGGGGAGGCAACCGAAGGTCCAAACAGTTTTTATAATAATTGGTGATATGTTCCTTTTAGCGTGCATCACCGTAAATTATATTGTTACCATCCTCCAACTGGAAAAATACGAGTCTTACGGTGTCTACCATTAGCAAGTAGATGATAATACTTTGTATTCGAATCTCCTTCTAAGAGATGTTTGACTTTTGCCCTCTGGTACCATTTTAGTTCTTCTTCCCTCGAATTTGAGCAAGCCTTGTACTCGGCACATGTTTTAAATCCACGCCATTGATCTAATTCTAAGACTTTGACTTTTCTTATCTAACTCATCTAATTTATTTAGTAGGGCGGTTTTTTTTTTCCTTCTTATGCGCACCACTTATATTCTTTGCCCAACCTCGAAGGTCCGACGACCTTCTAATCTTGGTTTGCCATCTTTCAATGGGTGAGCCAAAAGCTAGAGTGTTACGCCACACATCACTCACCATTTCATAAAATCCGTCCCTCACTGTATTGACCCGGTTCGAATTTAAACCGAGGTTGGTAAGTTGAAGACGGAATATTTGTAGAAAAAAGTAAGGGTGTATGGTCGGATATTTCTCTGTTGAGCATGTGCAAAGTGGTAAGCGGAAAATTATTTTCAAAGTCGATGCAGTAAGAATCTCGTCTAACTTTTCAAACGTTTGATTCTCGTAAATTATTAGCCCAAGTGAATTTTCTTCCGTCATCTCTATCTCTCTTAAATTCAAAGAGTCAATGACGGCATTGAACAAAAACGCCACCTATCATTAAAGTTATTATTATTTTTTCTCGGCTTGGTTCCGTAAGATGTTAAAGTCACCACCTATAACAATAGGTAAGGTTTCTTTAGAACGGAACCACGGACCATCTCTCGATAGGAAATTAGCCTTATGTTACGCACATGCGGGCCCATAAAGCGCCACCGGGTTAAAATTTGAAATCATTACGCTTGTACCTAAGTTTAAATTTAATATAAAAATCTCCTTCATCAATTTCACCTATGTCAAAAGTTGCCAAATGAGCGCCTAATAACATACCAGGATGCGCCTCGTGGAGCCATACAATGCCACAAAAATCTCCGCCTACGGATATTCTTCAAAGTGGATTGTGAAAAATTGGCTCTACCAGTTTCCGATAAAGGCGATGAAATCTAGACTTTTTCCTTTGTTAACTTCGATAAAATCTATATTTCTTATAGTCTGCGAACCCATTACAATTCGAGAAAATACCTTTCATTTAAAACTGATTTTTGTTTATTTTGAGTAGCCTTCTTTTTCTTTTTACTACTTTTAGACCTTTTCCCATTCCTAGGTAGGGACGGAGTCTGTAGACACTTAGTATCACAACCCCCATCACCCGACCCTTCTACTACCTCGGGCTTGATTAAATTTAAAGTCTCTAAATCTATTGTTCTCATCGAGCAAGCGGTTGAGCTATCATCAACCAATCCTACATTTAATTCATTCAAATTAAGCCTTTTCTCCATAAAACGTTGGCATTCTACTTCTCTTAACGAGATCAAGCGATTTTTGAATTTGACATGAATCATCTCTAACAAAATACCTAAAGCATTGGTGGACTTAAATAAAATAGAATCATCACGAAATGCAAAAGTGCTAGGATGTGGACAATTGCCTTTAGCAAAGTGTTGAATTCCAAATTTTTGGCGTGTTGTTTTTGTTATAGCATAAAATTACTAGTCAACTAACATGAAATAAAGGCTTAAAATGAATATCAACATAAGTCTAGGGGTGTAACTAACATAATTCCACGAGCTTTGGTGATTTATATCTTTTCAGGGACTTAATAGATAAATGCAGAGAAGAATGGAGAAAGTTCCGGAATATACATCTCATACAATGACAAGACTTGACCGTGAAGTAACTCAACCCAAAAAGTGGACTAAAACATTCTAGAAGATATCGAGGACACCCGGAAAAGACGAGAGGCTAAGAGGGAGGCAATTACTGGGCGGCCACGGGGCAATTTTGTGCCGGCCGCTAAGCAATTATGCCCAATCGGGTTCATCTTTTTATGTCGGTTTGTAACCGACTTTGAGGTTGTATCTACACCGTTGCCAAGGTCGGTTTGATCCAAGGGCTATCGTTCATCGCCAAGGCCTATATAAGAAGACCCCACGACCCTGTGGTGAAACCCTAATTCATTATCAATTCATTCTATCTCATTATCTCTTAGTTGTAGAGGGGTCCCATGTAAGGATCATCTCTCTCTAAGGGATTAGTGAATTAGAATGTAATTAGAAGCATATTAGAACTACAATTAGAAGAGTTAGTATAAGAGGATTAGAACTCATTAGTTCTAATCTTTAGAACAAGAGAGATAGAGAGGGAAGGAATTGGAGGAAGTCTTTGGCCTGTCGATTGCTATCTCCACACTTGTACCTCGGTGGAAGTTAATCTACATTTGGAATTACTCACGGTAATCTACTTCTTCTTTTAGTAAGTTATATTGTTTATATTTATTCTTATTGGTCTAACGAGTCTCTTTGGAGTACTTTTAATCGCGCCTAGATTAGAGTAATATTCAAAGTGCAAACATGGTGTTTGGACTCGGGTATCTCGTTAGATGCACCCTACCTTCCGGGATGTGGTAGTTCGTGGTAGTGGCGGTACCATTGATTCCTTTGGATTCCACATCCCGTTGGATAGGACACGTAGGACCTAGTTCTTGGGGAATAGTGAGTTTAGGCCTTGCTTTCCTTTGAGTGCGTCCCCATAAGAATACTATCAACATCACTTACCAAATTAAGATTTAGCTATCTTAGTAAACCTCTCTATACCCTCAACCTTCTTAAGTCTTGTGCTACTCGGGTTAAGATTAGATCGTAGTCTCCCTCACCCGTTTCCCCGTGGATTCGATATTTAAACCCTCTCGGGTGAAAGTGCTCACCCGGTATCCGTGCGCTATGGATTATACAAATTATAAATATTTCGTGGGCTTAGCAAATACCAGCGGCGCTTTTCGGCTTGGCCGCCTTTTCCACGGAGTCATGATCTATGGTTGGCGTTTCTCTTGCTTGAACGCCCGGTGACCTGAGTACCACCCATTTGGCCATTCATCTTATTAATATTTCGAGTCATTTAAAGTTTTAAGCACCTTTGCATTAGGCGACCCATTCTTTTGATTACTCAACACTATCTTGGTTTTACTTGTGCGCCACCCTTTGATCCACTTTGTGCCTCTCGCTAGCCGTTCTTGCTTGTTTCTTTCCTTTATCGGTATCCTCATATGACTTTTTACCATCAATATCCATAGGTTTCCTATCCCCTATGTTCTCTTTTGGCTCCTCTTTGGGGTCGCATCATGATCGTCTCTCCCCTCCTTAGGGTCCTCGTCCTCTATGATAGAGTCTAAATCCGGCAATTCGGGCTCACCATCGGGGGCCTGATTGTTTGACCCCAAATTGTAGCCGGTAAACATAGTCCCCAATAACCACATCCACATAAAGCGGGGGAATAAGGTGGGATCTAGCATCGCTACTTTTAAACGAGCCCTTCCATGTTTCTTTAAAAAGTTCATGTCTCTGATTTTGGAACACCAAGGATAGGCGAAATTGCCCAAATAATGGGGAATTTTTTAAGATCCTTTGGTAGCCCTGTAAACTGTACCCAAACTTTATCAATCTCATACTTATGCACATCCTCTTCAATTAATTTTTCAAACTTAATCTTCCCTTTTACTGTTTTCGTATCCATTGCACCCCAATTCACAACAGCCTCAAGTGTCACGCCCCACCTTTAAAGGGACTTTTAATCTCACGTATTAGCGCCGGGGATCATGCTACCAATACGTTTATCGATATCTGATAGTGAGCGATCGGTTATATGAAATATACCGAGCAAAATATATAGGATAGGAGGTCTTACAGTGGTGACGTAGTGACACCTAGCTGGGTTGTGATTATCAGAGTAGCCAACTGTGAAGCATTGGTATGTCGTCTGGGCACTCCTTATTCCACAGGCATCTTGATAGTGGATATGAATTGGGTTCAGCCTTACTCCTACTTGATCATCTTACGGCTCCTACTTACGCGTGTCCTTTACCTTGGCGACTTTATCTTCTTCTATGCCGATGTCTGTAAAAACAGAGGGGTGAGTATAAAGGTACTCGGCAAGTCCAAAACGAGGGGGTGGTTTGGTAAATTAAGGGTTTGGGCCCTAGCGAGTCTCTAAAAACTGCTCTCACTAGTTCCCAGGGTTATCTCATCTTACCATCACCTTCACATATCATAAAAGGTTAGTTATATCTAATCATAGATGTTCTTGCCTAGCATTCGCCCATTCCAAGGACGTGGCTATTCGAATAGGTTAAAGTAACTCTGCAGAGGGTGTACAATTTCCCCACACGTTAGGTATTGCTTCTGCCACCGTCATGGCTTCTGACAGACCTAACGAGATCCGTACCCGCTTGAGTGCTACTCTAGGTATATTGGTATAATCTTCACCATGACTTCTCAGGGGTTGGAAGGATGACGCATCATCCTAGACAATATGGTGATACCAAATCACCCACGGCTTTACAGGTAATACCTTATTACCCAACCTATACTGTCAACACTAACCCAATCATCAATCATAAATATGTGCACCTAGCACTGCGCCACTGCGCCCAAACACTTACGTGGAAGATCACTCAGCATCCACGCCAACCGGACCATGGGGCCACTCTCCCCACGTCTGCTCCTAATAGTTTGTTTGCCTACTCCGGCCACCTTGGCTCCCAATTATACCTCAACCCAACGGGGTGTGAATCAAGCCGTCCTATTTATCGGCGTGTGGCTGTACGTAGTATCGCACTAGGTAGAAGGTCTATGAACCGGTTCTTAGGGAGGCGAGTATCTCTCCGTGGGATTCATCCCCGATTGTGATTAGTCCACCTCCACGTAGACTATCACCACTCACCTTTTTGTTGGAGGGTTCACATCATTAATTAGGTTACATTGATCTCACTTAGTCATATTACATCATCATGCATCATCATCTCGTAAGGTTGTGTTGATTAATTAGGTCAGGATTATTAAGGGAGGAGGGGTAAGGACTTGCCTGGGAGGTTCTTACGACTCGGCACGGCGCTGGACGTCTCTCGCTTGATCTGGACGAAACTCCTAATCCGGGTTGTCGAAAAGCTACTTCGCGATTGGCGTTAACCTATCTTGAACTACAACATGCAAAGTAAACATAGAACATTTTGGTGGTAATGGGTTAAATGCATAGGGCTAGATTTTAGATAAATTATGGAAGTCGTTTCACGCGAAACGGAGTTAATTTGCGAGGAGATATGGATTTTATAATATTAATCCCTAATTAAATCACTAGGGTAATATTATAATATAATTTTATCATGTAATAATATTGGAACTAATTACATGATAAAATTCTATAAATCAAATAATGAATTTTCAAATTGTGCGGGAATTTTTTCGACACGGGAAGGTCTACTTCTAACAATGCGTATGCGGGTATCGGGTAATGCGTAACAATTATACTCGTGTACACAGCACTGTCTACATACACGTGGGCGCCACGTGGGTCCATGTGGACGCCACGGTGGCCGCCACATGAGCATGGGGCCGGATTAAGTGGCCAGTGACGGTGTCGGAACGGAGTGAGACGGGAGGGCTACGTGTCGTCATCCCGTTGGCCTCTTCGTGGCGCCCGTTGCAGCGAAAAAGGGACGCTTGGGTTATATCCGTCCACCGTATCCCCTGCGCGGTGCTCATTAGACTCCCCACACGCCGGCCAAGACAAGGTAGGTTAGGGCGGCGGGGTGGTTTGCCTTCCACGGCGGCGGCGTCTACGACTATTCTCTGCGGCGGCGGCAGGCGGACCCGAGCCACACTACACCACAGTCCACGATTGGTGAGGGAAAAGGAATAGGAAGGAGTGGGGAGGCGTACCATACGGCAAATCGACTGACGATGACCCCGGATTACGGCGGCGCACGGACGTGGGCTGACGGGCGGCGGGCTTCCGATTTGGGAGAAACTCACCCCTTGCTGGAACGGAGAGCGGAGGAGGGGAAAAGAGGTGAGCACCGGGTGTTCCTCGTCACGGCGGAGCTCGAGAGTGAAGGTGTGAGCTCGATTGAAGGCCGGGGAGGCCTATTTATAGGCTCGCCAAGGCGGTGTCGCCGGGCGAGATCTTTTCCGCCGCCCGATATTTCCCGACCACGCCTCATGTGTCCGTGGACCTTGAGTTGGCGCCCCATGAGCCGAACGCGTCGTGCTAGCCTCGGGAAGCGACGGCGGCGGTCGCCGTCATGCCGCCCTACGCCGGCGGCGTCGTCGCCATGGCGGTATCTCGAGCTCGGCTCGATGGCGCCGCTATTCGAGTTGACCGAGCCGTGTGTGTGTGACGCCGCCTCGATGTCCCGCTGGAAAACACCGGGTCGTCGCCGCCAATAGCACCGGCGCGCCTGTCGCGTGCGGCGGCCGCGGCTCGGACTCCGCCGCACGCGGTCTGGTCGATCTGCAAGCCGCGGCGGGTCAAAGGTAGGCTCTCGCGGCAGCCGCCACGTTGGCGAGCCGAGCGGGCCTCCTATGTGTCTTGGTCCTGTTGCGAGGGGGCGGTATGGCGGTGGGCGGCGTGGCGGGCGGCATCAGGCGTGGTCGTCCCCTCGGCAGACGAAGGAAGAAGACGACGGGCTCCGGTGGGTCCCGGTTGGCAACGAGAGGAGGAGAAGGGGTGAGCCTCGCGGCGTCGGGTTTGGCGGGCTTTCTTGGCTTTGGCTTCATGTTTGGGCCGGCCCACTTTCGGACACGTTGGGGAAAGGAAAGAGAAAGAGGGCTAGCCGGGCGAGGAGGAAGGAAGGGAGGAAATGAGCCCATGACTTCGTTTTCCTTCTCCTTTTCTTTTTTCTATTTTCCCTTTTTCTCTATCCATCATTCCTTCTTTCCCTTTCTTATTTCTTCTCCCTATTATTTTATGCGTGTATCTATATTGTAAATATTCTCACAAGTACTCATATATTATCATGGTTTCATCCATAGAAATATATATATACTTAAAAGTACTTATGAAAATATATAAATATCTATGCACACACGTTTTTCGAAGTTCTATCATTTCATGTGTAATACATTATAAATATTTGTAATAGCACGTTTAGATCCTCATGACCATTATAGTCGAGAATATTTATTTATCGTGCTCATAAAAATATTTAACATATATTTGGTACACACGGGTCTTCTCGTATTTGATTCCCGGATAATTTCATAATTCGATTCTCATGCGTTTACTTCCATAAATAAAATCTAGAACTTACCTTGCATCTTTGGTCACCATAAAGTTTCGCAAGCAACACGCAAAAGGTTTCCTATTTTCTAAATGGTGGGAGTTTAAAATGCAGGGTTTTCGAAAACAGGGTTTCGGTTTGGCGGAAAGTAAATCAAGTTTTAGTTGAAATTCAAAAAGTTCAAATGTTTAGTGAATTTTAAAATGATGCAAAAACACGGGTGTTACAAATCTACCCCACTTAGATGAATCTCGTCCCATAAGATTCCCGTCTACAGAGTGAAGGTCCTAATTAAGGCCTAAGGGGAGGGAAAGATAGAGAGAGAGTAAAGCTTTCCATTGCTTACAGTGCTGTCTTTACAAAGCCTCTACTATTACCGCGCTACTCTATTCTTAGGGCAACGCGATATGGTGAAGGGTTGCCTTTTGCCAATGATTTCTGCTGGTGTTACCCCATCTTCCTTGGTCTTGAGTCTTCGGCTTCGTGGTCTTCGAATCTTCTATTCTTCTTTCTCGACTACCCCACTTAGAGAATTCATTCCTCTAAGGTCGGGGAAAAACTTCAGCGTCTCTTGCGGTCTTCGGGTTGTCTTCAGCTGTTTGTGGCCCTAGTAGTCGGGATTGTTGCTTTGGTTCTTCTGGGCAACAATTAACGTGAACTTGGGTGACCACTTCTCGTCGGGTAACCCCAAGTTTCTCGTTGTATCTTTATCCGCTTGTATTAGCCCGTTTTTATGTTTCTCTTCTTCCTCTGGATCTAGATCTACCCCACTTAGAAGAGTTTTACTTCTAGCTGTTTGCTCTGTGGATTCTCTTTTCAGATGCCCGTAGATTTCTCTGTTGGTGCCTTTCCTTTGAGCAACTCTTTTAATCTTTTCCTTTTCATTTTTCTTCTTTAATTTTTTTTTTGGAAAGGGTACAGATACATCTCCCTAGGGAGTAGTTAGTCGACCTCATCTACGTTGATGACTTGGGGCGGCGACGCCGTAGGTCCATCGACGGTCACGGAGCGGAGGTCGTCTTCTCTCGGTGTTGGGAGGCCGAGAGAGAGGAAGGATCCGTTGAGACCCAGGGTGGTCGGGTTACCGGGCGGTGTCGGCGGCACCATGGCGTACATCCTTTGCCTCTCGGGAGGGTGGATGGGGATCCCTTCTTGGATGGTGGGCTCTGTTCCCATCATGGCGGGGCCTCGCGTCGCTCCGTGACGCCGTAGGCTGGCCGTCGGCTCTTGGCGTGGCGCTCGGGTAGCCTTCAACGTCTCGGCGGCGCGGTTTCTCGACGTCTGCGCCTATGGCGACTTGCTCTGGGCGTGGGCGAGTCCCATCGGGAGACCGGATGAATCTCGCCTCGCTCGGCGCGGCGGTCCGGCTTCGCAAAGACGGCGGCTGCTTGTCGTAGTGCTCGTCGAGGAGGAGCAGGTAGGCCGTCGGTTCCCGATGACGGGACCAACCTCTGGGCCTTCTATGGCCCTCATGCGAGCGATCCAGGCGGGGTCATTCTTGTTCTCGGGCGGGAAGTACTTCATAGGGGTGCGGGTGATGGCCTCTCTGTAGGTGTGGCAGAGGCGTCGAAGGGCTTGGCGGGCGACGGCTTGGTAGGTGTCGGGAAGCGGAAACCGATCTCGGTCACGTCCCCACTCGTTGGTGACGTCGGGGGTAGTCTCGGCTTTTGGCGATGTAGACGGTGACTTCACGCGGCCAAGAGGGTGCCGTACTTTCGGTGTACTCGCGGCCTTCATACCTTCGGGGCCTTCGGAGATGCCAAGGTGTTGCATGGTGGTGTGGAGGAGTTGGGGAAATCCGGGGTTGTTGATGCACTGGTTGTGAACCCAGTTGCCGGCCATCTCGGTGGGGGTTTGGTGGAAGATCTCGTGGGTGGAGGGTGAGAGTTCTAGCGGTGAGTGAGGAGCGTCTGGAGGATAGCAATGGAATGGTTGGAGTGGGTTGAGGTTAACGATGGTGAAGGTGTTCGTTTTATAGTGGTTGGAGGGTGGAAGCTTAACGGCTAAGCTTGGGGCCGGTGTGGTGGCTCAGGTATGTGGGAGAAGGAACGGGAGTGGGCCTCCTGTTTGTATTGACCTCGGGATAGTGGTCTGGCATTGGAGAGTGTGTGGCCGGTGACCTTTACTGGTGGGATTTCCCATAATGTGGGGCCTATAGCATCGTCGTTGTCTGCAGGTGTCACATGCTAACCTTTAGCATTAGTTTGCGTTTCTGCGATCATTACGCCCTTATTTGGCTTAATTGATCTTCATGGGTCTGAAATCTCTCTGTCTTCAGCTTCATCTTGTACGTAATGGCACTGGTTGCCTCCTGTGCGGTGTCTTGTGCAGCTCCTCGGGTCTTGGTTTGGGGTCAATGGTACAGCAGCATCAGTAACTTTTGGCGTGAGGTGACAGCTTGTCTGCAATGTTACACGGTCGTCGGTACAGTGTCACTGAGTGACGGCGTGCGATGGCTGTAGAGAGAACACTAGTGTGGTTCAACGGCTATAGTCGTGGAGTCCTTGGTTGTCGTCATGTCTCCTGCAGGTTAACTCCTAATCTACTTGGACTAAAATAGACTGGGAGGGATAAGCACAAGGTACGATTTGGGTCTATCTAACTAAGGATTAGAGGGAAAGCAAGCATTTTGGGTAGGGATAGGCTTTGGGGTATCCTAGTAACACTGGTGTCAAAACACAATACAAACTTACCTGGTGTGAAAAGTATGAAAAGGTGTGTCACGGTGATCTAAGTTTACGTGGAACTTGTCTTTATTACTCGTGACCTGAGAATTTTCCATAACGCTCATAGATCCTATCGGTTCTTTTCTTCCATTATTTTCCATGATACGGAAATAATAGTGAAAATTTCCCATAGGTTTGAAAAGATTGGAACACAACATGATTTAAACAAACAAGCGCACAATATGTTACATCACGGATCAGGTTCACAGATGATATAGAGTTACACCACCCATGGTGATTTGTCATGACGATTATTATGCGACTTCGTAACTACTAAGGCTGGACTCATGGGTTACCACTAGAGCTAAGAACAACTACTAATGTCACTAGAAATCTAGCAACAAGGCCCATAGCCATGTTATCATGCTACTGCGGCTCACTAACCCAAGGTAACACTACTTATTTTGAACTCGCCATGCACCTAACAGTGACTGGTGGGATCTACTTTGGGCACTCGTTGCACATCACTAGGGCATACAGGGACTCGCTTGGGTTCTTGCTAGGTCTTCAATAGTAAACTTCTGGCGCTTCTTTCTCTTCTTGACTTCTCCGAGGGGCTTCGTGCAGCTTCTGTTGGCTTTCTTCATTCTCCTTCTGCTGGGCTTCAATGATGGTAGTCTTCTCTTCTAGCTCCTTTTTGAGGGTCTCCATCTGGGCATTCTTGTTGTCCAGGTCTTCTTTCCTCTTGCGAGCACCAGGCTCTGCCATCGTCCACATAGACCTGTAGATTATGGTGGCTGTTGACACCTGTTACAGCATAAAATTACTAGTCAACTAACATGAAATAAGGGCTTAAATTGAATATCAACATAAGTCTAGGGGTTTAACTAACATAATTCTATGAGCTTTGGTGATTTATATATTTTTAGGGACTCAATGGATAAATGCGAGAGAAGAATGGACAAAGTTCCGGAATATACAAGACATATGATGACAAGACTTGACCGTGAAGTAACTCAACCCGAAAAGTGGACTAAAACATTCTAGAAGACACCAGAAGACATCAGGAAGGACCTGACAGCCTGGGCCCACCATGGCATGGCGGCCGCCAGAGCCTTTTAGGCGGCGCCCGGTGGGTCCCACCGTCGGTGTCATCTTTCTAGGTCGGTTTACTACCCGACTTTGAGGTTGTATCTACACCGTTGCCAAGGTCGGTTTGATCCAAGGGTTCACGTTCATCGCCAAGGCCTATATAAGAAGACCCCACGACCCCGGGGTGAAACCCTAATTCATTATCAATTCATTCTATCTCATTATCTCTCGGTTGTAGGGGTCCCATGTAAGGATCATCTCTCTCTAAGGGATTAGTGAATTAGAATGTAATTAGAAGCATATTAGAACTATAATTAGAAGAGTTAGTATGAGAGGATTAGAACTCATTAGTTCTAATCTTTTAGAACAAGAGAGATATAGAGAGGGAAGGAATTGGAGGAAGTCTTTGGCTGTCGGTGCTATCTCCATACTTGTACCTCGGTGGAAGTTAATCTACATTTGGAATTACTCTGGTAATCTACTTCTTCTTTTAGTAAGTTATATTGTTTATATTTATTCTTATTGGTCTAACGAGTCTCTTTGGAGTACTTTAATCTGGCGCCTAGATTAGAGTAATATTCGAAGTGCAAACGTGGTGTTTGGACTCGGGTATCTCGTTAGATGCACCCTACCTTCCGGATGTGGTAGTTCATGGTAGTGACAGTACCATTGATTCCTTTGGATTCCACATCCCGTTGGATAGGACACGTAGGACCTAGTTACTGGGGGAATAGTGAGTTTCGGCCTTGCTTTCCTTTGAGTACGTCCCCATAAGAATACTATCAACATCACTTACCAAATTAAGATTTAGCTATCTTAGTAAACCTCTCTATACCCTCAACCTTCTTAAGTCTTGTGCTACTCCGGGTTAAGATTAGATCGTAGTCTCCCTCACCCGTTTCCCTGTGGATTCGATATTTAAACCCTCTCCCGGGTGAAGTGCTCACCGGTATCCGTGCGCTTGCGGATTATACAAATTATAAATATTTACGTGGGCTTAGCAAATACCAACAAGCATTTTAAGGGCAATTTGCGGGAAACGGATTCTTTGAGTTGACTTTGAATCTACCTTATCCTTGTATCATATTCTTTTCTTTTATTTCCTTTAGCTTTTTAACTCATCTATTCTTTTCTTTTCCCTTTTCATTATGAATTCCACGCCTATCTATAAATATCTTATACCCTCAAGCGGAAGCTTTAGGCAACCAGAATCTTGAGCCTATCCTAGCAAAGTCCTATGAGCTACGCTTGGATTATATAAGAATGGTTAGGAACTAGCCTTCTCGAAAGAAGGTGAGGCCAACCCATACTCACACCTACGAAAGTTTGAGGAAATTATGGGATGCTTTTCAGTATGGAAGGCATATCCGATAATACCTTACCTTTGGAAGTTCTTTCCGTACTCTTTGCGGGGGGAAAAGCTAAACAAAGTGGTATTACTTGAACGTAGAGAGAGTGAAAGGAGATTGGGAAACATTAATGTCCAATTTTTGTACCTATTTCTTTCCCACCTCGAATAGCCCGTCTTCGTATAGAACTTTTAACTTTTAAACAAGAAGAAAAAAAAGAAGAGTCTCTTAAAGCATCATGGGATCGTTTTAATGACCTTATCAACTTTGGCCCAAACCTTGGTATTCCGGACCCAATCCTTCTTCAACATTTTTATCCGGGTCTTACTAAGAAAGATGCAAGGGACCTTAATGCAACCGGGGGCGCATTTCTTTCTCACATGCTATATAGAAGCAAGAGATCTCATTGACAGATGTTGCGGATACGCCACCCCCACTAGAATTTTCTCAAGAAAAATGAAGAATTACCCTCGATCAAGGAGAAGAAACTATGATAGCTAATTCACAACAATTCCTATCCCAAGACTTAGCTATCTATCTGAACCACCAACATCCCAAAATCCCCCAAAGGAAGAAGAAATTTCACCTTTGGAAGATCCTTATGAACCTACCTTTAGTGATTTTGGGAGAACAATAAATTCTCATTTAGACAAGAGACCTCTAAGTGACCACAACTCAGATTCTTTGAGATGTCTCTTATTGAGAGTGTTTATAAGAGATTTCCAAGTGATTATAATTCGGATTCTTTTAAGGAGAAGTCTCTATTTGAATATGCTCATTCTTTCAAAAGACATTAGGAAGAACCCAAGGATGACATGTCTGATCATGTCATAGAAGGGGAGCAAAGCTATCTAGAAAACAATCTTATCTTCTCCTCTTTTATACCTAGACAAGATGATTTATTCGAACCCATCTCTAAATCCATCCTTGCCCCCGATGAGTCCACATATGCTTCCTTCTTTGAAACTCATGATGAGCCTAGAAATTTATCACAACAACCTAAGCATAGGGATCATCAAGACGACCAAGAAGACCCACAACAATGGCTTGAGAATGTTAGTAGCTTATGTGCCACAGCCATTGATTGTATAGGCGACACCTTAGACATTATCACCTGAGAGACACAAACCCAAGAGATCCTTTAGACAGCCACAATGAATTAACCTTGGAGTTTGAGAAGGAGGACAACATCAGTGAGTATGAGAGCTGCTTCAAAGACACTTCATCTAGCCCATGTTCACATAATCACCTTCCTAAATCACCTAGTCTCTCTATCACTATCCCATATGAGATCTTCAACCCCCTCATTCTTTCTCCTCCTATAGATTTCGAAAGGGTGGTTATAGATGCATACATCTATAATAAATATTCTAGATCTCGTTGGCATAAAATCTTGAGGTAGATTGATGTTGGAAGGGAAACCACTTCATCATCATGAATCATAATTCAATAGGTTTCCCAAGGACAAGCTTCTTGTCCTTAAACAAGCACTTCTTGAGAAATAACATGAGTGTTTATATTATTGCTATAATATCCTTGTGAAATGAGTATAAAGATATAAATGAGGAAATATTCCTTGGGTATTTTTGTCACTAACCATTCCAGGTCTAGAGCAAGAAGAAACGAAGGATTACAATTTAAGGTATGCCCAACCAATCATTATGCAACATAAAATCACATGCATAGAATTTCTTATCATGTTGCTACACTATCTTGGTTGCTTCTATACATGCTCAATTTACTAAAACAACTGTCATGCTTTTCACCTCTCTCGAGTAAATCTCTATATTGCCTTCATGCTACTCTTTTCTACCATAGTATGCTTTGGTTTGGGAATGCATCTAGAGTGTTTCCAAAGGCTTTTAAATTAAGCGTGGTGCTTAGGTTAGAACGCCTTCCTTAATTGAATTAGACATGGAGTCTAGTTTGGTTATTGAACTAAGAATTACTTGTGTAGACATTGGTATATTTTGTTGGACTAACCCCTGTAGAAAAAAAGAAGAAACTCTCAAATAAGCTTTGGGGGAGGTCACGGAGATAAACTCATACTAGAAATGAAGTAAGGGAAATAAGAGGAGTGCCACAAACAAAATCTACAAACAAAAGCACTTGCTCAAGGATCAACTTAAGGATGAATGGCACATGGAGAAGGAAGACCAACTCCACCAAGGATAATCCAATCATGCTCTTCCTCCTCACATGCTCCCATTACACCCCACACGTTGCAAGAAATAAAACCATGAGAAGAAGCAAGACTCAACAAAATCTTTCACAAGGAGGACACGCTCGTACATAGAAGAACCTTATGGAACAAAAGAGGAAGAAGATAAGTTAGGAAAAACTACATAAGAGGCCAAATCAAGAAAGCTTCAAGCAAAAGAAAAGCAACACCACAAGTTGCTACAAAGTACCATCATGCTCGATAATAAGGTAACATCTTGAGGTGAGTTGTCAATAAATAAGCTTTCCTTAATTATGGCATGTTCACAAATAAAGAACCAAACATGTTAGAGTAACACCCTTGCTTGATCGACTTCATTAGCTCAACATGTTTTATTTATCACATTTGTTTTTCTAACACCATCTTCTTGATCTCATAGTCTTAATCATATTAACAAACGTGTTGCAACATTCATGTTCCATCTTCTGATCTTATCACCCTTGTTATAGAAAAGGAAACATATAAACATTAACTTTATTTTGTTTGATGTGCACGAGGTTTTAGAGAAGAATGAACTTTTCGATCTGTTGGTGTTTTCCCACCAACGAGGGCCCATGCACTTGATCTCTGCCTTGTCTTTGCACACAGGACACACTTGAGCGAAATGTGGAGGAGTCTTCACTTTCCCAAAATTCTATAAGAGAATGTTACGATCCCACATAGCATACGCACAAAACAAGAGGTTGCCAACCCCCACTATCAAACTATCACTTCTAAATGTTGGACCAACAAAAGAACATGGGTACCACCATTACCATGTTCAGGAGGATACACTCAAGGAGTAACCAAGGTAAGTAGTCTTGTTCAAAAGGACTTAAAATATTGAACCCTCAAAGAAAGGTAACTTCGGTAGTTATCCATATTTAATTCTTAGCATTGCATATTTAATTGCATATCATATTTATCTTTACGCTTCTTGCATCAGCATATTTACTTCTTTTGCATAATCATTTTTCTTTACCATATTTAATTTCTGCATTAGCATTGCATTGAAAAACTTGGTAAAGCCCCATGTGAATAATCTTGTGGTGTGTAATAACCCATAAGGAGATTCACCGTGGTGGCATAAAAATAATTATTCATTCATTTAGTTGTATTTGCATCATAATTCTTTGCATACATATAAATTTATAAAACTCCAAAAATATTTTTCTGCTGAAGTTATACATAGAATAATCATGATCCATATTTAGACACATGAAGTTAATGTGGCTAACCCCTAATGCTTAATCAAGTTCCACTAGCTTTGTTGTCTATTTGAGTTGTGATTCAAAGGAAAAGAGACATGATAGGTCGATATCATCATCGCCATTTACCTCAATTTCCTCATCATCAATAACCCTACACTTCAATCCAATTTTGGGGAAAGCACCCCAGTTATCGATAAGTATCTCTATCATAGTATTATTATTATTAGTTAAATATTTAGTTTGCTTGGTTTGCTTGGTTTGTTAGGAGTCTAGTTTTATAAATGTCTAGTTGTTTAAAGAGTCTTTGCTAGAGTTTAGGAATAAATAAATAGGAGTGTACCGAGGAGGTTTTCTTTTCCACCTATATAAAATGATCCCTGAAACTAGATCTCATGCATGGAAATGATGAATAGTTGCTCCGTCGTAATTCCTTTTTGATTGCCTAGCTTTCAAGCTTAATTTCTCTTGAGCCTTAAATGCAAAACTGCTTTGACTTGAGATTTACTTTGAACCCGAAACCTGTGGGTTGCAAATTGCTTGCTCTAAAGTCTAGGTAATTGACGGATATGATATATGAGAGTCTGAAATGCTATTGATCTTATTCCTAGTGATGCTAGATTTCGGAGATTTATTTTGAAAATTTAAAAGTGCACATGATAAGTTCTGTGTGACAAAGTGTTGAACCTCCTACCATAGCCATATATACATGCTCCCTAGATTAGGAAAACCCTTTGATATATATAGGTGCTTGCTTTGCATTGAGTTTGTTCAATCTTTGTCGACCCCTAGAAACTTGTCATTTGATCATGTACACTCCACATTCCATTCACTACATTCCACTCCACTCGACTCCATACACCTATATGCTATTTCCACCTCGAAGTACGCATTCACTATATATATACACCACTATTCATTTTCACTTTAGCTAGCAAAAAATGTTCTACTCCTATCCTAGGAGAGAGCAACCAAAAAATATTTCTTATACCCATCCACTCATTCATTGCTAGCCAATATCTTACAAAAGCTCCATTGTATTTGTTTATCTCTCAAAAGTTATTACAAAAGAGATCGGGTTGTAGATCTAAAAAAAAGAGAAAGGGAGTAGAGCCTACCTCCCAAAAATGAAGAGATGAAAAATGAACAAGTGTTCGAGGGGCAGTAGAGCCCACATCTCTAAAAAAAATAATAATAAAAAAAGAGAAAAAATGGACACAAGTCCGAGGGTGAGTAGGACCCACCTCTCTAAAAGAAAGAAAGAAAAAGATACAACCCGGGTTCTCTCAAAGTTTTCAAGTTCCAAAAAGAGAAGAATCCTCAAGGAGCAAAAGTAAGATTTCCCTCATTCATTCCACCTTACCATATCCCTACCATCACCTACCACCATATTCATTCCACCATACACATGCACTACTTGATCGGTGTGACTTGTAACTTTGGATCCATTGCTTGAATTTACAATATATGCTTAGTAAGTAGAGATAGTTTTTTCTCCCACCTATGAGCTCCAAATATAAACCTTAGATGTAGGGTGAGAGAGAAGAAGGCATAGTGTGCTCTTGCTTTAGTCCAAAAAATGCCACATATCATGAGAGAAAGGTAAAACAACTTTGTTGCCTTAGTGAGGATCCACAAATACCACAAATGAGAGACCCGAGAGAGTCATACTAGGAACTTTGAGTTTTATTTTGAAAACTTGCAAAAACTCGAAAAGACAGTTGAACAAAGAGTTTGAGATATGGTGCTTGACTTGATTGTTCTATCTTTCAATTACCCAAGATCAAAGAAAAGGCTATAAGCTCCATGGTTAAAGGTAATATGGGTAAGTTGAAAAATGAACAAATTATTCTTATCCGGAGGAGAAATTTTGTTTGAAAGCATGTGTACTTTAAGAGATGTGAAAGCATTGTAGCAACTCCGATCCATTGCTAAAGTTTGGCTTTGCTAGGGACTAGCAAAGGGTAAGCTTGGGGAGCTTGTTGACACCTATTATAGCATAAAATTACTAGTCAACTAACATAAAATAAGGGCTTAAATTGAATATCAACATAAGTCTAGGGGTTTAACTAACATAATTCCACGAGCTTTGGTGATTTATATATTTTAGGGACTCAACGGATAAATGCTGAGAGAGAAGAATGGAGAAAGTTAGAATATACAAGACATATGATGACAAGACTTGACCGTGAAGTAACTCAACCCGAAAAGTGGACTAAAACATTCTAGAAGACACCGAGAAGACATCGGGGAAGGACGACGGCCCTAGGCCCACCATGGCTGGCAGCCGCGAGCCTTTTAGGCCGGCCGCCGGTGGGTCCCACCTGTCTGTGTCATCTTTCTAGGTCGGTTTATTACCGACTTTGAGGTTGTATCTACACCGTTGCCAAGGTCGGTTTGATCCAAGGGTTCACGTTCATCGCCAAGGCCTATATAAGAAGACCCCCGGACCCCCGAGTGAAACCCTAATTCATTATTAATTCATTCTATCTCATTATCTCTCGGTTGTAGAGGGGTCCCATGTAAGGATCATCTCTCTCCAAGGGATTAGTGAATTAGAATGTAATTAGAAGCATATTAGAACTACAATTAGAAGAGTTAGTATGAGAGGATTAGAACTCATTAGTTCTAATCTTTTAGAACAAGAGAGATAGAGAGGGAAGGAATTGGAGGAAATGTTTTGTCGGTGCTATCTCCATACTTGTACCTCGGTGGAAGTTAATCTACATTTGGAATTACTCGGTAATCTACTTCTTCTTTTAGTAAGTTATATTGTTTATATTTATTCTTATTGGTCTAACGAGTCTCTTTGGAGTACTTTTTAATGGCGCCTAGATTAGAGTAATATTCGAAGTGCAACGTGGTGTTTGGACTCGGGTATCTCGTTAGATGCACCCTACCTTCAGGATGTGGTAGTTCGTGGTAGTGACAAAGTACCATTGATTCCTTTGGATTCCACATCCCAGTTGGATAGGACACGTAGGACCTAGTTTTGGGGAATAGTGAGTTTCGGCCTTGCTTTCCTTTGAGTACGTCCCCTATAAGAATACTATCAACATCACTTACCAAATTAAGATTTAGCTATCTTAGTAAACCTCTCTATACCCTCAACCTTCTTAAGTCTTGTGCTACTCAGGGTTAAGATTAGATCGTAGTCTCCCTCACCCGTTTCCCCTGTGGATTCGATATTTAAACCCTCTCCAGGGTGAAGTGCTCACCGGTATCCGTGCGCTTTGCGGATTATACAAATTATAAATATTTCGTGGGCTTAGCAAATACCAACGGTGGCCTCCTCTTGTGCTTTGGAGAGTTTGGCCGGTGCTTTGAGGTATCTAGCGGTGGAGATCAAGGTGTAGTAAAACTTCGGGTGAGGGTGGTTGGCTCAACTCCACGAAGTTTCTCACGCCATATTCTTTGCTTGGTCGTGTCCTTATTTGGGTAATACTTGGCATGGGATTGGTCAAATCTTTGTTTCAAACTCCTTACAGTATACTTGGAGTGCCTTACGTGCAACCTTCCGGCAAGCGTCCCCCGGTTCACTTCCTCGCTGCGGAAAGATTACAGCCCATCGTGGTATGGAAGCTTCGAGATGTGTAAGCGCACATCGCATAATGGTACTCTACCTATTGCGGACTCACGGTAGTAGTACACCGCTTCCGAGTAAACCCCTGGGCCAGAAGACTTCCCATAGGAGTTGTGGAAACTCATAATAGTCGGGCAGATGCGTGCGTGTCCATCCTTCCATCTGTTGCATTAAAATAAAATTTTATGTCAATGACATGTAAGCAACACATGGATACCGAAATGGTACACTTAGGATAACAAGTCTTTAAGTAGAATTTCTTAAGTATGGTTTTTAAGTAAGTGCCAACCCATATTTCTTATCTGTATCAAGCTTGGCTCTGATACCACTCTGTCACGCCCCACCTTTAAAGGGACTTTTAATCTCAAGTATTAGCGCCAGGATCATGCTACCAATACGTTTATCGATATACAGTAGTGAGTGATCAATTATATAAACTATACCGAGCAAAATATATAGGATAGGAGGTCTTACAGTGGTGACGTAGTGACACCAAGCTGGGTTGTGATTATCAGAGTAGCCAACTGTGAAGCATTGGTATGTCGTCTGGGCACTCCTCCTTATTCCACAGGCATCTTGATAGTGGATATGAATTGGGTTCAGCCTTACTCCTACTTGATCGTCTTATGGCTCCTACTTACGCGTGTCCTTTACCTTGGCGACTTTATCTTCTTCTGTGCCGATGTCTGTAAAAACAGAGGGGTGAGTACAAAGGTACTTAGCAAGTCCAAACCAGGGGTGGTTTGGTAAATTAAGGGTTTGGGCCCTAGCAGAGTCTCTAAAACTGCTCTCACTAGTTCCCGGAGTTATCTCATCTTACCATCACCTTCACATATCATAAAAGGTTAGTTATATCTAATCATAGATGTTCTTGCCTAGCATTCACCCATTCCAAGGACGTGGCTATTCGAATAGGTTAAAGTAACTCTGCAGAGGGTGTACAATTTCCCCACACGTTAGGTATTGCTTCTGCCACCGTCATGGCTTCTGATAGACCTAACGAGATCCGTACCCGCTTGAGTGCTACTCTAGGTATATTGGTATAATCTTCACCACGACTTCGGGGGTTGGAAGGATGACGCATCATCCTAGACAATATGGTGATACCAAATCACACACGGCTTTAGGTAATACCTTATTACCCAACCTATATTTGTCAACACTAACCCAATCATCAATCATAAATATGTGCACCTAGCTTTGCGCCCATCTGCGCCCAAACACTTACGTGGAAGATCACTTTCGGCATCCACGCCAACCCAGGACCATGGGGCCACTCTCCCCACGCCGCTCCCTAATAGTTCGTTTGCCTACTCGCCACCTTGGCTCCCAATTATACCTCAACCCAACGGGGTGTGAATCAAGCCGCCCCATTTATCTCGGCGTGTGGTCGTATGTAGTATCGCACTAGGTAGAAGGTCTATGAACCGGTCCTTAGGGAGTATCTCTCCACGGGATTCATCCCCGATTGTGATTAGTCCACCTCCACGTAGACTATCACCACTCACCTTTTTATTGGAGGGTTCACATCATTAATTAGGTTACATTGATCTCACTTAGTCATATTACATCATCATGCATCATCATCTCGTAAGGTTGTGTTGATTAATTAGGTTAGGATTATTAAGGGGGGTAAGGACTTGCACTGGGAGGTTCTTACGACTTCGGCACGGCATTTGGACGTCTCTCACTTGATCGGGGACGAAACTTAAATTCGAGGGTCGTCGAAAAGCTACTTCTCGATCGGGCGTTAACCTATCTTGAACTACAACATGCAAAGTAAACATAGAACATTATGGTGGTAATGGGTTAGATGCATAGGGCTAGATTTTAGATAAATCATGGAAGTCGTTTTCACGTGAAACGGAGTTAATTTGCATGAGATATGGATTTTATAATATTAATCCCTAATTAAATCACTAGGGTAATATTATAAAATAATTTTATCATGTAATAATATTGGAACTAATTACATGATAAAATTCTATAAATCAAATAATGAATTTACAAATTTTCTAGGAATTTTTTTCGACACGGGAAGGTCTACTTCTAACAATCGTGTACAAGTATCGGGTTATGCGTAACAATTATACTCGTGTACACAAAGATTGTCTACATACCGCGTGGGCGCCACGTGGGTCCATGTGGACGCCACGGTGGCCACCACGTGAGCATAGGGCCGGATTAAGTGGCCAGTGACGGTGTCGGAACGGAGTGAGACGGGAGGGCTACGTGTCGTCATCCCGTTGGCCTCTTCGTGACGCCGTTGCAACGGAAAACGGGGACGCCGGGTTATATCCGTCGCGCGGTGTCCCCGCGGGCGGGGCGGTGTCGCCGGAGATTCGCCGAGTCGGCTTCCCGTGGGGCCTTAGCTCGGGCTTGTGCATTATTAGCTCCCCACATCCCCGGTCAAGACAAGGTAGGTTAGGGCGGCGGGTGGTTTGCCTTCCACGGCGGCGGCGTCACGACCCGATTCTCGGCGGCGGCGGTCGATCTCGAGCCACACTACACCACAATCCACGATTGGTGAGGGAAAAGGAATAGGAAGGAGTGGGGGCGTACCATACGGCAAATCGACCGACGATGACCCCGGACTGGCGGCGCACGGGCGTATCGGACGGCGGCGGGCTTCGATTTGGGGAAACTCACCCCTTCTTTGGAACGGAGGCGGAGGAGGGAAAAAGAGGTGAGCACGAGGGTGTTCCTCGTCACGGCGGAGCTCGAGTGAAGGTGCGGCTCGATTGAAGGCCGGGAGGCCTATTTATAGGCTCGCCGCCTGGTGTCGCCGGGCGAGATCTTTTCCGCCGCCACTGGATATTTCCGACCACGTCACGTGTCTATGGTCCTTGAGTTGGCGCCCCATGGCCGAGGCAGCGTCGTGCTCGCCTGCAGGACGGGTGGCCGTCGGGTCATGTCGCCCTGGCTGGCCGGCGATCGTCGTGGTAGTATCTCGAGCTCGGCTCGTGGCGTCGCTGTTCGGTTCACGAGCCGGTGTGTGTGGTGGCGTCGTCTCGATGTCCGGCTAGGGAAACCTTTGTCGTCGTCTTCGTCAGCAGCAGCGGCGTGCCTCGTCTCGTCGTCTTGACCCATGGTTGGACTCAGCGCCGCTGTGATCTTATCCGGTGTTGTGCGGGTCAATGGTAGGCTGCGAAGCAGCGTCACGTCGCGTGGGCGGGCCTCCTCTGCGTCGGTCTCTGTGCGAGGGGGCGATGCGGCGGTGGGCAGCGTGGCCCGGCGGCGGCGGGCGTGGTCGTCCTTGATAGGGCGAAGGAAGAAGGCGGCCGGGCTCCCCGGTGGGTCAGGGGTTGGCGCCCGAGGAGGAGAGGGGGTGGGCCTCAGTCGCGTCGGGCTGGCTGGGCTCTGGCCGGGCCAAAGGGCTGGGCCGGCCCACTCGGACGGGGAAAGGGAAGAGAAAGAGAAGGGCTAGGCGGGGCGAGGAGGAAGGAAGGGAGGAAATGAGCCCATGACTTGTTTTCCTTCTCCTTTTCTTTTTCTATTTTCCTTTTTCTCTATCCATCATTCCTTCTTTCCCTTTCTTATTTCTTCTCCCTATTATTTTATGCGTGTATCTATATTGTAAATATTCTCACAAGTACTCATATATTATCATGGTTTCATCCATAGAAATATATATATACTTAAAAGTACTTATGAAAATATATAAATATCTATGCACACACGTTTTCCGAAGTTCTATCATTTCATGTGTAATACATTATAAATATTCGTAATAGCACGTTTAGATCCTCGTGACCATTATAGTCGAGAATATTTATTTATCATGCTCATAAAAATATTTAACATATATTTGGTACACACGGGTCTTCGGTATTTGATTCCCGAGATAATTTCGTAATTCGATTCTCATGCGTTTACTTCCATAAATAAAATCTAGAACTTACCTTGCATCTTTGGTCACCATAAAGTTTTCGGCAAGCAACACGCAAAGGTTTCCTATTTTCTAAATGGTGGGAGTTTGAAATCACGGGGGTTTTCGAAAAACAGGGGGTTTTCGGGTTTGGCGGAAAGTAAATCAAGTTTTAGTTGAAATTCAAAAAGTTCAAATTTTTAGTGAATTTTAAAATGATGCAAAAACACGGGTGTTACATCAAGCCAATCTGAAGATGGAAAGTTAGTGATAAAAGGTATCCTTTCCCTTCACCTCGGCTTCCCATTTGAAATTGCCGGGTAGTAGTTTTTCGGTTCCACTTGCCAAAGATTCCCGATAAGGGAACCTTCAATACACGTACCAATGCAAATTTCTCCTCTTCCTTCGCTTTAGGGCTATCATCGAATAAGGAATGAAATAAAATCCAAGACCTTCCACGGCATATCCATAAGGTAAAGCGAGATACATTTGTTTTCTTTGCGAATGTGCACACCTTTTTCCACATGATCACCACGGCAAAATTCACGGCATAAAATAGCGGTGCATTCACTTATGGTATGACCTTTTTTGTGGCAACGATGGCAAAAGGTTTACCCTTATTTTTTATTCCCTTTAGATGACTACGGAATATCAATAATCATGGAATTGTTCGTAATTGGTGGTTCATTAGTCACCGGTACCTCGGTTTTATTCGACGTGTCGAACCCTTTGCCTTGGATGGCTCCTCCCCGAGTAGCCACCGTGGACTTACTCGGGGATGCAGCGGTCGGACCTTCTTGCTGTTGCGTTGGCCTCCGACTTGGACTCTTTGGAACCCGGCCCACCATTTTGTTGACCGGCGCCAAGAGAAGGTGCCTGTTGTTGCGGATGAGCCGCATCGGGCGGGCCTGGGCATGTGCATCTTTGCAACACCACCAAGTGTGGTTGTCTTCGCCGCTGCGCGCTTGCACCACCGCCCCACCTTGATCATGTCCACGGATCTTTGGGAGATGGTTGGTGGCCGGTTTGCTGCCCGCCTTCTTTGGAAAGCGACGGGACGCCGTGTTGGGGAAGTACCCGTTGCGGGATTGCTTTGTCAGCGCCGATAGGATGGTAGGGCGCCGTGTTACGGTGGAACCGGCCGCCACCCGTATCCATCGCCGCCTCCACGGCCCTGCGATAGCCACCACCATTATGCGGTCTCCGAGCATAACCCTTTTAGCCGTAGTTGTTGTACCCGCCACCGCCGCCGTAACCGCCAAACCCCCCGCGGCCGCCACCAAAGCCTTGACCCGCCCCCGTGAAAAGAAGCCCACGTCGCGGCCCGATGGCGAGGGGGTCGAAACCGGGTTAAAGCGGGGATTAAATCCAGCTCCCTCCCCGTCCTCCACCTTGATCGCGAGGGCACTCCACCCCCACGCCGCCCGGCACCACCATGCGCCTCCATAGGACAGCCCTCCCGGACGACCTCAGCGAAAGAACGTCGAGGAGATCTCTTCTGTGACTGCGGTGTTTGTGGCGGCTTAGGGTGAGGCGACTGGAATTGTGGTGGATGTTTGTGACGAGAGTTTTTACTTTGCCTGGTACCGATTCATAGGAAAAGGGCACACACCCCCCTCGTAGGCCTAAAGAACTCTGGCGCCCAAATTGGAAACGAGACCGAAGTCTCGGGGACGAGTTTGAACCGTTCAATCTCCACACCATGCACAACATGCTCGGACACGGCCGATTTGTTTGCGTCCGGTAAGTGGAGGAAAGTCGGATCAACTCCCCGAAAACACTCTCTACCGGAAGAATTTGATGTTTCAAAATTTGTTGAACTAGAATCGATCCACCTGGCTTGATTGCTTCCATCGTCACCAACGAACTATGGTCCCGAACACCGCACGGAGATCAGCCATGGCGAGACAATCACCCGGCGTTCTTGGTGGCGAGGTAGACGTGGTTCGGGTAAAGGTCCCTTCCATGGTACCCCCACGAGCTTCTTATGAACCATCTTCGGAGACGACGCCCTTCGAAAAGGCGTGCATCATCAGAGCGTTGAAGACATACCTGAATGTATGCCCGTTCTGCTCGGAAAGCTGAGAAAAGGGTGAAACCAGCGTCGAGTGCATCCTTGATGAATTCTGGAGTTGTCGGTGATTTGGCGTCGAACATCCTCGTCGGGATCCTCGGAGTCATCGTCACCACCCCTCCAGAACTTCGACTGTAGTGGTAGTAGTAGATCGGTGGCGCCATGGACCGGCTTCGGACGTCGGCAGACCTCCACGACTTCCTCCACACATCTTGACAGCAACTCCCGGCCGCGTGCTGCCCTTGCAGCGGCGTCCTCCTCGAAGCTTCATCTTCATCCGCCGCTGGCTTAGGAGTAAGGGCCTTCCAGGCCGAGGGGGCCATGATAAGGCGCCTCTTCCCCATACACCGACCAGCCATACGCCGGCCAGCAGCGGTGAAGGCGTGACGCTGTTTCCCGGCTTCAAAAAACGACGAACTCCATCTTCATTTCATGTGTCGGCGAGGGGAGCAGCACTGAAGGCGAGGCAGATTCTCCGGCGATCCCGACGCGATCTGGCCGCGATCTGGCCTGGGATCCGTCCGCAGTCGGAGAAGAACGGCAGGTGCCGATGACGGCGAGTGGCCGGCAGCGATGGCCCACCGCGGTCGACCTCCCACCCAACGCTGATGAAGTGATCTCGATTTTGCAGCTCTTGCCCAGGAAATCGCTCTGCATAGCTTCGCTATATGTAATAGGAGTGCAAGCAGGGTTAGAAATCGCTCTGCATAACCCCTGCTTATACTCCTATTACATATAGCGAAGCTAGCCCGGCAAGCAACACTCTTGATGTGGTAAAATCAGCATATATTGATAATTTTGTCATCCATATTATTTGTTGTTTACTAACGTAATAATATTATCTTTATTTCTGTCACTTTTTACCGGTTTTGTCATCCTTATTATTTGTTGTTTAATTTAGTTTTAATTATAACTAGCAAAAATGCCCGTGCGTTGCAACGGGAGAGCTAACTAAGCATTTACGGAAAGTGATGAATTAGTCTACATATCTATTTATGTTTTTTGTTTTCATAAAGACATATTTTGAGCAGAGAAAGCTAATGTCTTAGCCGGAGATTTAAAACCTTGGTTGAGATGAGCCTAGCTTCTCTTTCTCACTATCTTTACCACACATTGGATCGTGCCAAAAGAATCTCGGTGGGGGTAACGTTCGAAAGGGTGCGAGCCTATCCCAACCGACCAAGCGGAATGGCTTGTCCTGTATATCGACGAACTCCAGCATCCATCGGCGGTTCGCTTCATGTGATTGCTGGATAGCGGAGTATATATATATATTTTTCTTTCTTTCATTTGATTTTTTCGCTCTCTAAAAATTTGATTTCCTTCTCTATTCTTTAAAAATATCGGCGCATTGGCGGGATGGTACACGGCGGTGCCGGCATCGGCGAAGAAGCGAATCCGAGCGGCGCTGCGTGTCCTGCGGCGCCGCGGGCGGCGGCGATAGAGCGGCGACACAGCGTGGTCCTTGCTACATCGCACCCGATGAGCTGTCCATAATTCTATATGGCTCGGCAACTCCGCATCAATTCATGCGGCGCCCGGCCCGGCGAAGGCGACTCTGGCGACACGTCGTGTGCCCGTGCCTCGCCATAAAGACTTTTCTCGGGTCCGTCTACATCCCACCTCAACGACTCCGGCATCGCCCGCCGCCGATTCCATAACATCTGCTTCCGTTCGTATGCATTAGTGACTTGGCGTCGCCCTTTGCTGCTTGGTACTATCAACTCCGGTTGCCATCTTGCCATCGCGTGTGGCCGCGCGAAGGCGATTAGGCGTGATCTATACGATCGTCGAGTTACGACCGGGAAGAAAAAAAAGAGAATTGATTTCTATTTGATCTTGATTTCTGATTTTTTTGATTCGATGGAACAACACATGAAAGGAACCAATTAAGGTTCAATTGATTCGATTTCGCACAACAGAATCTATAATCGGTTGGGGAAAAAACAGCGGACAACTATTTAATCGCCAACAGTCAAACATAAAAGGAGGTGGAAAAAACGTCGTTGATATGTCCATGATGTTGGAGATATTTTGATTTCTGCTGTTTTTGCTCCATAGGCCCGTATATATATAATTATAGAAGTTGCGAGGATTTGTACGGACCATATTTGCTATTGTATGGCGGACGTATGCGATCCTATTTGGTATTGTACACAGCTCTCTAGGAGTCCTATTTGGACAAGGAACAATATTGGCAGGTGGCCCTGATAAGGTGAAAGGAAAGAGGGGAAGGAAAAAGGTGAAAGGAAAAAAAGGTGGAAGAAAATTTTGGCAGAAATTTTCTCTCTTTATTAGTAGGTATAGATTTATATTTGTTGAGTTTGTTGTGTAAGACTCATGTTTTAATTTGTTCATGTAATAACTTATGTATACAGTTGTATCACGTTGTTATATTATCTAAAAACTTCTTTTTTGTTTGGAGACGCTAAACTCAGTTTGTGATAACCTCTTCGTGCCATACATAAAAGTTTTACTTAAATATATCGGATATCATGGAATGACCAATGAGTAATATAAATACATATATGTATCACAAAAAATTCAAACACTAAAATAAATTTTATTAAAATTTATTCATAGTTCGAAACTGAAAAAACAAATCGATTTACAAAAAAAAAAAAAAAAAAAAAAAAAAATTGGGGGTAGGTGGGAGCAGTTTTTTGTCTGTGGTATGTTAATCTCGGTTCATTTTAAGAACCGGGATTAAAAAACGTAATGGGGGTAGGTGGGAGCAGTGTTTGTTCTGCGGGTTGGTGGGAGCAGGTGGGACCAGATAGGCTCTTAATCCCGGTTCGTATTACAAACCGGTATTGAAAAGTCTTTTAATCCGGGTTTGTTTACAAACCGGGATTAAAAGTCCCAAAGACTGCTCCCACCTACCCCCACGGTTTCTCTCCTATAAATAGAGCCCCGGTGTCTCCATCTCAATCCACCCCTTCAGCATTTCACACACACTCTCACTACACACAATCTATTTCACTACACGATCACCCATTCCTAGAAAATCCACTCAAATGGGGTCTCTATGGGAGAAACCTCTACACATACAGATATTCTTGCTTGTCCCTGTCCACCAAAAATGGTGCACAGTAGAGGTGCTAGAAGAATGCTACTGAAATTAGAGCAACGCCGAATGTTGGGGTCCCCACGAGGTTCACAGAACCATCCGGGGCTATGCACTGTTGCCGTCCTGTGGCGGTGTTGCTACTGCATGGTGACGGCGCCGAGCGCTATCTAGTGCATGCAGTTTCCAACGCCCCCAACAATGAGAGCACACAGAGGCATAGGTTCATCGGGGCGCGCTTAGGCACGAGTTTTTGCGGCCTCCTTTTGATCATCTTGAATCAGCATGGCTCATAACCACCCGGCCTTCCTGAGGTTCAAGCGTTGCTAGAAGAACGCTACTGAGGTGGTTAAATTTTAATATGTTTGTACACTTTGAGTTGGTGTCCATGGCGGGCTGAAGGTAGTGGACAGAAATGCTTCACATGTACCCTTTAGTCACCACGGTGCCATCTCGAATGTGCAATTTTTAATATGTTTGTACACTTTGATTATAATATTGACCTATATAGAAAAAGGTCTTTGTTATCGTATATGTAAATTTTGTTTAAGGTCTCTGTTATCGTATATTTGTTTTGTAACAAAAAATCTCAATAAATATAGTATTTTATGCTTTATCTATTATTTTTATGTTTTTATAATATTTTAGGTCTTTTTTGTGCATATAGATTATGTCGAAATAAATAGACTATTGTTTTTATGCTTTATCTATTTGGATGCTTTATATATATTTACACTAAGAACAATGAAAAAATGGCGGAAATGAAAATGGTCCTCGCTAAAATTTTTGGCCCCACGCCAAAAATGGCGCCATGTAAATGGGCCTTTAACCCCGGGTTGGACAACAAACCGGGATTAAAGGATTAATATTCGGTTGGTACTCCAACCCGAGGTTTAAAGGCCCTCCATATATCTTCTCCTTCCCAGCGCTGCCCCGACACGCCCTCCTTTCCCTGCGCCGCCCCATCTTGCGCCCTTCGGCGCCGCCACCGCCTCCACCCGTCTGCGGCCCCGGCGTGCGCAGCAATCCGGCGCTTGCGGCCACGCGCGCCGCCGCGCCCGTCTCACCGCCACCCGCCACCGTCTCGAGCCCGGCGCGCGCACTCCGCCCGGCAGCCGGGATCCCATAGCGCCGAGTCCGCCGTCCCGTACCCGCGCCCGACTCCGCCCCGGCGCGCCTCACCGCCTCAGCGCTCGACTCTGTCCGATCGCCCCGCCGCCCGACTCCACCCGTATCGGCCCAGCCGCGACCCGCGCCCGACTCCGCCCCATCTCGGCCCGGCGCGCCCGCCGCCCGACTCCGCCCCGTCTCGGCCCGGCCGCCCGCCACCCCGACCGTGCCGTCTCCGGCCCGACTCCGCCCGGAGAGCGCTCCCCCGCCCGCCCGGCGTCGGCTGCGCTCCGGCGCCCGGCCCGGCGCCCCGACGCCCCAGATCCGTTGGCGGCCGGGTTCAATATCCTATCTCCCCTTTCTTGTGTATGAACACTATGAGGTTGGAGCTCATGTTTTTTCCTGTGAAATCATAGGGTAGCTACAGTATTCCTTTAGATTTCCTACCATGCTTTTGTATGAACCAAAGGCTAGGGTAGGAAAAATTTCCTTTTGAAATCAATCCTGTAAAATTCCTATGAATGCCCTGTGAACCAAAGGGGGCCTTACTTAGCACTTTTACTTCTTCTTCTTAGCACTTTTACTTAGCAACATGCTTGTATATGTTAGCTTAGTTTAGTCACTGATTATTTACTTTGCATTTAATGAACATGTTTTGAATTATGAATTCTAATAACTTTAGTTAAAATTAAAGAGATGGCTGGACGTCGTCTCCCTCTGCCGGAAGTCATTGGTTTCGGCGGCTATGTACGCTTTAAGGGTTTCGATCCAATATTGCCGCAAGTAGAGTGGTACAACCCCACATAGTAAGCAACTCTATCTATATGTTTGTGGTTAATTTTTCAATTTCATATATGTGTGGTTGATATATATATATGATTCTTAAATATACCGCAGACGATTGACCCTGTCATTTGGCTGAAAGAGACACTATCTTACTTCGGGGTTACGAAAGTGGATGTTAGGACCAATACTTTTGATGGTGGTGCACTATTCCAGTGTCAAATCCACTTCTCAATTGGTCTTGGTCGTGGTCGTGATCGCAGACTTGTACAAATCTCAGAGGTAGGACCAAAGCTACCTTCACGATCTGTTGCCATTAAATATGCCGTCAAAAATTGTTCAACTAGGCTCTCGAGGAGTGGGATCACCTTGCCTACTCTATGCTCAGTGAAGATTCAAGCTATAAAGCTCGACATGCACTACTACTGAGAATTGTCCATTACCTGTCGAGCCCAACCCCCCTTCACTGCCAAAAACTGAACCGCAAAACCATAGCGGTAGTGATATGGGATTCAAACACTACGGTCAAAACACCGGCGGTGATGCGAGGAGAGACTGCCGGTTTGATATCGAACCGGCAATAAGATCGTCACCGAACACCGCCGGTGTTCCACGGACCGGCAAGCATTTTTTATCCAAGCAATGCGAGGTTCGAAGTCACCGGCGAGTTGATATTGGGAGCACCTGCCGGGCTTTAACGAACCGACGAGAATCGTAGGGATAACACTATCGGGTTGGATTGAGCCGGCCGGTGTATCGAAGAGCTAACAATGTCGGTTTACATTGAACCCGCCGGTGAACTTTACGTGAACACTGCCGGCTGATTTCAACCCGACGGCGTTATTAGAGTGAAGACTATCGGTTGGTTAGTGCAGCCGATGGTGATGTTTCGGTCATCGATGACGGTTTGTAATTCAAACCCGATAGTGTTTGGTGTAGTTACACTACCGGTTTGTATGTCATTCACCTGTCGGGCCCATGCCACCCGGCGTTTTTGTTTAAAAATTTTTATAATTTATGAATTTTTTCTGAAAATCAGCTATTTTTAAACCCATAAAAGCATCATAGATACATTACATGGTTCAAAGGTTACATACAACTAACTCCACCTAATGTTCTACGAAATTGAGCCTAGGACATCAACTTCCAAATAAGGAAAACAATGACAATAGCCATGACGTAAATCAAAATATCTTTTCATAGGCGGTGCAATTCTCCTAATCTTCATATCTATGGAGAGAGGCTTCTCATCGATCTCCGGGGCTGGTTGATAGTGAAAGTTTTACCATAGTAGGGCCTGAAAGCTTGACTTCAGTCTTGTATTTTTGTAACAATTACCAAGGTAGCCGAGAGACTTGAGCGAGCAATCTTCCCGGGTTCGATAGATCCACGGCACTTGACCAACATGCACTACATACCATGCCATGGTTTGCCTATACATGCAGCCAAAATAGGATGTTAATGCTATGTCATTCGAAATGTTGTACAGCAAGATTTTGAACACCACGAAACTCATGAATTTCAACATCTATCTCATTTCAATCACACTTCGAGCATTAGAATGTCTTCAATCATTCTTTGTAAATGACCACAATGTTTAAATCTAATTTGTTCACCATGGACCAATTAAAAACTTTTGCTACTATATAAGGATCCTGAACTGTTTGAAAGCAAAATGTAAATAGAAAAAAGGAAATAGCAGGTTGGATTTATCAACACGGGCATTTCAACGAACAACTCAAAGGAAGTGACCGGCACTCACCGAAGCTTCCGTGCGGTCCAGCGCACTCTGTCTTGTCTCGGGGGTGCGAGACGCAGCGCCCTAGAAGGAAGCGAGGGGGCGCGGACGGGGCATTCTTCCGGCGGAATCGGGCTCGAGGTCGCGCAGTGCGGTGTCGGGCGTGGGCGGGGGACGGCGGGGAGGCTGCGACGGCAAAGGCGGGTGCTTGGCGGTCCCCCCCCCATCGGCGTGGACGAAGAACAAGCGGGCGAGGCGAGGCGAGAACAACGGCGAATTAGATCTCATTCTCATAGGCAAAATCTCGAGGAACTAAATAGCTAATTAGTTCTCACCGTGGAAAGCGCGGGGGCCGGCTTGGCGTTAGGGACGTCGGAGAAGAAGAGAATGGAGGGGCTGTAGGGGCGACCAGGCGACTACGGCGTGTGTGGTGGTGGTGCTCCATCGGCGGCAGCTAGTGGGGGAACGATTAGGCCTTGGGGTTGAAATGACACAGGGAAAATTTCAGCTCGCCAGCGCCAGAGAGAGAAGCTATTATATATCGTCGAATTTGGAGCGAATGGCGCGGGGTTCAAATGACTCGTGAAATTTTTCACCTCGCGTGCCCATTTCTATAGTTAATCAGCGCGGTTTAACTTGATGGCCAGCGGTGTTACATTATAGGTTCAACTATGGGGTATAAGCGTCGGTGACCCGGCGGTGATCGGTTTTCTTTGTTGCCACACGCCACCCGTACCACCGCTCACGGTGATAAGATCACACCGTTGCCACCTACCACCGCTCATTCCCACCTACCACGCCTATAAAAACAGCCCCCACGAGAGAGAGCCATGTATGGCTTAATCAGGCGCCAGGTGACCTCTTCAATTATTTGCCAATTCTCCTATCCACATATATGGCCTCTATTTGGGAGAAAGCCCTCCACATAAATATTTTATCATGGGTAGATAAAGTGTATCAGCCAGGTACTAGAAGGGTGTTTTTGAAGATTAAGCTACAACGTTGCTTACGGAAGGCTGGGTGTGATGCTCGTGGCAACGCCATTGTTGCATGGACTGCAGGAAGACGGAAAGCGGGGAGCCAAGTAGCGTGCATTCTTGTGCTTCGTCGCCGGGAGATGAGAGCCCCGTCTCTGTCGGGCCTTTGCCGCGTACGGAGAGACATTGGTTCTTCACAGTAGGTACCATCCGCCTTACTTAGATCGGTAAGTATAACGTGTAGCATTGTAACCACCTCGGGCATAGGTGCTAGAAGGGTGTTTTTGAGGTGGTTATTTCTTAATGTGTTTGTACACTTTGATTATTGTACCGTGTCAATTGTAATCAATTAATTGTAATGCTTTTGTGAAGTATGTATAATCGATTCAACCTGTAATTACTCGGGGTCGTCGGCGTAGAAATTCAATTTAATTGAAAAAATACCAAACCTTGTCCGAAAAATCTCAAACATCGTGGTTCCTTCACACGTGGCATGTGCACGCCTAAGAAAAAGTTTGAGGCCGAGACCACACGGAACGAAGATGACCCGTTGGCCCGGTAACCAACGACAAATTAAATACCGTCAACACAACACCAAAACAACCTAGAAATAGGAATTTCAACTAACATATTCCAAAGTTTTGGTGTTTATTTGGACTTGCAGGTACAAACTCATGGATGATCACTTTGGGCCAAAAAAGACAAAGAAAAAAGAAATAAAATCAACAAATAGAAAAAAAGGCCTAAAGGAGCAAATGGCAAGCCCAAATGAAATCGCAACAAAACGTCAAAACCGGGCCGGCCTGATCCACCCTACAACTTTTCAAAGCAAGGAAGCCCGGCTGCCGGGCCGGGCCGGGGCCTCGTGGTGGTGCACAAGCACCACCCAGTGCGGCCGCACCCGGCCGCCGGTTCGAGCCCAGCGGGGGGGAGGCGGTTTGTTACCTTCAAAAATGGTGAAACCGACGTGGGATGGTCGGTTTGGCGTACATGGAAGGTTTTCCTAGGTCGGTTTGGGTGTTTTTTAGCACTTAGGTCCCTCCCCTTATGTATAAATAGACCCCCTCTCTCCCTCTCATAAAGCAATAAAATTCAAAGGAGAAACCAGTCCACTTATGCAAGAGAGTAGAATTAGATCTTCTTCTTCTTCTACTTCTTCTATTCTATCTTCTAATTCTAGAGAGTGAGGGAAAAGCTAGAAAGAAACTTTGTTCTTTCTACCGAGGAGTTGTCGGTTCGCCCCTTGGTGTTCCTTGCGGTTCCTAGGAGGACGGAGTCTTAGGACTTGTCGGCACCCGCCCGGCTTGTACCTGGCGCAAGTCGCTACACTTTGGTAAGGAGTCTTGTGATTATCTTGCAGACTACTTAATTTCCAACGTATATTCCTTAGCCGTTGTAGACTTGCGGATTGGTAGATTGTTTTACGTTAGTTCTTGGTGGAGGAACTCTTTTGCCAGGGGAACCTTGGCCAACATCAAGAAGCGTGACCAATAGTGCAAACGTGGTGTTTGGACTAGCGTCCACCTACCTTTGCGGTGCATCCCACAGTTGAGGGGTAGGCGGCTTGGTCGTGACAAGCCTTGTCCGTCCTTTGAAATCCCCCACGTTCGGGCGTGTCGTAGAGCTAATTGCGGACACTATCCTTTTGGGCGTGGGCCGGTGCGAAGTGAGTAGACAACAGACTTTAGGAATCACCGCCTCGAAAACTTAGCCTATAGATACCTCGCTACTCTTAGAAAACAAACCCTTGCCTTAGGTTGACATAGACCTGAAAAGCCGGTTGCGACCGTCCCCTCGTGAAAAATACGATGCCACCGCTTACCACCGGTGAAGTGCTACAACGGTATTTCCGTGCGCTGCGGATTTCTACGTGTGCGTAAGAAACACCAACATGCATTTCTGGCGCCGTTGTCGGGATGGGTTGTCGTAGTTTTATATCGAGCCGAGTCAACCTACGTATTTGGTAGTATCCTTAAAACAAAAATACCAAAAAAGAGTTTCCTTTACCCATGGAGCAACCCACTATCCAAATCCTATCCGCTCCCAAGGGCGAGCTCGTAGAACCACGCCAATACCGCGAAGCCAATCACAACTTTCGAATATGAGCTCCGCCCGGGCTTTATAGCCATGGTTGAGGCCGAGCCTTTCGGGCTCGGAATATGAAAACTCCCTATCATCCCTTTACGGGAGTTTGAGCAGCCTCGGCTGCCCGACAATTTCCGGCATGACACATGACACACGTTGAGGTGGAAGTTGTTTCCGTTCTCTCTTCTTGAGAGAGGGCGACTCAATGGTACGCCCATAGCGTAGGGTTGGTAAGCGGAGAATGGGAAGAACCGATGGGCGGATTTCGTCCGCGGGTAGCGTTCTCTACCGGATATCCGTAATCGCGGCCTGCGACAAGAGATACTCAACTTCCGACAAATAGAGGGTGAAACCGTAGGTGCAGCACAGGGACCGATTTACCACGCTTACACGATCCGGCCCGGACCTTTCCATACCAAACCACGTGCTTTTTTACAAAGCATTTTTGGCTAGGATTGGGCCGGACGCCGCCTGCTTGCTTGATTTTAGCCGCCGGAGGGTCATTTTCACATAAAACCACAAATGAAGGAGAAGCTCTCCTAAACCGTATTCTTGAGAATACCCTCCGCTAGAACCCATCCGAGTAGAACCCAAGAAACCCGAGGAAGTCTCTTCGGCAAAAGCCAAACCTGTTAAACCTATAAAGAGACCCTCGCCCGAACGAACACAAGGAGACCGTTGCAGACGGATCTCCCGTTCTTCGAGGTTGACCTTCTCGATCAATTCGGTGACACCTCGGAAGTACGAACAATGGAAGAAACCACCGGCCCGGCTAGCCCCCGAACAACCTCGGATAAACTCTTTCTCCGTGAGTGCGTTAAGGAGCTAATAACTATAATGAGCACGGAATGGTTGCGAGAGGAAGGACCCTCTTTTCGAAGAAATTCGGATAAGTGGCCCCTCTACACCAATCCATTGCGAGATATCGGGGAAGTTTGGTGGAAGTCATGTATAACCCTACTATGGGGATAAACATAATGTCTGAAACCTTTGCACAAGCTTGTGTTGAGGAAGCTATTAGGACCCCTACAACACGGACCCTGCGCATAGCACCTCGTACCACCATTGAAAGCCGTGAGGTTATACATGAACAAATCTTCTCGCACAAAGATGTCAAGTTGTCTTTGGACTTTCACGCGTTTTTGATATCCAAGACTTCGACATCCTAATCGGGCATCCACGGAAAAGATTCTTGACCTACCAACATCCGGGGATTTAGATGTCAAACTCGGGGAAGAAAAGTTTTCTATCCCGGTTACTCGAGCTAAAAACTTCGATAATGAGAACCCTTCCTTGAGTACGACACGCCCGAGGAGGTCATGGGAGTTATGCTATATGAGAACCGTAAAATGACCTTGAAAAAGACGCCCAATTCTTCATTGAAGAAGAGGGGCGATTCGAGGGGAACTCATAGAACTTCCCAAAGAGGAAGAGCTAACTCGGCCTCCGTTGAGCTTAAACCCCTACCCCCGGGCCTACGCTATGTCTTCCTAAACGGCGATTCACAAGCACGGTCATCATAGCGATAAGCTTAGTGACGAGGGAGACTACCCAGCTAATAGCCGTTTTAGAGAAACACAGTCGGTCTTCGGGTATTCCCTTCAAGATCTGAAAGGGGTAAGCCCAACACTATGCACACATCGCATACCTATTGACCCGGACAAGGTACCCCATCATGCGAACCCAAATAAGAGGCTCAATAATGCGCGATGCGTGAAGTCGTGAAGAAGGAAGTTCTCAAGCTTCTTCACGCAGGGATTATCTATCCCGTACCACCACAGTGATTGGGTTAGCCCGGTCCAAGTGGTCCCTAAAAAGGAAGGAATGACAGTCGTTGAGAACGCTAAAAGCGAACTCATTCCACAAAGACAAGTCGGGGTGGAGAATGTGTATTGATTACGAGAAAACTTAACAAGGCAACAAAGAAAGATCACTTCCCGCTGCCCTTTATTGATGAAATGTTGGGGCGGTTAGCGAAACACTCTTTCTTCTGTTTCCTTGGCGGGTATTCGGCCACCACGGATCCCGATCCACCACGATGACGAGGAAGCAAGACCACGTTCACATGCCCATACGGAACCTATGCTTACCGTAGAATGTCATTTGGGCTGTGTAATGCGCCTGCTTCTTTTCAGCGGTGCATGATGTCTATCTTCTCAGACATGATCGAAGAAATCATGGAGGTCTTCATGGACGATTTCTCCATCTATGGTAAGACCTTTGAAAGTCATGCGAAGAACCTAGGCCGGGTCTTGCGGCGATGCCAAGAAAAAAGACCTAGTACTTAAGCGGGAAAAGTGCCACTTTATGGTCAGAAGGCATCGTTCTTGGGCACCTCGTGTCCGAGAGGGGGATAGAGGTAGACAAAGCTAAGATAGAAGTTATCGAAAAACTACCACCCCGGTGAGCGTCAAAGGTATCCGTAGTTTCCTAGGCCACGCAGGTTCTATAGAAGATTCATAAAAAGATTTTTCACAAATCGCTAGACCTCTTACGCCGCTAGCCAAGGATGTACCCTTTGACTTCGCGGATGAGTGCTTGCACGCTTTGAAACCCTAAAGAAAGCACTCATCTCGGCTCCGATCATCCAACCCCGGATTGGTCGTTGCCATTTGAAATCATAATGCGATGCTAGCGACTTCTGGTTGTTGGTGCGGTCCTAGGCCAAACCAAGGACAAAAAGCGACATTCCATCGCATATGCTAGCAAAACTTCGGCAGAGCCCAACTTAATTGCGCCCGCGACGGAAAAAGAGCTCCTAGCGGTAGTCTTTGCTATCGAAGTTTCGATCCTACTTAGTGGGCAAAAATAATCGTTTATTCGAGACCATGCCGCCCTTAAGTACCTTCTCACCAAAAAGGATGCGAAACCTGCTTTTGACTGGCTGGATTCTTCTACTCCAAGAATTTGATATAGAAATAAAAGAGAAAAAAGGGAGTAGAAAATACGATTTGCGGATCATTTGTCGGCGTATGCAGGTAACTAACATGCGAGGAACCACCAATTAGCGACTACAGCGGCGACATGCTACTCAAGGTGTCGCACTTCAACCCATGGTACGCCAAAACATTGTGAATTACATGTTTGCGGGGATACGTACCACACAGGGAGAACAAGCGGAAGCTCCAAATGGAGAGCGGCGGCACCTATGGGATGACCCATATCTCATGCACGGGGGGGGTGTGTGCGGGACGGCTTCTTTGAGAAGATGCGTACCCGGGGAGGAAGGAATGCGGATCATCGAAAAATGTCATGCGTCTCCCTACGTAGGACATGGGGAGTATTTCGCACACAAGCCAAAATTTGGCGGTGCGGATTCTTCTAGCCGGCGATATGTACGGCGACACGAAAGAGTTCATCGGAAGATGTTACAAGCTGCCGGAAGGCGAGGGGAACATCACGGCTCGTGATGCGATGCCCCTACACTACAACCTTCAAATAGAAATATTTGATGTGTGGGGCATTGATTACATGGGACCATTCGAAGTCCCATGATTGCGAATATATCCGGTGGTAAATGGAGACTCAATTAATGCGTTGGCGGTAGAAACACCATGTTTTTACATAGTCAAAACCGTCAACAACGTACCCTTTTTGGAAGCCAACATACATATAAATAATGATTTCTTGTACAAATAACCTAGTTCCACATGTAGATGTCATTATTTGTATGCGGATGTGAAACCGGAGGAAATCATTTTGAAATAACACATTTGGTCATCATCCGATCGACACTCCAAGTATGACCAATGGACAAATTGACATGACCATCATGATCTCCATGTTCTAGGATGCTTCCACACAAAATTTGAAGTCATTTGGCCACAAGACCTACATCGGCCGATGCATGACCATTTCATCACGAGACATCGACATGTGGGGACACCTTCTAGAAGAGTTGGAGAAGGCCGGGGCCCAATGGACTGCATCGGCCGACCATAGACCTTAGGGCCCAAACTCTTCCAACGTGACCTTCCACATCACTAATCCGTGGGGGAGAACAAAAAGAAGGCACTCGATTGGTCCGTCAAGGCGTCACATGGATCATAGTGGTACAAAAAGATGTCACGGCAAGTTAGGACTCAAGACCTGGCCCGGCGGTGGGGCCAACATTCCCAAAGCACTAGGGGGTGGCCCCGAGGTCATGGACCATGGTCGGCCCGACCATGGCCCATTTGGCCACCGACGCCCCCCCACGCCTACCACATTGTCACGTGATTATTTCATCGGTAGTTGATTCTAAGGCGGTTTATCCAAGAACTACGAGGTGGGATCACGCGGATCGATGACATGTATATTTGGAGTAGCCCCTACTCCACCACGGGGCTATAAATACCCCCTACCCCTTCACTTCCAAGACATGACCACAAGGAAGATCTCCACTCCTATGTAGTAGGCGAAGCCCCGCTCCTTTAGTGTAGCAAAGAGAGTGAGAGAGAGAGAGAAGTCTTCGGGGAGGAAGCCCCGGATCTGTGGGGAATCTCCTCCAAGGTGTATCTCTCGAGGGTGTACTTCTTCTAGTAAGTAATATATCCTAAGTTCTTCTATAGTTCGCATATCCGGTTTTAGTATAATAGCTATTCACTGCGTCTTCATTGGTATATTGCTTTACTTTAAGTAATTTACTTACTTCTAGTAGAGTGCTCTAGCTTTTGATCGCAGATTAGAGTAATAAGCATAGCGTAGGCGTGGTGTCTAGGTTATTCTTATCAATTATTTGCCGCTTCTTTGCTTTCGGATGGATTGTGATAGCCGGTAATAAGGTAGTGACAGACCCTTCGGTCTCCAGTATAAATCACCACGAGTTTAAGCAAGTTTCTAAAAAGGTAAGGCTCGATAAAAAAGTAGTTTGGTAGTGGTGATTGTTATCACCAATTATCTTGCCCTCCGTGATCGAGGGTGACAAAGCCACGTTTAGCTATCTAGCCTATCCGGATATCATAGCTATAGAAAACCTCTCAACTCAACTACCAAATACACACCTTGTGTCATCATAGGGCGAGTCTTGATTCTTTGTTAGTTCACTTCACGTTCCTCGTGGAAATCGATACAGGAATACTCACGGTGAAAAGCTACAACGGCGGCCCGATGAAACTGCGGTTTACCGTTGCCATACTTAGGTGTATCGGTCCTTTTAGTGGTAACACTAAAGAAGCTGTCAACAAGCTTTTTCTCGGCGCCGTTCGGGAACCAGAGTCGTCTTAACTAGAATCGGTCGCCCAAATTATCTTTTCTTTTTCTTTCTTTTATTTAATTTTTAAACCATGGATTCAACACCTATCTTTGAATTCGCGGCTCCAACGGGCGCAAGATTGGAGCCGCCACAATCATCTAAAGCCATTTTGGCGGTTCGTTTATGAGCTTCGCCCAAGTCTCATAGCAATGGTTCGGGAGAAATCCTTTTAGGGGATGAAGATGAAAGCCCCTACACGCACTTGCGTGAATTCGAGCAATTGTGTTCCGTGTCACATCCGAGGGGCATGACATGAGATACCCTTCGATGGAAACTCTTTCCGTTCTCATTAACGGGAAGAGCCAAGCGATGGTATGCTCGATTAAGTAGAAAGTGTAGGAGGGGAATGGGAAAAGCTTCAAAGCAAGTTTTGTCTTGCCTTTTCCCAATTACCCGTGTCGTCAATCTTCGAATGGAGGTCCTAGCATTCAAACAAATGAAGAAGGAACCTCACGGGCATAGCCTTTGGGCTCGTATCACCGATTTAGCATCATCCGCCGACGACCTTGGTATTTCCGACCCGGCATTATTGCAACAATTCTATTGCGGTCTTAACAAGGAATCAGCCCAACTCCTTGATAATGCTTCGGGGGTGCATTTTTGTACCTCCCGTTAGTGAGGGAAAGCATATGCTCGCCAAAATTTTGGAGAACACCCCTACACTAACGTCTATGATGAAGCTCTAGAGGAGGAACCTATCCCCAAATTAGAAATAGACCCCTTGATAGCTGAACCTACAGATCTCATCATCTCAAGAACCGACCATCGAGCCTCGAACCTAAACTACCAATAGGGAAGAGGAAACTCAACCCCCAAACTTTCTCTATGATATCGAGGATGACTTGTTTTACGATTTTTGGAAACACCTCGAATCAACCTCAATGCGAGAAGAAGTCTTACGCTAGAAAAGCTTTCGAACCTACACATAGCGTACTCAACTTGAGGAATGCTACCTCAAGGAGACGGTTCAAGAGCTTTCATCTATTATGAGCTCGAGTGGTTTGAGAAAGGTAAAGAACGCCGTCAAGTAATTCAACTTCTTTCATTTGCCACAACCATACAATGCTCTATCAATAGAACAGCCTTAGACTCCCTCTATGATCCCGCGGTTGGAGTGTGCATCATGTCAAAATCTTTGGTCGATGTCCTCCTAGGTAACGAACCCCTATGCTCAACCAATAAATTTTTAAAACTACCATCCGGACAATTGGTTGCTAGTGCGGGATCGCACAAAAATATTGCAACCATAATCAACAAAATTTCGATCCTCTTTAACTTCTACATCTTTGATATAGAGGAATTCAACCTATTGATTGGGCACCCGCTCATGAAATTCCTTGCCAAATATCGTGAAGGGAGCCTAGATATCGCCTCGGAAAAAGCATTAAGCTCTCGGTCCCCATTTCTTAATTCTACAAACACCAAACTAGAGCCATATCCCGAGCCCGATCCAATGGAGGAAGTGATGGCTACAACTCTCCTAGAAGCGTCTCCCCCAACTGGAAGAGCTCGTGAAGACTTCATTCGGGGAAAAAGCTAACCCGAGAAGAACCAATAAGCCTAGAAGAGTCGAGCCACCACCAAAACCTCCAATCGAACTCAAACCCCTTCCCTCCGGACTCAAATACGCTTTTCTCAATGGTGACCGAGAGGCCCCCGTAATCATTAGCGATACACTTTCTGCGGAGGAAAACTTTAAACTCCTCACCATTTTAGAAAAACATCAACTGCCTTAGGCTACTCTCTCCAGGATCTCAAGGGAATTAGTCCCCGCTCTCTCGCACCCATCGCATTCCAATAGACCCCTGAATTTGCACCCTCTAGGGAGCCTCAAAGAAGGCTAAATAATGCAATGAGAGAGGTAGTTAAGAAAGAGGTCTTGAAATTACTACATGCGGGCATAATCTATCCATTACCTAATAGCGAATGGGTAAGCCCCCGTGCAAGTAGTACCAAAGAAGGGAGGAATAAAAAAGTAAAAAATGAGAAAAATGAACTAATTCCTTAACGAACTGTCACGGGATGGAGAATGTGCATAGACTACCGAAAACTCAATAAAGCCACTAAGAAAGATCACTTCCCGTTGCCATTCATTGATGAAATGTTGGAACGGCTTGCCGAACACTCTTTTCTTTTGCTTTCTTGATGGTTATTCGATACCACCAAATACCTATCCATCGATGACCGTAGTAAAAACCACTTTTACATGCCCCTATGGGACATATGCATATAGGCGAATGTCTTTCGGTCTATGCAATGCCCCCCGCTTCCTTTCAAAGATGCATGATGTCCATATTCTCCGATATGATAGAAGAAATCATGGAAGTTTTCATGGGACGACTTTTCCGTCTATGGGAAAACCTTCAATGATTGTTTAGAAAAACCTGGACCGAGTCTTACAAAGATGCGAAGAAAAACACTTAGTCTTGAATTGGGAGAAATGCCATTTCATGGTTCTGGGAAGGCATAGTGCTAGGGCATAGAGTGTCCTAACGTGGTATAGAGGTGGATAGAGCTAAGATAGAAGTTATAGAGCGCCTTCCACCTCCCACAAATGTCAAGGGGATTCGTAGCTTTCTTGGCCACGCAGGTTTTTATAGACGCTTTATAAAGGATTTTTTCTCAAATAGCTCGTCCATTAACAAACTTGCTTGCAAAAGATGCTCCCTTTGAATTTAATGATGAGTGCTTAGATGCCTTTTACTACCTTAAGAAAGCACTTTGTCTGCGCCAATCATACAACCCCAGATTGGACTCTCCCTTTTGAGATAATGTGTGATGCTAGCGATTATCTTTGTCGGTCTTTGTTCTAGGTCAAACAAAGGATAAGAAACATCATGCAATCTCATATGCTAGCAAAACCTTAACAGGCCACAATTAAACTATGCAACTACTAAAAAAGAATTATTGGCCGTTGTTTTTTTGCCATTGACAAGTTTAGATCTTACTTAGTAGGAGCAAAGGTAATAATTTACACCGACCATGCTGCTCTAAAATACTTGCTCACTAAGAAAGATGCTAAACCTCGTTTAATAAGATGGATCCTACTCCTCCAAGAATTTGATCTTGAAATAAAAGATAAAAAGGGAGTAGAGAATTCTCATTGCCGATCATTTGTCTAGAATGCATTTTAAAGACGCACGAGGATTTGCCCATCAACGACTTCCTTCGAGATGATACACTCCTACGGGTCACAGACTCCAACCCCCCGGTACGCAAATATTGTTAATTTTATGGTCACGCGGGTTATGTGCCGCCCGGAGCGTGACAAGAAGAAACTCATACAGGAAAGTAGAGTGCATCTCTAGGATGAACCATACTTATATCGAGTCTGCAATGATGGAATATTAAGGAGATGTGTCCCAATGAATGAAGCAATCAAGATCATGGATAGATGTCATGGGGAGAGTATGAAGGCCATTATGGAGCATTCGAACTCATGCCAAAAATCGGCAAAGTGGATTTTATTGGCCAACAATGTACAAAGATACACAAGACTTTGTGAAGAAATGTGGAAGATGCCAAAGACACGGGAACATCAATACCCCGCGGATGCAATGCCGCTCACTAACAACCTTCAGATTGAATTATTTGACGTTTGGGGCATTGATTATATGGGACCATTCCCCAAATCACAAGGGTATGAGCACATCTTAGTGGCAAAGTGGATTATGTATCCAAGTGGGTAGAGGCACTACCTCGCCGCTTGAGATGCCGCCAGCTCAAGGAAGATGTTCTATGAAATCATTTTCCCAAGATTTGGCACTCCAAGAATGGTGATAAGTGACGGAGGAACTCACTTCACTGATAGAGGGTTCCGCAACTTTTTGAAGCAACAAGGTATAAAGCACAATGTAGCGACTCCCTACCATCCACAAACAAGCGGCCAAGCAGAAACTTCCAATAAACAGATCAAGAACATCCTGCAAAAGACAGTGAACGAGATGGGTACAGCATGGAAGAGCAAGTTACCCGATGCACTTTGGGCATATAGGACCGCAGTATAAGACACCAATTGGTATGACCCCATACCAACTTGTTGTATACGGAAAGACTTGCCACTTGCCCGTTGAGTTGGAATTCAGAGCCCATTGGGCCATCAAAAGGTGGAATATGGATCTACGGGCCACAGGGATGAATAGAAAAATGCAAATCTCGAGTTAGAAGAATAGAGGGAAAGAGCATATCACAACGCCAGAATATACAAGGAAAGAACCAAAAGGTGGCATGACAAAAGGATCAAGCAAAAGGAGTTTACACCCGGCGACAAGGTCCTTTTGTTCAACTCAAGGTTCAAGCTATTCGGGCATGGGAAGCTCAGGAGCAAATGGGAAGGACCATACCTTGTCGTCAATGCCTCAACTCATGGAGCCATCACACTTCGTGGGCGATGACGGGGAACATCTTTAAGGTAAATGGTCAACGTCTTAAAGTCTTTCATGAGCATTCTTTACCCGAACTGTAAGTAGACATGATAGACCTTATGCACTGCACTGACCGCTTTAAATAAACTTGTCAATTTTGTACATAATAATAATTCAAAAAAATATATATATATAGATAATACCCTTTCATGATCCTAACTTTCACTACACCTGGTTTTGAGCCTTTTTTACCAATTTTGGCACATCGGCCGACACTGGTGTTTGGGTCTTCTCGGACCCAAGCGCTAGGGGAATGTGCATCTAAGAGCCCCTAAAAGACGCAAAAAGATCCGAGGATCGACTTCGATGGGTTAGGCCCGCATCGGCCGATGCGTGACCATAAGCCCTTGGGCCTACGGATAGGTGGAACATCCTTTAGAAACCTTCTAGAAAGCAACTAGAACGTTGGGAAGGCCTAGCTCTAAAATTAGTGCATCGGCCGATGCGGTGCATTTGCCTCAAAACGATCACTTAACGTTAACTTTCATCCTTATCTCGGTTAGAGGAGCCGCCTCACCCGGATTTGAACCGGGGAGACGTTGGAACCCATTTCTATTTAAACTCCCTCTTCCTCCTCTGTACTCCTACACTTCCTTCTTCTATTCCACGCCATTTAAGACTCCTTGCATTCACTTTCAACCATCCATGGCCCCAACCAAGAACACCGATAAGGGAAAGATCCCAATGGCACCCCAATCCGACAATCCCTTTTCGCCTACCCTTGGTAGATCCCATCGAAGGCACGACCATAGTGAGAGATCACTCCAAAGAAGGTCCTAGTGATCGATGGCGGTAGAGGTCATTGAGGCGACTCCGATCGCCCGCTCGCCACCACCCAGTGTGTTCACCGACAACCGAGATGTGTTCGTGGATTTGACCCTTGGTCGGCCGATGCGTACCATGACGCCCGGCCGCACCGGGGTGTCCCCCGAACTCTCTCACCACGTCGTGGGGTGTCCAAGCCACGTTCGACGACTCCAAGGCGGCCAACGACGGGCCAACTTGCACCTCGGGTACCGCCATCAACCTCTCCGGGACTGCACACCCCACCGGGAAGCATCCCAAGCCTCTCCTTGTCCTACACGCCCGTCAACTCCAACAAATCGGCATGTAGTGGCAATAGGAGGGGGGGCGAGGGAAGGTGGTGCAGCCACCGCTCACATCCGAGGAGCCGGAATGCAGCACCCTCCTTTGGCTCTCCGTCAAGATGGTCCGGCGGACAAGCGACCCACCATCTATCAACGGTCGCCAGGGTAACGAAGATGAAGATCGAGAAAGAAGAAGTAGATCGTCTCCTAGGCGCCGTGGCATCACTTAGGGAGAAGAATAGAAAATTAGAAGAGAAGGTTGCCGGAGATTCCTATGGGCCATTGGGAGTTAGAGGATAAGTTTCGCACTTTGCGCATCGGCATGTGTGCTTAAACTTAAGCATCTTGCTAACGCTGTCGGCCATGAGGAGGCATTAGAGCCACCTTCTCCATAAATCTCCCATAATCAAATAAGTTAGGCACTAGGATAGGTTTCCCTTTTTCACATTTTGGCTTGATTAAATTTTCCTTTTTGTAAATGTGCCTAAAGAAAAGAAGAATTAATAAAAAATTTTTTTGTTCTTTTGGTGTTTTCCCACCAGCAGGACACACTACACTTGACGTTTCGTATTGATGTGTCGTGCATCGCGCGAAAAGCCAGTGTGGGGGAGCATCGGCCGACGTGCCAAGTTAAGGATCTAAATACTTTAATCCCGCCACGCTGATCACCTTCACGCCAAGATCATACGGGGAAAAATTTCAGCCCTGAACGGCCACAAAAGTGACATCGGCCGATGCAACAACTTTTCAAAATAAGAAAACGGTCAAGAGAAAATAGATCCATCGGATGAGAGGAGGAGAACCACGGTGGGTCGATTTGCCGGGGAGCTCCAAAAGTGGCATCGGCCGATGCCACCTTGGACCCCCGGACCCCCCTGTCAAAGATCCGGGACATCCACATTATTTGGTTTGATATATTTCTCCTCTCTGTTTTTATATTTATTTCGTATTTAATTAGTTACTTTTCTAAGTTATGAATAAAATAAAGCTAGAAGAAACACCTAAAAAAAATAAAACTTTAATGAAGTAACATTTACATGACATTTTGAAGATAGAACTTATCATAAGATTTATTTCTTGAGCAAACTTATGTTTGTGGGAAGAACATATTATTAGAAAAAAAAATATCATATTGACTAAGGTATTGTGACTTGTGATATAGTTCAAGCTTATGCATCATCCTCTTTCATTTAAAGTGCTTGGAGATTTGTTTTAATAAAATGTCATAAAACCATAGTATCACATACTCCTCAATGATGAAATACCTATCAAAGCCATATACATTACTCTTACATATTCAAAGCTCATTTAAGCTACTTGCAAGTTGTATTGAGTTGTGGCAAACCTAGTGACCCTTGTTGAGAATCATATCATGCTCCCAAGATCAAGATCACATACACTCCATATCAATATCTTTGCTTCTACACGGAAGTACGCACCACATGCTTTTTTCAGCCCCACCATTAAAGTTGCTCTATGATTTAAATGTGATCTCTCTTTACATAAATAGATGATCAAAAGAGACATGAGCTATGCAAAAATATTTAAAGAGAGGAAATAATGGACACAAGTCCGAGGGTGAGTAGAACCCACCTCTTCAAAAAAAAAAAAAAGTATATATATTTATGATAGCTATGTCTCAAATATAATAAAGTAGAAGGAGAGATCATATGTAAAAACGGAGCAAAACAAAAATCACACACACATGCACATTCTTGATCTAAGAGCATGATGTTGTTCTCCTAGGATCCTAGTTTTGATTTGTACAAAATATGCAATGCAAAGTAAGCAAACATGTTTATCCCCACCTTAGCTCCACATAGACCTTTGTAGTAAAAGGATGAAACACAAAGGGCATTTTTTATGCTCACCATTGAGTGACTTGAGAGTACCCAATTGAGGAGTATAAGTGATCTATGTGATCTTATTTTTCAATGTATATTAAAAACTCCAAGTACTAAGATGTGAATAAGGAAGATGATTAGCTTTGAACTGTTCCATTTCCCAATTCCTCAAGGATTTATGCTAGACACGACCACATATCCCACTCACATAAGAAATGTTCAGAAATAATTTTTATGAGAGTTCAATATCTCGAAGTGTTATGACTATGTTTACTTCAACCTCCTTCCTTTGCTTGAGGACAAGCAAAGATGTAAGGGTGGGGGATCTTGTTGACGGTAGAAACACCATGTTTTTACATAGTCAAAACCGTCAACAACGCATTACCCTTTTTGGAAGCCAACATACATATAAATAATGATTTCTTGTACAAATAACCTAGTTCCACATGTAGATGTCATTATTTGTATGCGGATGTGAAACTGGAGGAAATAAAATTTGAAATAACACATTTGGTCATCATCCGGTCGACACTCCAAGTATGACCAATGGACAAATTGACATGACCATCATGATGATCTCCATGTTCTAGGATGCTTCCACACAAAATTTGAAGTCATTTGGCCACAAGACCTAAATCGGCCGATGCATGACCATTTCATCCCGAGACATCGACATGTGGGGACACCTTCTAGAAGAGTTGGAGAAGGCCAGGGGCCCAATGGACCTGCATCGGCCGACCATAGACCTTAGGCCCAAACTCTTCCAACGCGACCTTCCACGTCACTAATCTGTGGGAGAACAAAAGAAGGCACTGATTGGTCCGTCAAGGCGTCACATGGATCATAGTGGTACAAAAGCAGGATGTCACGGCAAGTTCGGGACTCAAGACACGTAAACCGGCAGGTGGGGCCAACATTCCCAAAGACGGGGGTGGCCCATTGTGTCATGGACCATGGTCGGGGTGACCATGGCCCATTTGGCCACCGACGTCCCCCCACGCCTACCACATTGTCCACGTGATTATTTTATCCAAACCGTTGATTCTAAGGCGGTTTATCCAAGGGCTACGAGGTGGGATCACGCGGATCGATGACATGGCTATTGAGTAGCCCCTACTCCACCCCAGGGCTATAAATACCCCACTACCCCTTCACTTCCAAGACATGACCACAAGGAAGATCTCCACTCCTATGTAGTAGGCGAAGCCCCCTGCTCCTTTAGTGTAGCAGAGAGAGTGAGAGAGAGAGAAGTCTTCGGGGAGGAAGCCCCGGATCTGTCGGGGGAATCTCCTCCAAAGGTGTATCTCACGAGGGTGTACTTCTTCTAGTAAGTAATATATCCTAAGTTCTTCTATAGTTCGCATATCTGGTTTAGTATAATAGCTATTCACTTTCGTCTTCATTGGTATATTGCTTTACTTTAAGTAATTTACTTACTTCTAGTAGAGTGCTCTAGCTTTTGATCGCAGATTAGAGTAACAAGCATAAGCGTAGACATGGTGTCTAGGTTATTCTTATCGGTATTTTTGCCGCTTCTTCGCTTTCGGATGGATTGTGATAGCCAAGAAGGTAGTGACAGCCCCTTCGGTCTCGTATAAATCACCACGAGTTTAAGCAAGTTTCTAAAAGGTAAGGCTCCAAGAAAAGAGTAGTTTGGTAGTGGTGATTGTTATCACCAATTATCACCTGCCTCTCGTGATCGAGGGCTGACCAAGCCACGTTTAGCTATCTAGCCTATCCGGATATCATAGCTATAGAAAACCTCTCAACTCAACTACCAAATACACACCTTGTGTCATCATAGGGACGAGTCTTGATTCTTTGTTAGTTCACTTCACGTTCCTCGGAAATCGATACACCGAAATACTCCCGGTGAAAAGCTACACCGGCCCCGTGCGCGCTTGCGGTTTACCGTTGCCATACTTAGGTGTATCGGTCCTTTAGTGGTAACACTAAAGAAGCGTCCTTGATGTCAAAGTGGGTAGAGGCAATACCATGCGTAGCCGGCGATGGCAAGCACGCGACGCAAGATGTTCCATGAAATCATCTTCCCCATTTCGAACGCCACGCATGGTAATCGTCGATGACGGAGGATCGCATTTCAAGGACAAGTCATTCGGGGCATTCTTAAAAAGAGCTTCGGCACTCGCACAATATCGCTACCCCTTATCATCCGCAAACCGGCGGACAAGCCGAAACTTCCAACAAACAAATCAAGAACATCCTGCAGAAGACGGTCAACGAGATGGGGAATTTTGGAAGAATAAGCTACCCGATGCTCTCTGGGCATATCGGACGGCATACAAAGCCCCCATCGGCATGTCACCTTACCATTTGGTCTATGGCAAAACTTGCCATTTACCGGTTGAATTTGGAACACCGAGCTCATTGGGCCATCAAGAAGTGGAATATGGACGCCGACTCGCCGAAGAACCGTCGCCGAGACAAATCTCCGAACTAGAAGAATGGCGAGAAGGCGTACCCACGATGCAAAGCTCTCTACAAAGAGCGCACAAAAAGATGGCATGATCACGTATCAAATTCAAGGAATTCGCCACGGGAGACAAAGTACTCCTATTCAATTCCCGGGTGAAATTATTCGGTGAAGGGAAGCTGAGAAGCAAATGGAAAGGACCGTACACCGTCATCAACACATCGCCACACCTACAAGCAATCACAATTCAAGATGACACGGGTGAGATACAAAAGGTAAACGGTCAACGCCTTAAGCTTTTCTTCAAACCAGTCCCCGATCTTAACCAAGAGCTCGATAGAATAGATTTATGCTTTGAGAATTAATAATGATCAGCATTAAAAAAATAATAATAATAGTAATAATTATATTTATATATAAAAATAGTAAAACATAAAAAGTTATCTATGTAGTTTTTAATTAAGTATTTGCCTTTTTATTTTCCTTTTATTCTATTAAATTTATCTTTGGTCATTTGCTACACAAAGAATATTAACTTTCTAAATTAAATTAAAGCATAAACTATTTTCAAAATTCAAATTTGAGAATCAATTAGAGATCAGCAAGAAAGGAAATATTTCTCGCGCGGCAAACCCCGATTCAAAACTTTTTGAAAAGGAAACGAATGTGGACGAAAGCTCGACCGGGGGACACACTGGGTGGTGCTTACAAGCACCACTGATGCGCCCGCAAGACAGCCCGACTCCGTTAATTTTGGGATTTCACCCATCACCTTCCTCTTTCTCATAACCCGCAATGGTGAGGTGCGCTCCGTGAGATTTTAACCCCAAAAAAGAGAGGAGTGTTTGTCCTATAAAATCCACCCTCCTCCTCTCCATTCTTCACACCTCTCCTTCTTGCTCTTCTCCTCCTCTCAAATTCTCTTCTTCTAAGCCAAGAACAATTTGCAATGGCGAGATCATGCCCTTACCCTCTACAACTCCTCTCGTTCACTTTGCTCTCTCAATGAGGATGACTTGATTTTCCCTAGTGACGAGGTGGAACCATCCCCCCTGCCGCCCCTCTTGCCGTGCTCCCTCCCCCACGCTACTCATCCGGTGGAGGGGAACGGCTATGTGTCCGCAGGCAGATCCGTGACACGCAAGAGCATCCTCGGGCGCCCCACCGCCCAACGGTGGGCACCTGGCATTAAGAGGAAGGAGCCCAGCAAACCGGGTGCCCGTACTACATCAACAGGGACATCTTCCTTCCACGCCTCCGACTACACCTACCCGCACAACCGTTGTCGGTGTCGACTCTTGCCCACGTGGAGGGCGTGGGAAGGGGCTTATGAAGAAGCCAACTCCCACACCCAAAGAACATCTCCAAGCGCCCACTTCTCAGATCCCCGCGAATCCTAGAAAGGCCCCGAATGTTGTTGAGAGTCGCCGAGTAGCGAAGGCCCTTTGAGGGTACCCCGTGCTCGCACCTAGGAAGGCTCCTAATGTTTTCGAGCCGCTTCCGAGGGTACTCCGGGTCACTAAACACATTTGGGAGTAGCACGGTTCCTAAGGTCCCTTCGCTAGCAACCTTAAACGCTAGAGTTAACTCTCTAAACAAGCTAGCTTAAAACCCTAAGCGCAGAGGTAGAAGGCAGATTTAGAGAACGCCGATATCGGGGAAAGAACTAGACTCTTTCTACCTAAACTTCAAGACTAAGCTAGCTAGGGTCGCTAGAGCGGCTAATGCAGAGCGCCCACGCAGCTAGCCTAGAAGTGCTCTACCTCCTTATCAATAATTAGGCGCGCACTAGTTTAATTCTCAGTATTTCCCTTCCCGTTATTTTGTAATTTCTTCAAGTGTACTAGCCCAGTTTGAATTATTTATAAATTCAATAAAATTTTATTATTATATTATTGTCTATGTCTCCACTTGTTTTTGTCCTTGTGCAAAAAGAAAATAAAAATAGGTACAAAAACAAGTGTGGGGAGGAGTCGCAAGTCAAAGGTACGCAATTTATTAAAATTAAATTTTGACTTGTGATCTATCTTTAAGTGCTAAAACCTGAACCCAGTTAGCAAAACTCCATCTCTACATCTACCAATTGATACATGGCATGCGTACATTTTATTCCTCGCCGAGAATATCAAGCTTCGTTAAAACAACTACTCATCCCGAAAAAAACCTCGATTCATGTGTGTTGCATATGCTCTATCTAGTCTAAGTTGTTGCCAAATATGATATGGTACAAATGGATTTGCTATGACTTCGTCCGTAAGAGAAACTCAACATCCGGGAATCTATTCTTTGAAAAAAAGAGAAATGTCTTGGGCTATGCTAAAAAAAAAAAAAAATGAAAAAAATGAGATGAAAAAAATGGACAAGTATCCGAGGGCTTAGTAGAGCCCACATCTCTAAAAAAAAAAAAGAGAGAAAAGAAGAAGAAATGAGATGAAAAATGGACAAGTGTCCGAGGGCTGAGTAGAGCCCACATCTCTAAAAAAAAAAAAAAAGAGAGAAAGAAAAGAGAGGAAATAAAAGACAAAAAGTCTAGGGCTTAGCAGAGCCCACCTCTCCAAAAAAAAATTATTATAGCAATAAAGCCCATGCTTTCTTGAAAAATAAAATTTTATCTAAATAAAACCCCTGGATAAAAAGTTGATCAAAAAAGGATGAATGATAAGCACCTCTGTTATAACCATTCTATCTGGCAACCACCCAAGGCTTGGAGAAAAGCTAGAAAGCCCCATTACGATGAAAGGTAATAAAGGATGGGAAAATGCTCACAAGGCAGGTAAGGCTTGGAATAACATGTATGCAAGCTCACATCTTGGAGATTGAACCACTTTAGTCCTCGTGCCTTCACTCGAGGACGAGTAAAGGGCTAAGTGTGGGGAGTTTGTTGACGGTAACCAACGACAAATTAAATACCGTCAACACGACACCAAAACAACCTAGAAATAGGAATTTCAACTAACATATTCTAAAGTTTTGGTGTTTATTTGGACTTGCAGGTACAAACTCATGGATGATCACTTTGGGCCAAAAAGACAAAGAAAAAGAAATAAAATCAACAAATAGAAAAAGGCCCAAAGGAGCAAATGGCAAGCCCAAAAGAAATCGCGAACAAAACGTCAAAACCAGGCCGGGCCCAAATCCACCCTACAACTTTTTCAAAGCAAGGAAGCCCAGACTGCCGGGCGGGCCAGGCCCCGGTAGGGTCTTGCTACAAGACCACAGTGTGCGGCCGCACTCGCCGAGGTGTTCGAGCCCGGCCGGGAGGCGGTTTGTTACCTTCCAAAGCTGGTGAAACCGGCGTGGGATGGTCGGTTTGGCGTACATGGAAGGTTTTTTCCTAGGTCGGTTTGGGTGTTTTTTTAGCACTTAGGTCCCTCCCCTTATGTATAAATAGACCCCCCTCTCTCCCTCTCATAAAGCAATAAAAATTCAACGGAGAAACCAGTCCACTTGTGCAAGAGAGTAGAATTAGATCTTCTTCTTCTTCTACTTCTTCTATTCTATCTTCTAATTCTAGAGAGTGAGAGAGGGAAAAGCTAGAAAGAAACTTTGTTCTTTCTACCCGGAGTTGTCGGTTCGCCCCCTCGGTGTTCAGCGGTTCCTAGGAGGATGGAGTGCGGACTTGTTGGTACCCGCCCGGCTTGTACCTCTCGCAAATAAGCTTACACTTTGGTAAGGAGTCTTGTGATTATCTTGCAGCCTACTTAATTTCCAACGTATATTTCTTAGCTGTTGTAGACTTACGGATTGGTAGATTGTTTTACGTTAGTTCTTGGTGGAGGAACTCTTTGACCGGGGAACCTTGGCCAACATCAAGAACTCGTGACCAATAGTGCAAACGTGGTGTTTGGACTAGCGTTCACCTACCTTTTGCGGTGCATCCCACGGTTGAGGGGGTAGGCGGCTTGGTCGTGACAAGCCTTGTCCGTCCTTTGAAATCCCCCCACGTTCGGCTGTGTCGTAGAGCTAATTGCCGGACACTGTCCTTTGGGCGTGGGCCGGTGCCCGAAGCGAGTAGACAAACAGACTTTAGGAATCACCGCCCGGAAAACATAGCCTATAGATACCTCGCTACTCTTAGAAAACAAACCCTTGCCTTAGGTTGACATAGACACTGAAAAGCCACCGTAGCGACCGCCCCTCTGTGAAAAATACGATACCACTCGCTTACCACCGGGTGAAGTGCTACAACGGTATTTCCGTGCGCTTGCGGATTTCTCTCGCGGTGCGTAAGAAACACCAATGTACCCAAAGATAGCTTATGGATGTAATTGTCGGTCATGCTTCCGATGAAAGGGGTCATGTACCTTTGTGAAGCATGTCTACTCCCACAATGTAGAAATGTCTTGAATTTTTTTTTACAACCTTGTACACCCAAATTATGCCCCCCACACAAGATCTTAGATTTTTTTCGATCCATATTTTTATTATTAGATTTTCCTACGTGATAAACGCGATAGAAGGAGGTTAATTAAAGCTTGAAAAACTTATGAATTTTGCACCAACCTACACACCGAATTGCCTCCTAGGACACATGAGACCATGTGGGAAATTTTGGCACCATGTGGCTCTGTTAGTGGGTAACCCCGCTTTTAACTTTGTAATTACTCGGGGTCGCCGTCAGAGAAATTTAATTTAATTGAAAAAATACCAAACCTTGTCCGAAAAAATCTCAAACATCGCGGGTTCCTTCACACGTGGCATGTGCACTCCTAAGAAAAAATTTTGAGGCCGAGACCACACCGGAACGAAGATGACCCAAAGATAGCTTATGGATGTAATTGTCGGTCATGCTTCCGATGAAAAGGGTCATGTACCTTTGTGAAGCATGTCTACTCCCCACAATGTAGAAATGTCTTGAATTTTTTTTACAACCTTGTACACCCAAATTATGCCCCCACACAAGATCTTAGGTTTTTTTCCGATCCATATTTTTATTATTAGATTTTCCTACGTGATAAACGCGATAGAATGTCGATCACTATCGGTTTCGTATTTGCAAACCGGGTAGTTGTTGTCTTTTTAACGCCGGGGCTCTATTAAAACCCGCAGTGATATATTTCAAACCGACAGGTTTAGTAATATCTTTCACCGCCGTGAGATTACATGGACCTTTCTTTTTTCACCGAAGTTGTGCGTTTCAATGATGTTTACCAACTTTTCGGTTAGTACATAGAGCATTTATATATTTATGTTCGTCCATGAAAAATAAGAAGGGCATCGAAAAAATAAGAACTCGTGCCCGCATTATGATATATAAATGCAAACATCCATTGGAAAGGAACACACGATTACATATATATATTTATATATAGAGGAGCAAACCGATTACAATATCCGATTACATATATGATAACAAAGACCTTGAAAAAAGTTACATATATGATAACGAAGACCTTTCCATGAATAGATCAATGTTCTCATCAAAGTGTACAAACACATTTAAAATAAAAACGCCGAAGGTAATGTGATTCTTGCCGATGAAATTCGATGGGATTTTGAAAGCCCATCGGCGCCGTTGACGTTCCATCGGTGTTCGCGGACGTTTCTTGTGCTCGATCTAACAAGGAGGGCATAACTCGATTTACATTGAATCCACGGCAAGGATGCCTTTGAGATAATCTTTGCTCGCCCAAGCTATGGTTTCGTCCAATGACAACATGCATAGACATTCGCAAGAGAAGATCATGTTAATCTATGAAAATCTGCTTTGATCACCAAAGGAGATTTTCATTGAAGCAGATTTTCATAAATCGATATGATCTTATCCGAGAGAATGCCATGTCTCTCATATGGACATGTAAATCCAAATATCCGGCCTCTCAAGCACACGTAACCGGATGGCTCCGTGAATCTCACAAATTGTTCTAACCTTCGGGCGCCGCTCAATCTTCAAGAAGACTCTTGTAGCACCTCTTGTGTGTGAACCATTTTGGTGGCCTAAGATGCATAAGAACGATATTCATGCGTGGAGGGCTTTTTCTCCCATAGAGAGGCCATAGATATGTATGTGGAGAGTAGCGAGAGAAGATCGAGAAAGAAGAACAGCAAATGAATCAAGAGTGTCAAGAAAGAGGACCAAGAGAACTAAATTGCAAACCTAAGGGCCGCACTAGCCATTTTTATAGGCTAGATGCCGTGGTAATGACCGATCACGCCGGTTTCAAATGGCACCCCTAAGAAGTGATATGGGACGTTCACCGCCGGATAATAGGCACCGCATAAACCAAGCACCGTGGCCGGGTACGCTTGGCGAACGGCAACAGTTCTCCCCGCTTGCAATGTTGGGGTCGGGCCGCCGGGCGCATCTTGTTCGCCCGTTGACAATGCAAAAACACCGCCAGTTCTCAGTTTTAACCCGGCGGTGGTACTCCAAAAAACACCGCCGCGTAGTGAGCACCGCAAAGTGATATATGTGATCACCGCCGGTCTTTGAAAGTGCACCGGCGGTGTTATTACCGACATTGATATAACCCGCCGACGCAGCCTTGGCAGAGTTGCTCGACCTTTTCTCATGGGAAGCAGAGACACCGGTTTAATTAAGCGGAACCGTAGTGAAGACTAGAGCAACACGATTCTCAAGGTCGCAGCCGTGGCGTATCACGTGCCATGACCTACACGGCAGCCTATATATACGTAGTATACTAAAATGAAAATTTACAATACGGAGTGTACGTGGCGGTGCTTAACGGGGTTAGTTGAACTCTCAATGCATTAACGCCGAGATAAAATTAATGATTTCTGTAAATCGAATTTTTTACAGATATAATTATATTTGTTTCACCGTTTTGTTAATCACTGCTGGTTCATGTGTGGGCCCGACAGTGATCAATGAAGGTGGAGACTGTTGTCGTCCCCGCGACGCCATTGGAAACGCAGCCCAAGAATTGAGCGCAACACCGTGCGGGCGCTGAAACGCTTATCTGTCACACCCCAAAATTTCTATTTTGGGTTGTGAATAGAAAACACTAAATAAAATAAATGGTTTCATGAATTTTCTAAAATTTTCCAAGATGTAATTATTTGAGTATAATATAAATAGTAAAAAAAAATGTGTTTTCTCTAAATATTTGGAATTTAATTTGAGATGTTTTGTTGCATTCATGCTGAAAGCATTAATTTATTGTATGAAAAATGATTTATGAAATTCCTGGTTAAGCTATGGAAAGGTTTTATTCTATTTCCAAAATAAAATATTAGTTTTCGTTTTAATAAAAAAAGTATAATTTTTACTCTTGCAAATACATCAATTCAAATATATCCTTGTTCTAATCTTTTATCCATCTCATCACGTTGGCACTTTGATCTTACCTCACCATTTATAATTCCAACATAATTTCCTTTCCCATCTTTTCTTATATATATTTCCTTTCCCATACTTAAACCTTACACGTATAAATATCACTTCGGCAAGCAAGCAACCAGCCACGTCATTGATAACAGCCGCAATAGCTAAATTAATAACTCCGTCCCTTTGACTTGATGGCATGGAAACGCTGAATTATGACCAGGCATCCTAACTGAAGCTCCACTTAACCCTCCATCAAATCCCAAGATCCATGATGCAAATAGCTCCACCGCCTCCTCCACCAACTCTTCTCGGTAACTGCAGAAACTGCTGTCACCATTCATGGCTCCATCGAGCTCCACCACAGGCCTCTCCACTTCCTCTCCGGCCCTATATAAAAAAAAATCTGCCTGTGGCTTCGCATGGCTTCGCATGAGAAAACAGCATTCAGCCGGCTGCTACTTTGTCCTTCACCCCATGCTGCAGGGCCCTCTATCACCGTCACCCGCCATTGCCGAGCTCCACGCGTTGCATTGATCTCCCAGTTGAAAGCACAACAAGCTCTTCCTTCTCTTCCGTTGGAACCGTAGGACCATGCCGCATCCACCATGCTGATTTTCGCTGTGGGTGGCGACCAGCGTCGCTGCTCGCCGTGAGCACCTCGCCGCTGCCGTTCATTTGTGCCCCCATCGAGTTGCCGTTTTGGTGACTGCTTGCTAGCTGCAGATGCCGTCCAAATGGTTTCCGGCCGCAAAGTCCTGGCTCCCTGCAGCGTTCATGGTTGCGTTGAACTACTTCACATCTTCTTCCTGTTTGCCGTCATCCACCTTCCACTTCCTTGTTAGCTTCACCAGCAGCCGTCATGAGCAGGTTGAGATGATGCCTCCTCTTGGAACTCCTATATATATATATACACATATATATGCTACTTGTTCATGCGTGTTGCACTGTTAGCATCATATAATGCTACCGTCATCATTCATTTCCACCTTGTTATCCTTTCAATAATATTTTGGTCCATGAATCTCCTTACTGGAATTTGTCTCGACAATTTCCATATTTATCTCACTGTTCCTCATTGCCAGTTAGTCCTTGATATCATGTCACAATCCCATTTCGTGATTTAAATTATTTCCAATATGTTTAGTTTATTTAACATGCTATTTTTACAGTTTTAGCCCATAAACATTCAAATGCTTACATCTTTTTAATCATAGCCTCGTTTTTAGTCGTTTTTTTGCGCCACACGATCGTAGAAACAAGACCTACGCGGCGCAGTAGTCTTTTAATAAGTTGTTTATCATGCTTGGTGTACTGTTTTTATTTATTTGTATATGTTTGCTTGTATGCATGTTTGCGCGCCGGAAGTTGCCGCGATGGAAGGGAAGATGTTTGTGGATCTCAAGACCAAGAGTTTGAGTTGTGATGCATTTCTAAGCCTGAGGCAAGTGTTCTTGACCATCTTGCACCTACTTTGTTTTACTTTGAGTTAGAGTAGTTAGACCATTAGTTGCATGCAGAGTCTAAATTTGAATCCCATGTTAGGGTTTACTAGACCTTGTTATATCATCCTTGAAACCCGGTTTGGATGGGTAGATGTCATGCTTAGTTTGCTGTCATGGTTGGGATGGGATGAGTATAATTTAATTTTGACTAATGATCTATGCAACTATTATGTGGGTTGGTGATCCGTTGGTAATAGTAACATGGTGAGTAGGCAAATCCGGCAGGATGGAAAGTATGGTGGAGGTTGGTTTTTGCCATGGAATGGCGGCGATGTTGGTGGCTTTGGGTTTGTGCTTGTTAATCCTGCACGGATCCATAAGGACTTAATCTTGAAGCATGTAACCGGCTTAACAAATGCCCAGCCTCAAGGTTTTTATATGGTACGACCTGGCTAATTAATTAGCTGCCCATTTCTGTGCATTGTGGATAGTTTAGTGGCACACGAGGGAGCCTAAATCGGCGAATCCTTAGTGAATGCAAGGGGGGTGGGAACAATGAGCTTTGTAAAGGCCTTGTAGTGTGACCCCGCCGAGCACCTTGGTAGTGTGAAGCGTGATGGGGAAAAACACGACTTGTGGTGAACGCGGCGCAACCTCTCGCGAGTGCAAAACTGATATATCGGTCGTGCTCACGGTCACGAGCGGCTTGGACTTCTTCTCGACTAGATGGCTCGTTACGGTTGGGTGGCCCTGAATGGAATTCAGGTGTGGTTTGCTTGGATGGAATCCAAGTGTGGTTGACTTTCGGATGGGATCCGAAGTGTTGGTTTGTTTCTCTCGAGGAGAAGGAAGAATTTCACCTAGTAATTAGGTGCTAAGGATTTAAGGTAATAGGATGTGTCGCTTAAGCACATGTGTCAAACTTGTATAAGCCTTTCCTTGTGTTGGCCCTCATGTCATACTTTTCCTACACTTGCGGAGTACATTTCGATGTACTCACCCTTCTCTTTGTCCCCCTTGCTACCCCACCTAGACGTTGGTGTCGATGACGTGGAGTACATTGAAGACGGTGCTTTCGACCCCGATGAAGTGTTCTAGGCTGGTGGTGCCCCCGGTCAACCTTCCTGTGAAGATGGTGCCCTGTTCCGCTGAAGTTCAATAAAGTCTATGTAACTTTCTTTTAGACCCACGGGTCATTTTGTAATGATGTTATCGTTAAGTAAGAACATTTGCTATGATACTGTAATGAAGTCATCATATGTATGAATAAATTGATCCTGGCATACATATGATCTGCATTCGATTTTGTCCTTAAAATCGGGTGTGACATCGGCCAGTAGAGAGATCGTGCGAATTCCAACTGGCGATCGTGTGAATTCCATGCGGTTGCTTTGACGCCGCGTTCGATCATGGGGAAGTGGAGCGCCGCCGACTCACTATTTAAGCACACCTTCGATCATGGCGATCATCCATTCCGATTCTCATCCGGCCACATTCTCTTTGCATTCTTCACGCCATGGCTGCCTCAGCTCGGGGATCCAACAAGCGCACCGAGGGGAGGAGATGGAGGCGGAGGACAAGGGCAAGGAACCGATGGTGGAGGCGCCGGCGGCCGACCCCGGCCCGACTCGACCCGACTCCGACTCCGACTCCGACTACATCTCGCCCTCTCCTAAGCGGGACCTCCGCATGGACCTTCTAGCCACCCGGCTAGAGGCGGCGCCGATGATCTTGCTGCTCGGAGCGCATTCGGGAGGTGATCGAGAGGGATTTCACCCTCGATCGTCTCCATCCCGCCTTCAAGATGCTAAAGGAGCCGGGCGGACGGCCATCGTCTTCTTCCAAGGGTGGAACCACCCTGGAAGAAAAAGATGAACCACTACGCCCCAAGGTGAAGCGGTGGCGGGGATCGCCCTCAAGGCCTTGGCCAAGAAGGACGACGCCAGCTGAGGAGGAGGAGGAGGAGGAGGAGGAGGAGGAGGGCGAGGACTAGGCCGGCGGCCTTCCTCTTTTTTATTTGTTTTTTTATCATTTTTATTATATGTTCTTTTTTTTTTTGTTTTTATATATTAATAAAATAAAAATTATATATATTATTGTTGTGTGTTGCTCCCTCTCGTCCCTCGAATACATTTTCGTTCAAAGAGCGATTTAAATTAAATAGCGCTTAAATTTGATTTGAATCTTAACTTGTTCAATGTAAAATTTGTCAAAAACAAACAATTAAGCGTCGGTTGTGCTTTGAAAAATACGATCGCCGTTGAGTGCCGAGGAGACGGCCATTGGGCGCAGCAAAGGCCGTTTACATTTTCCCCGAGGAACCGTCTTTGGAAACGCCACATTTATACCCCGCCCCCGGCGCCCCCACCCCGTTATCCAACACTAACTTCTCTTTCGTGCCCCTCTCACAGAAAGCGCCGGACTTCGCCGCCCACGATCGTCGACATGGCCGCCACCCGGGAGGAGATGAAGTTCGTGGAGCGCCTCGCGCCGCCCTCACCAAAAGCTGAACGGCCCGGCCGATGACGTTATTCGCCAAGGGTGAATCTGCCCTCGAGGGAGAGGGCCAACTTCTACGCCCTCGGATCGACTCTCCGGCCGATACCCTCGCCCGAAGGGATACCGCCAAAGCGGGAGGAGGAGGCCGGGAAGGCGGCCAAGCACGCTGCCAAGAAGGCCAAGAAGGCGGCCTAGGTTCTCTTCTTTTATTTGTTTATGTTAATTTACGTTGTCCGATTTGTGTGGATGTGTAAGATACAATGATCCGTGTGGTTAATTTGCTAATGGTTCGGTTGTTGGTTAACACATTTGCATGGCAACCTCTTTATCTTTCGTTAATTTGGGTTCCTTTGTTTCCTTGAATCGGTTTATTATTTATTATGATGCGTGTCAATCTTAATTTTCTATCATTTGTGTTCAACTGTTCCCTCGTCTTAGAAACCGCGCGGGCCGAAGTCCTATCCTATTTATACGTACATAACCCCCTGTCTCCGGTCCGCTCTCCAACACTCAGCTCCCCAAACTCACTCCCCCTCTACCCGTTTTCCACAAGAAGCCGGCCGGGTCCGTCACGCCGCCGACAACCGACATGGATTCCGACCGGGCGGAGAAGTACATCCCTGCATCGCCTCGGCGTCGCCCGCAACAAGCTCAACGGCCAAGGCCGACCAAGTTGGCCCGCCAACGGTGAATCACCACTTGGAGGAGAAGTCCAACGACATGGCCGACCGGGCGGAGAAGATCATCCCCGACGCCTCGGGCCGCAACACACAACAAGCTCAACAGCCCCCGACCGACCAAGTTGGCCCGCCAACGGTGAATCACCACTTGAGGAGAAGTCCATCATCGGCGTCGTGATCGAGTACTTGGCCGATAACCTCGCCGAGGGATACCGCCAAACCGGAGGAGATGGAGTCGGCCGCCAGGAAGAAGGCAGGCGGGTGGCCAAGAAGGCCAAGAAGGCGGCTTAATTAGGCCGGCCGCTTTCTTTTTATGTTAATTTATTATATCAGTTGTTTTCTATGACAGTTTAATTTGGTTTGTGTTGTTTGTTAATGGATCGGTCGTTTGTTAATCTGGACTGATTTTCGTTGTTTGTTTTCTTGTTCGTTGTCATTGTATTTTGCTTCCCCTCCCAAATCAATCGCTATCGGTTCTAATTCAGCCCGGTTGAGTCAATCTTCAAATCGCTATCGGTTCTAACTCAAACCCGCGAGTGATCTCAGTGTCCATCAAGACCTTTGCCGGGGAATGATTCAACCCGGTGGTGATCTAAATCTTCACCGCCGGATTTAGTCGAGCTCGTGGAGTTTACGGGTTTGTCCGGCGCTGAACGGCTCATCATTTGCCGGGTGTGGTTCATCGCTCGCTGGTGGAATAAATTTCGGCAAAGTGATACCGGCGTAGTGATGAAACGAATCAGTAGTAGTGATGTGTGACAAACTTATAGACTTATGTGCACAGATGTCTCAGAACCTTCCAAATGATGTGGTAAACTCTTAGTTTTAAAGCTTTATCTACTTTTTGTTGTTATTAGCTGTAAAGCTTGGTTCTCATATAATCCTATTCTCTGCAATACTTATAGATAGAGGAGTATGGCATGAGCTATGCAGGATACAGTTTTGAAGCCATTTTAAACCAGGCAATGCATCGATTGGGTTATCAGTGGAAATATGCTTATAGATACACGATATTAACTACACATGGATATCAAGCAAAGGTGATAGCGACTAAGAGGGGAGAACCATACATTGCTGAGCCACCATTAGTCGTTGTTAGTCACCCTTGTCCTACTAGTTGTTTGGCAACAGAGAGTGCACTGCTTTATACTTTGGAATGCATCGATACGATTATGGGATACAAGATCGGTGATCTACACTACACAGATCTTGTACTGCAAGAGAATCCTCGCTTTGGAGATCAGTAGTTGGACATGTGTAATTAACTTCATGGTTGAACATCTAGTTTATTATAATTTTTACTTAAGTTTTTATGAACATGATGAATGGTTAGTTGTAATTTGTAAGCTCCAAATTAGCTTCTTAGTTTCATTTCTTAATATCTGCGTATAATATTCAATGCAAGCAAACTGTAAAAGAAAAGAAAAAATAAATTAAATAAAATAAAATAAAACAAAATGAAACATGTAGTCCCGGTCTGTATTACCAACCGGGACTAGAGTTGTGCTACGTGGCAGCGCATGGCGCATGCTTGGCGAAGCCTCTTGTCCCAGTCTGTATTACGATCCGGGACTAGAGTTGTGCTACGTGGCAGCGCATGGCGCATGCCTAGCGAGGCCTCTTGTCCCGGTTGGTAACACAAACCGGGATAATAGGCCCAACAGTTATCCCGGTTTCCTACCCAGGACCAAAGGGGGGCTTTAGTCCCGGATTAGCAACCCCGGTTTGCATACCGGGATCAGACGGGGGTTGCGACCCGGGACTAGAGGCCATATGTGCACTAGTGGCAGTAATCAAGCATGGCAGCTAGTCTGCAAGTCAAAGGAAAATGGAGGCCTGGGGATGCCAAAGGCAGCATGGCAGCTAGTCTGCAAGTCAAAGGAAAATGGAGGCCTGAGGATAATCAATCTGGAAATGCAAAATCAAGCTTTGCTGATGAAAAATCTACATAAATTTCTACAACAAAAAGAATATCCCATGGGTTAATCTGGTTTGGGAGAGGCACTACAAGAATGATAAGCAGCCAGGAACAGTCAAGAAAGGCTCCTTTTGGTGGAGGGATGTGCTAAAAGGCCTGCAAAATTTCAAAAGAATGACTGCCATCCATGTCAACAGTGGAACAACCTGTCACTTCTGGAAGGACAGATGGGAAGAACAAACTCTGAAGCCCAATACCCCCAAGCATTCTCCTATGCAAAGAATGGATTAATCACTGTCAACAAAGCATTCAGTCAGAATGAAACCATTGAACTGTTCAACCTCGCACTATCACAAACAGCACATGAACAGATACAAGACATTCAGCAGCTAATGGAAGGATATAAGAGGAATCAATCAGAAAACGACATATGGACATTATCTGGAAGCAGTCATCACTTCAGAACAACAAAGGTCTACAAATCCTTGATGACACATCAACTCACTGAACCAGCGTTCAAATGGCTTTGGAGAACATATAACCAGCCTAAACACAAAGTGTTCTTCTGGTTATTACTGAATGACAGACTGAGCACGAGAAACATCCTAAGAAGGAAGCACATGGTCATTGACTCCTTTAATTGTGAATTCTGCTTAAACCACACAGAGGAAACAGTAGAGCATCTCTTTTTGGTCATGCCCCTTTGCACAAGACTGCTGGGGAACACTAAACCTGCAGACAGTGTTACAAGGTGACACATTTCAGAACATAGATGCCCTCAAGAACCAGCTACAGTCTCAATTTTTCATGATGGCGATCATATTAATGTGTTGGACGATTTGGACAACAAGGAATGAGATTATTTTCAAAGGCAATCAGCTGTCAATCCTGGAGTGCAAAGCACTATTCTTCAAAGAACTTAGGCTAGTCACCCTAAGGATCAAAAGTAGCTTGACTCTCACCTTTGATCAATGGTATCAAAGTCTAGTTTCCTCTTTGTTCCTTATTTTCTTTACAACCTTTTTTTTATCCAAATCTGATCTTACGGGACAGACTCTGTAACTTTGTTTTATTTTATAATAAATCTTGCAGGGACCCAGGTCCCTCCAGTTCTTTAAAAAAAAAAAAAGATATTGCAATGCACCAACCAGCAACCACGCTTCGAGGTATGACAGGTGTCCCTATGTCTAAGATGATCTGAGAGCACTCGGATCTGCTTTGGACCGATGAGATGAGAAGAAAGTTAAGTAGTGACTTTACAGAGGCAAGTCACTGAATCTCGATCCGGCCAGGAGAGGAGAGGCGAGCGTGGAGTGTAGTGCGCCCGTGCACGACCAGCCGGTGATCGGTGACGGGGCAGCTTGGTTGGTTCGCTGGTCACTGTTACACCGCGCGGGTAAGCTCCTCGTGACTCGCGCTAATGCAGCGAGGCCAGGCGAAGCTGCTGAGCGCCGTCTTTAAATCTTCAAATAGGTCTGCCTGCAGCTTTCAGTTGACACCTACTTCTACTTATTATTAGTGGAAGATTGCTCACACAACATACCTGCTCCTCGTACTTTATCTATTAATTAATGATGATTTCATGATCATCGGCACATCGCTAAACATATAAAATCTTCTTGTCTTTGTCACCCGATGACACTAAAAAAAGGGCCTGATAGGTGTGAACCGTGGTGCCCGACTTCCTTTACTTGCTCCTTCCGTCTAAAAATAAAAGTCATTCTCACTCTATCAACTTCTCAACTTTGACGACGAAACACTTGTAAATGGAGTAGGTTAGGAACGCCGGGCTCCCACGCGACTCCGCCCAGGGCGACTTCGTAGCCGCAGCCGCCACCGCCGCTGAACCCCGTTCTCTCACCTCCGGCCTCCCGCCGGTGGAGAAGAGGAACGGGGGTCCATCGTGTTAGTAGATCTACTATTTTTCGTAGAGTTTTAATCGAGTCCACCTAGGTTTAGGGTTTGCTCGACGTCGATGTTCGGCGGCGGAGTTAGGTATTGCGGAGGAGTGTGGCTTCTTTGCGGCCTGTTTTCCCGGGCGACAGCGACGTTGGAAGCGGAAGCGGCGGCGGCGGCGCAGCGGAATAATTTCTTCCGGTCTCTTCCGTTCTCCGATGGCGATCTACTCCGACATCAATGTGGAGGCTGGGGAGACCTATCCAGGAGTTGAGGGCCAGTGCATCGTTGTCTTCTTCAGGTGATGATGTTGTTGACCCTGTTAATCTCGAGTAAGATGTTCTTTAGTGAAAATCTGAGCTTTGCTCGGGTTGCCGGCGATGGAATCAAAGGATGCGTCGTGGGAGGAGTTGGCCGATGCGCCTGGGAGGCAGTGTCGGCTGATTCGCCCAGAAGTAAGTCCTCCTCTGCGGCCTCCACCTTGTGGAGTTTGGCTCTGGTGCCCGACGACGATTGGGAAGCAGCCGATGGCGGTGACGAAGTGCAAGAGCAATCCTTCTCCGGTTTAGCGGATGAAGATCCATACGCACACCTTAAAGAATTCGAAAGCGGTTGTGTTCTTGTCGGGGTATTCCCGGCATGACACAAGAGACCATTAAATGGAAGTTATTTCCGTTCTCCCTTAAGGGAAGAGCAAAAAAAGTGGTATGCTCATTACGTAGAAGCGTAAATGGAAATTGGGATGAACTTCTAGAAAAATTTTGTCGTGCTTTCTTCCCACTTTATAAAATTGCAGACCTTAGACTTGAAGTGCTTACATTTAAACAAAAAGAGAAGGAGACTCTAGGAGCAGCCTGGGCTAGATTCACAAGCCTTACCAATTCTGGCCCAAACCTTTCCTTACCAGACCATGTCCTGTATTATCATTTTTACCTCAGCCTTAATAAGGAAGCTACTCTGCATCTAGACATTGCTTCAGGTGGTTCATTCTCACATAAAATTGCTAGTGAGGGAAAAGCCATTCTTGAGAGAATCCTTGAAAATACCCCATACACTGGCATCTATGATGAATTCCCCGAAGAAGAAGTCGAGGTAAGCCCCGAACCAATAGAGGGACGAACATGTAACCAAATTGGAAAGTCCAATTAACACATCTAATAATTTGGTTATTGAAACACCTCTCGATAAGGGAATACAAAGCCAATTAGAGGATGATGAAACATCTCCTTTAGAGCTTCCCTTTGAATTCGAGGAAGATATCTTTGAAGATTATGGAAACACCTCGAACTTTCCTATCCAAGCAAGACCTCTAGTAAAGACCACACCACATGATCCAATAGAAGAATCTGTTAGCATAGAACACCTCAAAAGCCTTTCAGCAATTATGAGTTATGAATGGCTAACCGAAGCGGAGTTATCACCCGAGATTGCTCGAGTCACCTCCCCTTCAACCATTCTTCTATGCCAAATTAGAGGGTCCCGCTAGAAAAGTCCACTACAATTCTTACGTCGGGATAAACATTATTTCAAAAGAGTTGGCTGATATTCTTTATCCTCGACACGTCCTTAACTACATCACAAAAACTTCTACAAGGCCCATCGGGATTTATTCTTGAAAGCCATGGAGTTTTAAGGGCTATTCCTGTTAGAATCAACAACTCTGAGTTATGTTCAGATTTTCATATTTATGACATCTCAGAAGTTGATCTCTTGATTGGCAGACCAATCATGAGACTTTTTGTCAGGCCCCCACTGTAATGGGTCCTTAACCTTACGTATTAGTGCCAGGATCACGTGCTAATACGTTGCTAGAAACAAGAGTGGACACAGATTTATTTAAAAGGTGCCTAGGAGCTTTTTTGATAGGATAAATAGGTCTTACATAAGTGGCCCGAGGGTCACAATCTTATTACACAACGGTAGGTAGGCATAGGAGTCTTTGTGGCACTTTATTTATCGAGTCCACGCTGGCGTTTAGTGGTCCTAGTCTACCACACCCACAAGCATACTTGAGCGTAGGTCGAAACTCTAGTATCAACATCATAGTCCTAGCAAAGCCGAAAACATCACATCTAATCCTCTGCGGAAATCCTCACGATCATCGTAGCCGAAGTCCTCCCTAAGCCCGAAGTCCGAAAATATCAACGGGTGAGTACAAAGGTACTCGGCAAGTCCAAACCTAGGGTCGATGGTTATTAAGGGTTTTGGGCCCTAGCGAGGGTCTCTAAAACTGCCCTTACTAGTTCTCGATCGGGTTATGTGGTCGTCGCTTCACAAGGCACAAAGCGGTTAGTATCAAGCGAGGATTAAACTAATCATAGATGATCCGTCCTAGCGGTTGCCCATTCCAAGGGCGTGGCTATTGAATAGATTTAAATAACTCTCTGCAGAGGGTGTACAATTTTCCCCACACGATGGGCCAGACTCTCCCTCGTGATCGGCGGGCAAGAATAGTCCAACATGATCCCATCGCTTGGTAGCCATCCTAGGTTTCGGTATAATCCTACCCACGACTTCTCGGGGTTGGAAATGGAAAGATCACCTAGCATCCCATTAGCACACAGCATTGCGGAAGATCACCTAGCATCCGCTAACTCATAAGTTTGTATACAATATCATCATTGCGCCAATTGTTTTACGTGGAGGATCACATAGCAACCACGCCAACCCGACCTCGGAAGATCACCTAGCATCCGAGTCGCCTCCCGATAGATCATTGCTTACATAGGCCTCCTAGGTTAGAAACTATACTTTGACCTAACGGGGTGTGAGATCAGTCGTCCCATCTCGGCGTGTGGGCATGCGAATATCGTACTAGGGGATGGTCTATGAACCGGTCCTTAGGGAGGCGAGCATCTCTTCGCGGGATTCATCCCCGATTGTGACTAGTCTACCTCCATGTAGACTATCACCACTCACCTTTTTGTTGGAGGGTTCACATTATTAATAAGGTTACCTTGGTCTCACTTAGTCATATTACATCATCATGCGTCACATTATTCACATAGCAGCTTAAACCATGATCATCATCTTATAAAAGTGGGTTGATTAATTAGGTCAACATTATTAAGAGGGGGGGTAAGGACTTGCCTTGGTTACCGTTGTCGTCGCGCCCGAACGTAGTCGGGATCGTCTAGTTCCTGGTTGAGGTCTTCGTCGGCTACTCTCGCGTACGGCGGTGATTACACAAAATTAATAGGGCAATTGAATAGCGACAAAATGAACCATGTGATAATATATAAAACTAGTAGCAATGGATAAAGCTCGAATTTAGATAAATAATGAAGTGGTTTGACCCAATTTGGAGTTACGGTTCGGAAGTTATGATTTTTCGAAGTTTAATTCGATTAATAAACAAGGTGGGATTTTTATGTCATTATTTTATTAATGTAAAAATATAATAAAAATCATGACAATCATCTCCACATGATCTAGTTTATTTACATTTTTTCCTGGAATTTTCTCGAGGTGCGGATTGGTACTTATAGCATTAGGGGTACACAATCTCGGGTAGACCTAGCAATTTCACCTGTTTTCTCTTGTACTCGCCCCGCCGCCCGACCGGTGGGTCCGGCCTGGCCCATGTGACCGTAACAGGGGAGAAACGGCGGCGTGATGGGGTGCCACGCGCCGTCGTCTAGTTGGCTCCGGTCGTCGCCGTTACGGTGTCCCGACGGAAGTCGGGCGCGGCCCGTCCCGTCGTGCCCGACGGGCGCGCCCGTGTTCGCCGGAATAGCCTTCTGTTCATGAAGGCTCACTGCGAGGGGTCCGTGGGGTACTCCACGCCGCCCGGACTTCGGTGTGGTGGTGGTTTGGGCTGCGGTGGAGGGGCTCCCACCTCGGCGGGCGGCGTGAACGGGCGGCGGTGGCGCCGGTGGCGGCTAGCGGTGGCGCTTTGTCGCACAATAGAGCTTGGAGAGTGAGGGAAAAGATAGGAGAGAGGTTTAGGAAGCGTGCCAACTTGCCAATTACTTTCGGCGTCGACCACAGCGGCGCCTTTCGTGACCCAGCCCCGGCGGGCGGGATTTGGATTTGGGGAAAACTCGGACTGCGGTCGAGGGGAAGGGGAGAGGGTTAGCTAGCGTGAGCACCATGTGTTCCTGTCCTTGCGGGCTCGCTCTTTGGGGCGAGGTCCGCAGGCTCGCCGGGAAGGGCTATTTATAGCCCGCGCCGGTGTGGTGTGCCGAGATATTTCCGCCCGCGCCCCGATCTTTTTCCAAGAACTCGCGCCGTGCTCGTGGACTCCCGGCTTGCTCCTCCGCTCTGCCTCGGTGTCCGGATCCCGGCTGGCTAGCCGGCCATGGCGGTGGTCGTTGTCGGGGCCACCGGCGGCGTCGGGCAATGGCGTCGGTTCCGTTTGTGCGGGTGCATGAGCTGGCCGATGCTCGGCAAGGCGTGCGTGCCAATTCAGCCGCGGCCCAGTGTTCCGATCGTCACGCTTTGTCTTTGCGGTGCGGGCGGGGGCTCGCCGGCAAGCTCGAGTGGGCTCGGCGGCGCGGCGTCGCCGCCGGCGCCAGGCGCCTTGGGTGCGCACCGAGCTGGCGGCTCGCGTTCGTCCGGTTCTCTTGAAGGCTAATGCTCCCTTTGCTCCCGGTCTCCTCCCTCTCTCGGCTCGCGTGACGGTGGATCGGTGGCCGGGGGCCGGCGGTGTGCCCGAGCCATCGTCGACATGGCCGGGGAAGAAGAAGGGGAGGCAGGTCCGCTCGTTGGTGATGGAGAGGGGGAGAGAAAGGTGGGCCGAACGGCTCGGGCGTGTTGGGCCGGCCCACGCGGGAAGGAAAGAGAGGGAGGGAGGGAAGGAGAGAAGGGAAGTGGGCCGGGCTGGTTTGCTCTTCTCCTTTCTTCTTCTTTTTCTTTTCCCTTTTCTTTTCTTTCTCTCTTATTTTCTTACTCCTTTATTCTTTTATTATTGTAACTCCACTTTAGGTCTTACCAAAAATTGCCAAATAACTTTGAGGTGTCAAAATAAATGGAAACTTCCAAAGTGTTGGGTTAAAAACACGATTATCGAAAAGTTCAAATTTTTAGCGGATTTTAAAACGGGTCAAAAATCGGGGTGTTACACTTTTACAGGAAGAACCATTGCGAGGTCACTTAGACTTCAAGGTTGGGAATTCCACCATGACTATTCCTCTTGATCGATCTATTAATACGATAGTGGAATCCAGATCCGAACAAGACCCTATTGAGGAGGTCTTAATGGCATCTCTACAAGAGATGGCCCAACCATCCTTCGACATTGAACACTTCGTTGAAGAAGAAGAAGAAGAGTTGGTAGAACCCATTGAGCTAGACGAAACTGAACAGCCTCCACCTCCTCCAATAGAATTAAAACCACTTCCTCCTGGCTTAAAATATGTGCGCCTTCATAATAATCGAGAAACTCCCGCCATTATCAGCGATAAGCTTTCCCAAGAAAGAGACAGATAAACTTGTCACTGTCCTAGAAAGACATAAAAAAGCCATAGGCTACTCACTTGGAGACCTCGGAGGATTAGCCCCAAACTCTGCATGCATCGTATTCCTATTGATCCAGATCCATCACCCTCTAGGGAACCACAACGTAGACTTAACAGAGCTATGCGAGAAGTTGTTAATAAAGAAGTCCTTAAACTCCTACACGCTAGGATTATTTATCCCGTGCCACATAGCGAGTGGGTTAGCCCTGTCCAAGTTATGCCAAAGAAGGGAGGAATGATGGTTGTTAGGAATGAGAAGAATAAACTTATTCCTCAACGAACCATCACAGGGTGGCGCATGTGCATTGTTTATCGAAAACTCAACAAGGCTACAAAGAAAGATCACTTCCCGTTACCCTTCATTGATGAAATTTTGGAACGACTTGCAAATCACTCTTTCTATTGTTTCCTTGATGGTTATTCTAGTTATCATCAAATTCCAATCCACCCCTTTGACCAAAGTAAGACCACTTTTACATGCCCGTATGGAACTTATGCATACCGACGAATGTCGTTCGGATTATGCAATGCTCCAGCTTCTTTCCAACGGTGCATGATGTCTATTTTCTCTGATATGATTGAGAGAATCATGGAAGTGTTCATGGAAGATTTCACTATCTATGACAAAACTTTCGATGATTGTTTGGAGAATTTAGATAAAGTCTTACAAAGGTGTAAAGAAAATTCCTTAGTCCTGAACTGGGAGAAATGCCATTTTATGGTTCAGGAAGGAATAGTACTTGGACACAAGGTGTCCGAACGTGGGGTAGAGGTGGATAGAGCAAAGATTGAAGTTATTGAACAACTTCCACCTCCCACAAATGTGAAAGGAGTCCGAAGCTTCTTGGGACATGCAGGGGGGTTCTATAGGCGTTTTATCAAAGATTTTCTCAAATCGCTAGACCCCTGACTAGTCTCTTAGCTAAAGATGCACCTTTCATCTTTAGTAGTGAATGCCATGAATCATTCCAAATCCTTAAAAGAGCACTCACTTCAACTCCAATTATTCAACCACCTGATTTTAATCTTCCTTTTGAGATCATGTGTGATGCTAGCGACTTTGCGGTTGGTGCCGTTTTTGGCCAAACCAAGGATAAGAAGCATTATGCTATATCCTATGCTAGCAAAACCTTGTCTGGAGCACAGCTCAATTATTATACCACTAAAAAAGAGCTGTTGGCTGTTGTCTTTGCTATAGACAAGTTTAGATCTTATTTAGTGGGGGCAGAGGTAATAGTTTACACAGATCATGCTGCTCTTAAGTACCTCCTCACTAAGAAAGATGCTAAGCCTCGGCTACTTCGATGGATTCTTCTACTCCAAGAGTTTGACATAGAAATCCGAGATAAAAAGGGAGTAGAGAATTCGGTAGCTGATCACTTGTCTAGGATTCCATACAAGGAGACACATGAGCTACCCATCAATGATTATCTAAGGGATGACACCTTGCTCATGATAACACACTCCGATCCATGGCATGCAAACATCGTGAACTTTATAGTGACAAGATATGTCCCACCTGGTGAAGACAAAAGAAAACTAGTCTATGAGAGTCGTCATCACCTATGGGATGAGCCTTATCTTTTTCGAGTTTGCGCCGATGGGTTATTGAGAAGATGTGTTCCTATGGTCGAGGCTACTCAAATTATGGAAAGATGTCATGCCTCGCCATATGGAGGACATTATGGAGCATTCGCACGCATGCCAAGATATGGCAAAGTGGTTTTTCCGCCAACGATGTATGCGAGATACAAAGGAATTTGTCGAAGATGCCACAGATGCCAAAAACATGGAAACATAAATACACGAAATGCAATGCCTCTCATAAACTATCTCCAAATTCAACTATTTGATGTTTGGAGGATTGATTATATGGGGCCATTTTCTAAGTCTGGAAATTTCGAGTACATCTTGGTGGCCGTAGACTATGTATCCAAATGGGTAGAAGCAATGCCTTGTCGAACAAGTGATTCAAAACATGCAAAGAAAATGTTCCATGAAATCATATTCCCTCGTTTTGGTACACCTCGGGTGGTCATAAGCGATGGAGGATCCCATTTCATCGATAAAGTCTTCCGAAAGTATTTAGCGAGATCATGGGATTCGTCATAACGTTGCAAAACCATACCATCCTCAAACTAGCGGTCAAGCGAAACATCTAACAAACAAATCAAAAATATTCTACAAAAGGCGTGGATGAAATGGGGAAGACATGGAAGGACCGGCTTCGGATGCTTTGTGGGCTTACCGAACCTGCATACAAGACACCTATAGGCATGTCACCTTATCAACTTGTATATGGGAAAACATGTCATTTGCACGTTGAATTGGAGTTCAAGGCTCATTGGGCGATCAAGAAATGGAACATGGATCTCCACCTAGCCGGGCGAAGCGTCGATGCAACTATCGAGCTAGAAGAATGGAGAGAAAAGGCTTATCACAACTCCAAGATCTACAAAGAGAAGAAAAAAGATGGCATGATAAGAGAATCAAGCACAAGGAGTTCAAGCACGGAGACAAAGTTCTACTATTCAATTCAAGAGTAAAGCTCTTTGGACATGGTAAGTTGCGAAGTAAGTGGGATGGACCAGTATAATGTCGTCGACACGTCAACGCATGGAGCCATCACCATCCAAGATGATATAGGTAACACGTTCAAGGTAAATGGACAACGTTTGAAAGTTTACTTAGAGCCACAGATCAACATGGTTGAGGAGCTAGATGTAATTGAGTTTATATGATTATTATATTAAAACACTCTAGACAACTAATGCTTAAATGCCTAACCTTTTAATCAGTTCCACAAGCTTTGTTGTCTATTTGAGTTTTGCGGGATTCATGGGAGAAAGACGTGATAGGATGACACCCTCATCGCTGTCTACCTCAACTTCCACATCATCAACATCCCGACATGTCAATCTAGCTTGGGGAGAGCACCCCGAGTTATCACGATAAGTATCTCTTACTATATATTATCTGGCTATATATCTTTTTGCTTTGTTTGATAAGAGTCTAGTGTTTAAAAAGAAGAGTCTCTGTTAGAATGTGAGAATAAATGATCTAGAGGGAGTATCCACCAGTTTGCTTTTGCTCAAATAAAATAAACCTTAAGTTTGAAAATGATGAATAGTTGCTCTGCCGTAATTCCTTACACGTACCTAGTTTTCAACCTTGAATTCTCCCAAGTTTCAGATAAAACTGTTTTGACACATGATTTACTTTGAATTAGAAAACTTGTGGGTAGAAAATGCTTGATCTAAGTCTAGGTGATTGACGGATATGATATATGAAAGGTTGAGTCGCTATTTATCTTGTTCCTAGTGATACTAGAGTCCTGGAGAATTATCTTTAAAATTAAAAAGTGCTACATGATGAGTTCCTGTATGTGAGTGTTCTTACCATATATATACCTCTTACAACCTACACTCCACTCATATATGCTACTTCTATCCTGGAAGTACGCATCCATCATATTCCACAAAAAGCCCATCATTGCTATAATGCTCATAGTTCTTGCTACTTGTCTCTCCAAAAAAAAAAAAAAATGAGGCTTGGGTTGTATTCAAAAGAAAAAGAAAAAAAAGAGAGAGACAGAAAGGGGAGATGAAAAATGGACAAGTGTCCTACGGCGAGTAGAGCCTACCTCCCTAAAAAGAAGAGATGAAAAATGAACAAGTGTTCGAGGGCGAGTAGAGCCCACATCTCTAAAATAATAAAAGAGAGAGAAAAGGGGACACAAGTCCGAGGGGTGAGTAGAACCCACCTCTCTGAAAAAAAGAAAAAAAAAAAAAAAAAAAAGAAAAAGAGAGAGTATACAACCCAGGTTCTCTACAACATATCCAATGGAGAGATAGTTTCAAGGAGCAAAAGTAAAATGGGGCTTCACATTTACCACCATCATATTTACACCATATGCCACTTTCACAATATATGACCCTCACAAAACTCTCATACACAGGAATCTCTGAGTTTTATTTTGAAAATCTTGCAAAACCTCCAGGATAATAGTTGATCTAAGAGCTTGAGACATAGTGCTTGACTTGATTGTTCTATCTTTCAATTTCTCAAGACCCAAGTGAAGGCTATAAGCCCCATGATAAAAAGTTTTGAAGTTAGAATAATATATTTTGAGGAGAATTCTTGTTTGAAAGCATGTGTACTTTTGAGGCATGAAAGCATAGTAGCAACTCCCCGATCCATTGTTAAGTTTGGCTTTGCTAGGGACTAGCAAAGGGTAAGCTTGGGGAGCTTGTTGACACTGTTATAGCATAATATTAATAGTCAACTAAACATGGAATAAGGGCTTAAAATGAATATCAACAGTATGGGGATTTTACCGACATAATTCCACGAGTTTTCGTATTCTCGTGACTTCCCGGGGACTTAATAGATAAATGCGAGAGAAGAATGGAGAAAGTTAGGAATATACATCACATATGATGACAAGACTTGACCGTGAAGTAACTCAACCCGAAATGTGGACTAAAACACTCTAGAGGATTCCGAAGACACCAGAAAAGACGGGAAGCCAAGGTGGCTTGCCACCCTGGCGGCCGCCAGTGCCAACTAGGCCGGCCGCCAGGTGGGTCCCACCTGTCAGCCTCATCTTCCTATGGCGGTTCACTACCGACATTGAGGTTGTTTCTACACCGTTGCTCAAGGTCGGTTTGATCCAATGGTGGAGATTAGAGTTGTAAATGCAATACAAAGGACCGCTCCACCTCGGACTATATAAGCAGCCCGGGGGGTCGACCCCAAAGGCTGATCTCTCTCATTATCTTTCATTAGTTATCTACAGAGCAAAAGTTAATTAAGGTTTCAATTAGAAGAGAGATCCCTCTAGTTGTCTAGTTGTCTAGTTGTCTAGTTCATCTAGTTCATCTAGTTCAACTAGTTCATCTAGTTGTAATTAGATCAAGGAGAGAAAAGAGGAGAGAGTTGAAGAGCCGGACTTGTCGGATCTTCATCAACATTGTAATCTTGCAAAGAACTAGTTCGTCTTCAACGAATCTCCGTGTTCTTCATTTATTAATTCTAAGCTCTCTATTTACTTTCATTCAACATTTACTTCTACTTTATTTATTAGATTCCCGCTTGCATCAAGTGCTCTAGTCTTTATAACGCTAGAGTAGTAATTATTAGATTAGGCGTGGTGCTTAGTCTAGTGGTTACCCTGAATTGCACCCAATCCCACGGATAGTTTGTGGTAGCCCCAGGTGGTGACAGCCCCTCGACGGCCGACGTATTCCACCACGTTCGGATTGGTGTTTGTAGGATCGTAGTGGAGCTTCCTAGCCCCCTTCTCATCCCTTTCGTGGCTAGTGTTACGATGTCCCATAATAAATAAATCTTGAAGTATCTTTGATTCCTAGATCTATTAGAGAAGCCTTAGAAACTTTCTCTCTCTCCCCACAAACCCATAGTTATCCTTGGACAACTTATTATCTTGATTAGTGCACTTCACGTTCCGTGGAAATCGATACCTTGGAATACTCCCGGGTGAAAGCTACATCGGTATCCGTGCGCTTTGCGGATTTTTTTCTGTGTGCGTTAATTTATACCAACAAGCTTTCGGCGCCGTTGCCGGGAACGGTAGCTGTGCTAATCTCGAACCAAGTTCGTCCTTTTATCTTTCCTTTTACCACTACCCTTTTCACATGAATTTCACTCTAATCTCGAACCAAATTCGTCCTTTTATCTTGAACTTGTTCTCGGTCACAACCCACACTTCTCTATTGATTGACTTGAGATGTGCGGTCATCTTCACATTCCAATAGGCAAAGTTGGTGCCATCGAAGGTGGCGCCTTCTTGGTGTTGTTGACATGAAAAGTCATTGCCATTTTGTCACCGTTGGATGTTAAGCCACTCAAATACGGTGCCTCGGCTCGATACCACTTGAAAGGTCCTAATGGCTAGAGGGGGTGAATAGCCTATTAAAAATTCTTGCAACAACACTAAGCACCCAGATTAGTAAATAAGATGGCGAAGCTAATAAGCGGTGCTACAAGCTATCTAAGCAAGCCACAAGTCAAATTATAATGCACTATGTAAAAAGGCTAATAACCGCCCGGTGAGCCCGGAGACGTCACTAATAACGAGCGTCAGATTGTGACATCGACGCTGGTGGCCGGGCGACCATCAACGCATTAGGCGTCTGATGGTCCCACGGGACCAATACGCGTCGATAATAGGAGGTCATTACGCACGCGTGCGATTGTGACGCCGGGTCTGTTTCTTAATCCGCACGCCGTTTTTCTTGGTCGGGCACAGCGCCGCGGCTACGGCAGACGCTTTTGAAACCGAGTGCCGCGGAATTCAACATCAGACACGCCGCTTTCATCACAAAGCATTTTCGAGACCGATCGACCGTGGATGCAACCCTAACCCGCACGGCGTTTTTGCTTACGAGACACCTTTTGGCGCCGCCCGTGCGTACCGTTACGAGTCCTACTGACGCGTGCGGATTCACAGAACTTCGGCGTGGTCGATACCCGTCGTGTTGCTTCACACCGTCGGGACGGCGTGCGCAGTACCGACGCTTGGAGCGATGCAGTGTCCGTGAACGCCACGCAAATTAAAGTCGCGCGTTTATTTTTCGGGACGAAGTTGTGTTATCGGTGTGCGACATGTCGCGAACCACTACCGACGCCGTTTATTTTTTCGGACGAGTTGCGTTAGGAGGTGTGCAGACATGTCGCGAACCGCTACCGACGCCGCTTATTTTTCGCACGAGTTGCGTTAGGAGGTGTCTCGTACGTGTCGCAACCACTACCGACGCCGTTTATTTTCGTGACGAGTTGTGTTATCGTGTCGTACATGGCTCAACCACTCTGCGATCTGCGCTTTTTTTTTCGGACTAGTTGCGTTAGGAGTTAATACGTACATGTCGCCAACCACTACCGACGCTGGCGTTTATTTTCGGGCGAGTTGTGTTATCGGGTTCGTACACCATGGCGCAACCACTACCCGGCGCGACGTGTAGTTTCGGGCGAGATGTGTTAGCGAGGTGTATCAGGTTGCTTTGCTTGTATTGCGGACACGTATCAAGAAATAGGCGCCAGCTGGGTGCGTGTTCTGTATTTGTCTCGAGTCTTCTGATCGCCTCGAATCTGCTAGAGGCGATGGATGTTGACACGCCGTCGTGCGAGGCATCAATTTGGCTGGGCTTTTTTGGGTTTTGAACGGGCCTCGTCGCCTCCGGTGAAAGCGCCTACCTTGGGCCTGAATTTTGGACTCGCATGTTAGCCCGTTCTCTTGTGGTACAAATTTGTTTTCATCACGCGTAAGTTATAACACGGTAGGACATATTCTTATATATATAATATAATATATAATGCGTTGCCACACACTTCAACACCGTCTCTCTCTCGTGGATCGGTGGCGGCACACCGCGGGGGTGGGGGGCGAGAGGGGCGGAGGAGCGACACGACGGGGCAGGGCGACTATATCATTGATGATTGATTTGCTACGCCGCCGCTAGTATATCTTGTATTTGGATCGCCTCCTTGGTGTCCGCGGTATGCGCCGGAACCCGCGGCGCACGCGACGAGGCTCCAAGTTGGAAGTTGTTCCTCCCGTTGGATGCGCCGTTGGAGGATCTTCGCCGCCGAAAAGTCCTCCCGCAAATATTAACAACAGAAGCACGCCGTCACGACATCCGGAGGCGGCATAGTTTCTCGTTGAATGGAGGCTAGGGTTTTTCCTTACCCCATTCATACTTCCCAAGAAGCAATCTCAACCGTTGAATCCAACCGAGATCAACGGTGCACAGCTACCGGGCGTCGCCGGTTTTGGTATTGCTTTGTTGGGCTCCAAATTCATCCTCCATGTCGAAGGATAGCCCAACAAAATCTATTCCTAATCATGCACAAACTCACAAAGACGAGGCTTTCTCGCCTTGCTTCACCGCAAATTCAAAGATAGGTAGCCTCCCGGTTTGCAAAGCTTGTCCTCGAAAGTGTGGGGAAAAACCCTTCCGAATGACCCTTCCATTCCAAGTCTTGCTTCATTGCCATGATAAAAGCTCAATCCGCACATGCGAGAATGCATTGACAACACTAGCCTTCACACAACCAAAGTAATCGCTTCGGATGTGTACACAAAGAAATCAGTTCCAAACCACAAGCGGTCATCCCGACAAAGTTTCAATAAACTATAAAATCGCACTACTATCAACCGTAAATGAAAGTGCCACTGAAGAAACAAACAAGCTCTGTTATTAGTCTTATGAAGTCGATCTCAATTTTAAAATATGATAAAAAAATGACAAGCTAGACGTTCATGAGTAGAAGTTCCATCCATTGTAAACTCGACAATGTACAAAATATGACACAAAGAGTTTACAAAAAATGTTGGTCGTAATGCTCGGTCACACACAACGCATGCTCATAAGATCAACAATACTTTTATGTCCTGATGTGCACAATGTCAAGGTAGAGCCCGCCACAAGGCAAAAATGTTACTTTTATGTCCTTGGAAGCCCTAGTTTCTAGTTTAACCGCTTGTCGTTCATCCACATATTCGTAATCGATTTTTGCATGCTCGTCCGAAATTCTATTTTTCTAGAACTTTAGTTGATATACAAAGACATCATCCTACCGGGATATACAACATTATTAGCTTTCAAACCAAGTGTGGAATAATAGAACCTGCCCGAGTAGGCCCTTCCATTCCATCTTGCTTCATGCCCATCATAATAAAGCTCAATCCGCATCGAGAATGCATTGACAACACTAGCGTTCACACAACCAAAGTAATCACTTACACTTGTATATTAATGGAATGGCTAGCACTTACACAGTTACACTAGGTGGATACATCATGGGGAACCATTAGAGGTTATACTATATGAAAATGAGGGCCTTGCTGATTAACCAGACTAGTATCAATGATGATCTTTGCGTGAGTGTGGATGAAGAAGGCCATGATGATGGAATTTATGATATGGTGCACGAGGGAATTGTATACAACTGAAGATGAAGGTAAAAGAAAAAGGTCTATGTTTGCAATTATATTGGAAGAGATGAAGCAAAGAACTCAAAAGGCGATAAGGGTAGCATCTCCACCTCGATTTAGGACGCAGTTTTTCCTCCAAGTTTTTCGCCCCAATTTTTCTCTCGAAAAAATAGAGTAGCCAATAAGATACGACTATGACGGGAGCTGCTAAACCATTACTTCCTAGCAGCTTCATGTGTACAATTTAAAATGACAAAGATATCCAAGAGGTAGTTATTGGACGCCCATCACCATTACATGGGAATAGAACCAAACGAGAAGAGGTAAAGGAAGGGTGGAAATATAATTTTGTTTCACTCTCGGGGGCTCCCTGATGCAAGTTTGCTAGAGTGGGAAGTTTGTAGATGGGATTGGTTTAGTTAGTGGAAAATGAAATGCGCTTTGGGATTAGATTCGGCGTTTCACCTAAGAAGATGTGCCTTCAAAGAACGCTAGATCCTGTTGTGCTTTTTGGGACTCCTCATCCTTTTATAATCTCCCGCGTGGGTCTTTGGGTTTTGTACCTAGGATTAATCATCGAAAAAAGGATTTTAAGGCGACAAAATTATTGAGCAATGTTGTACAAGCAAGATAGCAAACCATTCAAAAAAAACCCTTCAAAAAAAAAAAGGAAGGATAATGCACTTTACAACCGCAATAATAATTCAAAAAAATTTGCAAATTTGTCAAAGATTCAATGATTTTCATGTATACAAAAAAAATTAATGTATACATGTCCAGTACCACCTCAAGCCAAATAAGATGATCAATAAATAGTTCCCTTTCAACTATGAAGCCATCGAAATCAATACCCGACCAAAAATAATCTAGAAATACTTTTGAGCATACTATAAGCAATCATCCTTATCTTTGAATAGATAGAAAGAGTCCTAGAGAAAACAAATAATATTTATCTGCTCACTCATGCGGCATGATCAATGCAACCAAACAGATTAGGAATTTGACCAATTTGGGCGCCTATAGTTTTTCCCTCATGCTACAAAATAAGAAAAATAAGCAAATATAAATAACAAATGGCAAATATTTATTGTGGAAGGCAAAAATCAAAGAATGGGAAATGCAAACTATTGATACATAAAAACAGATAAATTGAAGATGCTTTTGAATTATCGCTATTTCTAAGTTCATTGAATCAAGACAAGAGATATACCAACAAAAATTGACTTGCCTAGGACTAATGCCGCAAAAATATATTGAGTGATTAAAAAATGGTGGCCTCGGATTAATGGCTAGTTTGCATAATCCTCCAAGCACATCTTTCAAGGCCATGAAATCATCGAGAAATTTGCGACCTCGAGGTGAATCAAGAAGACCATCTAGGAAAACGGCTCGAGAGGCATGCAAATTTCTAGATGATTCAATGAACTTAAAGATAATTTACATGTCCAATACCTAACAACTATTTCCCATTGAATTATGAAGCCATTGCAATCATCATTGACCAAAAAAAAAAACCCTAAAAATTCTTATAACCAAACTATAGCAATCATTCTTATGCTAACCAAAAAAAATAGAGACCAAGATCAACAAAAAAATTGAAAGCACGAATACTTATACGTACTTATACGTTTAGTCTTGACCACAATTTAAAACTGCTTGATCCAGAGCTCAAGTGGAGCGTGGATCAACTTATTCTTCTTGTAATGAATTAGCATAGGGCCACTACTTGTTTGAAATTCATATTCATTCATATAGCAATAAAAGTACGATTCAAAACCCCAAGGAGAAGTGCCTAGGCAATAAGTTACATGTGGATTATGTAGCGTGAAAGCGGTCTTTCTATGTGATGCAAAACAAACTATGGCGCCTTGGAGCCAAAGCTCCGGTTCTGGCTAGCAAACAAAGCTCCAGTGTACTTCGCTGGCCATTTTTAATTTTCCCTAAATCAAACTAATGAGATGTCATCGTTGTATGCAAGCTAGAAGTGTTGCATTGTATATATGCAGCGACTTTTTGCATCATCATCAATCAATATGCTTACACGGTAGCATGCATATGCATGTTAGCCATTAAAGGATCGATAGCATGCAAGACATGCGAATTTGAAGATCCCTTCCCTAGGACTCAATCAATATGCTTACATTAGCATCAATATAACACACACACATCCCGAATTTGAGGATTCCTACGACTCTACACACATACGAGATTTGAGGATGCAAACCTTCGGGATGGTTGGATGCCGGCAAGTGCGGAAGGAGCGGCTAGCAGGCGTTGTGGACCAACGGCGTGCTGCAGGTTGGGGCGATGCGCGGGCGGCGCCGCATCCGGCCCGAGCAACGGGAGGCACCACCTCGCGCCCGCGGCCCCGAGTCTTTGGGCGGAAGGCGCGTCGGCGGGGTGTTTTGCACCGGTCTTGTCGTCGTCGGCGTGGGCGGGCCGGGCGGGGCGGCCGCCGGCGGCGCGTCGGCGGGGCGAGCTGGGGGCGGCGACGCGGCGGGGGCGGCGCCGCGCCCGCGGCAACGGTGGCCGCCGCGTTCGCGTGGACGGGGGCGAGCGCGGAAAGGCTTTGCCCGCGTCCGTCGGGCAAAGGGTGCTCTGTTCTCTCTTTTTTTATAGAAGGTGGCGGGTGGTTGGGAGTGAATGAGTGAGCTTTGGGTTAGCCGGGGGCTTTTATTTGGTGGCAACAATGTTGGTGGGCTTCCTACAATATTTGGGCCCAAATTTTGGGCGCCACAGGTTTTCAAATTACGAAATTTTTAGGCGGTAGGAGCAATATACGGGACCTAGCGGTAGACGAGTATTTTAAAGTACGCCCGATGAGAAATTTTTTTCGGGGATGCTTCACCCTTTTTTGACTCGGAGCTTCAAAAGATACCGTGTGCTGCAAATGAAACAAAAAAATGCGGAGCTGAACACCTACAAAGCGTAGTGACAACGATTGCACAATTTGACTAAATAAACTTTCATTCGACATAATTCGGATTACACATAAACAAATTCAGTTCATAAATATCAACAAATATCACCTACATTTGAGCGTGTTAAAAAATCTCTTCAAGCAATATAAGCTAGAAACTAAATGTGGAATGTAAGGTACATATAAATTTTTGATCCAAATGTTAGTTACCTTCACATAGAGCTTTTGGAGGCGGGAAACATTTCGTAAGACTAACAACATCGTTAATGTCGAGATGGCATGCACATAAATCAAAACTTTAATAGTTCCCATCGGGATGACATTGCGGAGCGCAACTCGGCCAGGTACACGCCATGGTCGCCATGAGCATCTCATCGCTAACCCTCGAAGCTCTCATCTAATTTCTAATAATTATATTACTGACCAACATTGAGCAAACAAACACATGTTGCAAATTAAAAGCGTAACCGATGTTTACACAACAATATGACAACGAAAACCAAATAAAGCTAGTTTAGGGATCGGACATCTTGCACATCCTAATGAAGGCGTATGCCGCGTCGCTCAATTTGAGCGGCAAGAGTATGAACTCAAAGCGGAGCGGCACCGGCGGAGCGATGCCGGACGGCGTAATGCCGCCCTCGTGGGTCATGCATTCTTCCGTAGTGCACGGACGTGTTTGTGCCGTCGACCGGCTCTACACCATTGAAGCGGTAGGGACACGTAATCAAGGTTGGGTTGAGGGACACAACAGCGTTGAGGTCCGCCCGGGCCAAAATACGGGCTTTTCGACGGAGATGGTTCGCCCACTGCTTGCGTCGGGTTGCGGGCCGCCGCCGATTCCATGGAGCGGCGCCGGCGCTCTTGGTCCATGGTGTTCAGGCCGTGCAACAACATCGCCAAGAAGTAAGCCGGCGCCGGTCCCGGCATCGGCGGCTCTCTGAGGGAGCTCAGGCCCTTGGGATACCGGCGCTATTGTCATCTTCACCATCCCCTCGTAGCATATGGGCGTCCGGATGCACCGGCCTTGAGAAGCGCCCGGCGCGAGCTCCGGGGAACTCTTTGTTTTGGCGAGGCGTAGCGGCTTGACGAATGCAGCGGCGACGCAGGCCGGATCGCCTCCTTGGGTAGCCGATTATGCTGCCGGAACTTGCCCTTGAGCGCGGCGAAGCTCCATGTACATTGCATCGGCAACTTGTTCCCTTACTGGCGGAGCGTGGAGGATCTCACGCTCGGCGGGTCTCCGGCAGCGCAGACAGCTAAAGCACGACGTCACGGCATCTGCCGCCATCGCCGGCTTCTTCTCCTTCATCGCCCTGTGGGGGGAGGGAGGGAGGGCGGGCGGAGGGCGGCGGCGGTGCGCGTTGTGGGGATAATA
>JADLZK010011625.1:0-61475 GCA_015847255.1 Hyparrhenia diplandra
CTGGATCTGATCGAATTTGGTTTCCCTGCTAGTATCGTGGGTTTTGGATCGAGTGATCAGGAAACCTGAAGGGGTGGTGTGTGCATATGGATTATTATTTTTGTTTTCTCTCCAAGAATCACGAGAGAACCTGGAGCTCCTTCAGATTGTTTGGCAGTTTTATTTCTTTATCACAATGCCGGTCTAGATAATAGCACTATGACCTGTTACAGATCAAATCTTAGGAGACGTGACATAATGTGGTAGTTAGTTGATGCCAACTTAATTATATATTTTATTTCTGAGTATCGAACCCTCCATTTTGGTTCAGTGGACCGACAGTTAGGATTTTCCCTTGTTGTCGATTAGCTGCAGTTTGGCAGGAGACTGCAGAACGTTGCTATGTGTCTCAGATTCCATAGATAATTATAATATACCCAAACGTAGGATTTGCTGTCCTATTAAAATAGTTATGAAAATAGCAAGATACCTGCCCTGAAATAGATATGTGGCTGTTGGGCATAACTCAATCTTTTTACGGGTTTCTTTGCCAACTAGAAAATATGAGGAGTGATCGACTAAAGCGTATAGATGTGTATCTACTTGTTATATGTTATTCATGATTTATTGAGTAGTTCCATATATTTATTTGTATCAGGAAGTGGGTCTCATAACCATTCTTGGCGTGCTTGTTGAGGTTGCTTTTTTCGACGAAAAGGCAAAGTAACGTAGGGGTGTGGCCAATGCTATGTTTATATTCATGTCTTGCATCCCTTTGGAATTTAATGAAGTACACTATGTCAAGATTAATAATATGGATCATTGTGTTGCTTGTCGATTTATATCTTGCTCATGTTCATAGACCTGGATGCCTATTGTTTCTTGAATTAATGGTCATTGTGGGCTGATGCTCTACTTAAGGAATTTGGAGCTATTTATTCATGTCGATGTAAACGCTTTGTCGCTTTGAGATTGATAACCGCAGATTGTTGCATTGTAATTGTTGCACTATGGAGCTACGCATACATGATCATTCATATGCATATATATGCATGTCATATGGAGTTAATGGCGGTCACCGCCATCGTGCGTGCAGTGACTAGTACCGGTACATGGAGTTGCATGAGAGGTTGGCATCGCCCAACATAAAACTCTCAATGGAGTTGCATCATAGCATGCATACATCAATTAATTGATGAATTTGGAGATATTGTTGTTCTTGTTGAGGATATACTCAAGTCGTGCAGTGATGTTTGAATGTGGCTACAATGTGGAGTTGCATAATCTATTTATGGGTTATATTCATATGTTTTTTTTTCAAAACTAATAAATCAACATGTGTGAGATGTGTTTATATTCATAGCCGTTACTTGCTGAGTTTATCTCACCCCTTTAAATCTTTAGGTGTGTACGATCATATTTATCAAGCATGATGGGCTTGGGGATTAGATGCATACACGTGTCGCTTCATCACCACCGAAATAAATGTTTATGTTTTAAGAATTCAGTTTGCATTATGTCACTTTGCCTAAGTTAAAGCGTTGTCGAAGTAAACTTAATTTTGTCGCTGAGATGTTATAATTACTTGGAGTAACCCATGGATTGATGTTTAATTAGTTTATCCCTTTGTGAATGTTCTCTTTAGTAAAATACTACTTCCTCCGTTCCAAATTGTAGTTCACTTTAGCTTTTCTAGATGCATTGTTTTTACTATGTATCTAGACATAGTGTATAATTAAGTGCAATGCAAAAGTAATGTATCTAAAAAAGCTAAAGTGAACTACAATTTGGAACGGAGGGAATAGTTTGTAAAAAGTAGGGTGTTACAATCTGCGAATTGCATCGCGCCTGCAGTTGCACGTCCAAGTCCAAGTTGACCAGTCATGGTATACAGAGGAGCCACCACTAGTCCACTGGAAAGCAGCCGCCTTTCTAGAGAAAGACACAGTAATCTGCTGGATTTTTTTTTTTTTTTTGGCAGCCATTTGTTTTTAATTCCGCCTGAGACCTCTCCACCTGCTGTTCCTTTCCACTATTAGCATAGGCTAACTGTAAGCAAAATTGGCTCTGGATTGCAAAACTCTTGGATTTTTGATAGATAGAGCATTCTAGAAAAAAAAATAAGATCACGTCATATCTAGTTTATGGTTTTTTTTTTGTGAAACTATGTAACATGCTCATGCGTTGCTAAGGACTAAATTTTTGTACAAAAACAAAAACACACGGATGGCACAATAGATAACAATCTTGTGAAATTAAATACCGATATTAATAAAAAAATGGTTAACTTATCCGCGGACCAACTCGAAAACTATTTCAAATTTCTTTTTGCCATGTTGTTCGTAGCTTCCAAGAATTTGCCGGAACCAGTCTTCAAATGTGTCAAATGTTATGCTTGCTTGTCTCAATTTTTTTTAAAAAAAAAAAGAAAAAAAAAAGACACGCGGCAAGCATCAGTCGAGGGAGCGCACCATAGACGCAATACGCACCGAATTTTTTTTCCTTATGAAAGGCCTTACCTGTAATTTGAAGCCTTGATCATTAATTGCAACCATAAATTATACTCTTTTCGTTTGGATTATAGGTAAATTTAGATTATACCAAGTCAAACATTTCTGTGACGGGTGAGGCCAGGGGCTCACTGGTGGTGGCTTGGGATGCGGCTAGGGTTGGCCGCGGCAGGAAGCGGCATGGACGGGTGGTGGAGGCACACGGCAGCAGGGGCAAGTGGCATGGCTAGGGCATGGCACGGGGCGTGAGGACAAGAGAGAGGGGAATAGGGTTTTTGCTCTTTTTGTATTACTTGAGTTGAATTGATTACATCTCTCTTGTATTTATAGTCCTAGCAAACTTAAATTTTAAGCAAACTAGGATATCCTTATCAACTCGGATTCTCCTTTAAGAAACTCAATCTTTTTAATCTTAACAACGTGTTTCCTAAACTCACTGGACCTCATATGGTAACTTTCGTGGCGACCTCGGCAACCGGGCGGCTGTGGGGCCTCCCCTTGCGCCAGCGCTAGGGCAGCCTGCGTGGCCCCGTGTGGCGGTGGCAATGGCGGCGCCTCCTTCCCGGGCCCATGCAGGCTTGTTATCTTCACCGGGAATACGACCCATGTGGGCGTATGACATTTTATTTAATCAAATTTCTAGGAAAAAAAATGTTAGCATCTACCGCCACTACCAAGATAAATCTAACCATAGGTTTAGTGAAACTGTCAAATTCATCTAAAAATGTTGGTATGTTTTATTATTAACTTTGTTAAAGTTAGAAGCATTAAGTTTATCAAACAAAGCTAACATTACATATAATTTAGAAGAAATGAGTTAACCCTACTTATCTGAACCTGTTTTGTACAATACTTCTCCAAGTATCAGTGCTAGCTACTTTCTATACTAAAAGCGAACCCCTTGCTCCTACTATTTTTTTTGTTTAGAATTACACAAGGACACTTAAGACACACTTATGCTCACTCGTATGAACACATGTATGCAGACTCTATCTCTATGCGCACCTCCGAGAGACTACGTCGGCACATCTCGAGAAGTCACCACAGGCATCTCGCCGACGGTGAGGACGCTTTCTATCACTGAAAGCACGACACCATTAAATTCTAGATAAATCCAGACAAATATGAGCACCCATGTCAATTCGAGTACTTAAATCCAGGTAGACAAATTACACTGTACGGAACTAACCAACTGAGCTAGGCTTAGTTCGCTTCACCTACGTCATATCCGATCTCACCGTCAAGCAAGGCGAACAAAAGTTAGGAACCACGGTGGACGTGATGTCCAAAACTCTGCTCAAAACAACAAGTCCAGTGGGAAGTTTGAAAGAATTGGGGCTGGATATGACAATAGTCAAAGTGATACTGCAGCTCAGACTCTGAATGACAAAATTGAGAAGGTAACTAATCAGATATGCTTTGGTGCCCTGGATATGGATGCTGAGGAACATACATTCAAGGAGATAACTAAGAACCCAAGGACCATGTCTGATAAAGATGAGTACATGAATGTGGATATGGAGGAAGACAAGACCAGTCCTAAGAGCATTGTTGATTAAGTGGTCCAAGCTACTGACAAATATGAAGAAATTGAAATTGAGAATACCGATATCGATGCGGCATAATATCTCCAGAGGTGATAACCATAGATGGACAAGTCTTTCGATCACTCCGGAAAATACATCCGAGGACTTATTATCCGAGAAAACTGGAAATGATGGAGAGGGTGTGAAGCTTGGTGAAGTCATTCAACAAGGCTACTAAAGAAAAATCTGAACAAGAGATGAGGAGAAGTGAGAGGTCGGCTAAGGATATTTCACTTACCACACAAGACAAGAATGAACTCATGGCCAAGAAGAGGAACTTAGAAGGTACTTGCCCCATCCCTCCTTCTATATCCAATTTATCCGATATGGAATTTAGTATTATTGCAAATCAAATGGGTATTGCTCTGAATACTTCTAGCAAAGTAATAGTTTTGATGTGTTAAAGGAAATTGAAATTGCTAGACTTAATCAGTATAATAAAACGATTTGCAAGCTAAAACTAATGTTGAAATTTTGAAATTGTCAAAAACTCGATCCTAATTTAGTTGATAATATGAGTGAACGATTTGCAACTTGAATGGCACAATGAAGATTATCGAGCCTGAAGAATTCATTATAGCCCAGATTTTAAGCGAAAAAAAAAGAGAGAATAGGAAAGCTCTCAAGATATCTCCAATCAGTAAAAAGAAAAGAAAAACAAATAGGAAGCTCCTGTTGTTGCCCAAAAAAAGAGGGAGACCAAAGAAAACATGAATTTACAAGGCCTAGTGTGGAATTGTAGGGGTATCCCAAAAAAAGGAACCTCTACCTTCTTGAGAGATCTTATTTTCCAAAGCATCAATTTCATTTTTGGGGATTCAGGAAACAATGGTTGAGGTTTGTGATGACTTCATCATTAGAAGCATTGACCCTAACCAGGATTACTCGTGGCTATGGAACCCTTCTGACGGCAGGTCTGGGGGGATTTTGGTAGGAATAAGATTAGAATGGTTTGAGGTAGAATCCTTTAAACAAGGAGACTATATGATCCAAATCAACTTGTGGGATAAATGCCTCAAGACCAAGTGGAATCTTTTGATTGTTTATGGGGATGCTCAAGAGGATGGGAAGATCCCATTCTTAACTGAGTTATCCAAGTTCTGCTCTGAAAGTAAGGAACCCCTTTTCATTGGAGGGGACTTTAATATAATTAGATTCTCCTTTGAAAAGAACAATGAAATCAATAACCACAAGTTTACAAGGATGTTTAATGCCCCCGATCTCTCATTATGAACTTAGAGAGCTCAACATGAGTGGGGGTCCTTTTACATGGTCTAACAACCAAAGCACTCACCAACCATGGAGAAACTAGATAGAATTCTAGTGACTAGTTGTTGGGAGAACCTCTTCCCCCAAGTAATGGTCAGAAAACTTCCTAGGGAAGTATCGACCATAACCCACTCATTGTTTACTGTGGCCAAAATAAGAAGTCTAACCATATTCAATTCAGATTTGAATTGTTATGGCTAGACAATCTTGATTTTAACCTTGAAGTGCAGAAAATTTGGGGAAACCCTGCAGAGCTAAGACTCCCCTAGGCAGTAATTCAGCGAGAAGTTGAAGCTTATAAAGCAATTTTTCAAGGGTTGGGGTTTTAACCTACAAGGGGAACTTAAAGAGAAGAGAAGGAAAAATCAATCTAAGTTGCAAGAGTTAGAAGAAATGGAGGAGCTTGATGGGTTAACTCCGATCGCCTAAAGTTAAAAAGCTGAGTTATTATGCCAAAATATGGAATATCTTCTATAGGAAGAATCCTATTGGCATAATAGGAGTAATGAAAGATGGTGAAACTAGGAGACCTTAACACAAGCTATTTCCACAAGTGTGCAAATGGAAGGAGAAGGAAAACAAATATCACTAGTTTGGAGGATGAAAATGGTACTATTGAAGGACAGAACAGTTATTAAATCATGCCATTTGCATATTACAAGGACCTGTTTGGCCCCGGTGAAGATCATAATATTAGTTTAGATCCTAGTATTTGGGATGGGTGTGAGCATATCAATGAGGTTGATAATGCTATTTTGTGTAAACCTTTCTATGAGACTGAAATAAAAGATGCCCTGAATCAAATGGAGAACAAAGCCCCTGGTCCGGACAAAATCCCTATAGAGTTCTATCGAACTGTTGGGACATTGTTAAATATGATATTATTGAGTTGTTTAATGATTTCCATGCTGGGAGGGCAGACATATACAGGCTAAATTTTGGTCTTATAACCCTATTGCCGAAAGTAAAGAATGCTACTAGAATACAGCAGTACAAACCCATTTGCTTGTTGAACTGCATTTATAAACTAATCACTAAGGTCCTAACTATTAGGATTGAGAATTATGCTGATAGATTGATTCACATCAATCAGACAGCTTTTATGAAAGGTAGGAACATTACCTCTGGAATCCTATGCTTACATGAGATTGTTCATGAAGTTAAGAGGAGAAAGGAGATTGGTGTCTTGTTTAAAATTGACTTCGAGAAAGCTTATGACAAAGTCAGCTGGAAGCCCTGTTTGACTATCTAAAAATGAGGGGATTCAATGAAACCTGGTGTAATTGGATTAAGATGGTTGTGTCAGGAGGGACTGTTAGCATCAAATTAAATGACTATATTGGTCCTTACATTAAAAGTCACAAGGGTGTGAGACAAGGTGATCCTTTATCACCCATTTTATTCAACTTTGCAGCTGATTGCCTTACTAGAATGATAATTAAAGCTCAAAGCAATGGCTTAGTGACTGGATTAGTGGACCATATTATCCCTAAAGGGGTGGCCATTTTACAGTATGCCGATGATACAATAATCTGTCTAAAAAATGATTTGGAAGGAGATAGAAACATGAAAATGCTTCTATATATGTTTGAGCTTATTTCTGGTCTTAAAATTAATTTTAATAAAAAGTGAAATAGTGATGATCAATGATTATGGAGAGTGGGGGCAGCAATATTTGAGATCTTTAATTGCCGGTGGGGATGTTTCTGTGAAATATCTAGGAGTTCCAATCAGTCCTAGCTTGCATCGCATGTTGCGATTGGGCTCCTTTGGTTGAAAAAATGTCGAAAAAGTTAGATCCATGGAAAGGTAGTAACTTGACAATGGCAGGTAGAACCACCCTCATTACTGCCAGCCTAAATAACTCCCCCATGTACTATATGTCTGTGTATCTTTTTCCTGCTACCACAATTGAAGCTATTGATAAATTTAGAAGGACCTTCTTCTGGCAGGGGGGGACCAAAAGAAAATATCATTTAATCAAGTGGGTTAAGGTCTGCTTGAGTAAGGAGAAAGGGGGAGTGGGTATCAAAGATATAGCCAAGCTGAATATCAGCTTACTATGCAAACTCTGGTGGAAACTAGAGAAAGAAGAGGGGTTATGGCAAACTTTAATTAGAGCAAAGTATTTCAAAAACAAAAATATTCATTCTGTAAATCATAGAAGTGATGACTCACCTATGTGGAGTGACCTCCTCAAAATTAAGAACATCTACCTAAAAGGTAGAGAGGTGTGTATTGACAAAGGTGACAAAACTAGATTCTGGGAGGACCCCTGGGTTTTTGACAGACCCATATGTGAATTGTTCCCAGTATTATACAATCTATGTGAGCAAAAGAATGTAGAAGTCAATAAGGTAATATCTGGCATAGTCAGTATAACCTTTAGAAGATGGCTCCCAACAGATCTCAGAAACTCATGGTCTTTCATTATGAGTCAGGCAAATAACTTTCAATTGTCTGAGCACAGTGATAGTATTAAGTGGAAATGGGAAGCAAAGGGCAAATTCACAGTTAAGTCTGTATATAATAGACTAACTGAGGAAAGTGGAGAACCATATTATAAACAGATTTGGAAAGGGAAGATCCCTCCCAAAGTGAAATTTTTCATGTGGTTATTGTCTAATGGAAAAGTCTTGACAAAAGACAATTTGCTGAAAAGAAAATGGAAAGGCACCACATACTGTTACTTCTGTGATGAAAATGAGAACATTGAGCATTTATTTTTTCAATGTTCTGTGTCAAAAGTTGTATGGGCATGTGTTGCAGGAACTATTGGAGCTGACTCCATTCCTACCTCACTGAAACAGTGTTGGATTAGGGTGGACAAATGGCTTCCTAATAGTAAACAGTATCAAGTAACATGTATTTCTGCTGTTGGCTGGGCTATATGGAAAACTAGAAATAATGCATGTTTTAATCGTAAATTCATCAAACATCCTTTGGAGATCATATATCATACTGGAGCACTAATAAGTTTTTGGACAGGGCTATATCGCAATGAAGACAGAGCCGCTTTGGCTGAAGGTGTGGAGCGACTGTACAAGAAGGCGAGGGAGATGCTGGAAGCAAAGAAGACCAAGGCGCCGGGGATCAAGACTACAGGAGTGCAGGGAGGCCGACACCCCATCTGATGAATGGTCTTTGCTGTTTGGTGGCGCTTAAGTGGCTTCAATTCGTTTTGCTAGTATTTATGTTTGTGTTAACTTAGTCTAAGGAGGTTAAGTCTTCTTGTCTTAGACTGGTAGGCTGTCCCCAACATAGTTGGCGTGAAGCTACCAAGTTACCCTCTGAACTCTGTCTTTTCCTTCGATGCTGTAACACTCTGTGACAATGGCGTATTTCCATTTTAATGGGAATGGGGAGACCCCAAGTTTAAAAAAACATATCATCTAGAACATTCAACCTTATACAAACTTAAGAACATTAGTTACATCAAATTATAAGATTTGTCAAAACATCAGTGATATCATATTTTGACCATCAATTTCTCTTGCAATAGATAATAATCGATGATAACAAAATATCGTCAGAAAGTACTACTGTTCTTAAATACAAACTAAGATTCCTAGGACCCCAAATATAGCAAGTTTCATATAACTAGATCAGTTGCTGATTGAAGATAGCAAAGACGTATTACTAGTTTATTATACTACCGTACTCCCCCCCCTACAACACGTCTCACAATTAAAGGCATTTTTTAAAGGCATTTTTCTTAAATTGCCTTAATTTTGTTTTAGTTAAAGGCATTTTTTATAAAAAATCTTCTTACTAATTGGAGGCTCCCACGGAGCTCCACATTGATTCTCACCAGACATCCTATAAAAAAAAAAAAATACTAGAAATTCTCACATTAATCGAAACATCTAGCTACCAAATCTATAGACCGGCAATTGATAACCATTAGATCTACTTTATTTTTTTGAAAATTACCCACCTTTGCCATTATTTATATATACAAATAAAAAATTAGGAAAAAAATGAATCCATCTAAGTGTAGCCTGATGGGATATTTCCAACGGGGACGAATCCATCTACGTATAGCCTGAAGGGGTAGTTCTAACGGAGGGGTAAAAAAAGAGGGCACCGCCGCACCTCACGATGGCTCCATGCAGCAACGCCGCCAGACAGCTGATATTGGTCGCCGGCGCAAGCAAGCTAGAAGGAGGCCAGACTAACACAGTGCAGACACGTATATACACCGGCACCCGCACTCTGACGACGTCGAGGTGTCCCTGCATCTACCTGCCGGCACCAGATCGATCTGCGCCCAACCACTCACTCCCAGTTTCTTTTATTGAAGTGCTTGCAGCTCTTAGAGGCGGAGATATTCGTAGTCGTGGTGTTTGAGATTTCGTCACGCAGCGTCCCGTTGAGGTGATCCAACAAATCCTTCTGTGTCAGGCAACTCTTTTCATCATATCACTTGATTGCATAATGAATTTGTACTGTGGTGATGAGGCCCTATAGGTAACATGAATGAATGTTTGAAGCTGATTATTGTGATGTGTAGGTGTATGCAAAATCGTTTGATACATTAGTATGAAAGTTCTGGCTACACGTTTATGCTATTTATTTGGATCACTTTTGTCTCCTGTTTGGTACATGATATGACACTTATTGACCAGTAGGTATAATTTTCATTTTAACTTTAACGTCTTTGGATTACTTGGCGCAAATAAGTTTTGATATAATCTTTATTGGGAATCAGGTATGATTTTTCTTTTAACTAAACTAGGAAAAGTGCCCGTGCGTTGCCACGGAAAAAAAAATGTATATATCAAGCTACGTAGGTGGTTGAACTCCGCGTCGTCGTTGCAGCCCGCGTCTGTGCTCCCCTTCTCCTAGATTCACGTCTCGGTGACCACTGCCGTTAGCTAGCTCTCATAGCCGAGCTCCCCTTGCCGCCATCCCAAAGAACGCTCTATGGCCCTCGGCGGGCACTTTGAGATACGTGGTCGTCGATTGCACTCGAGCTCCACCTCGCCGTCGTTGCGAGCCGCGCTCCGGCGATTTAAGAAAATTACCAATACTCAATTCGATTTCAGAATTTTAGAGAATTCAATGTCATACTAAACATGCGTGCTGCACCTCAAGGGAATCCTAAATTGCAAATCTAAAGAATATATATACCACGTATACAAACACAATCATGGGGCTTAGCCGCTTAGCAATTTCTTGTTACCTCCGTCACTTTCAAGACGTGATACGCAGACCAGGAACGGTGGCCCGCGACGTAGCTGGCGGCGTTCCCACACGCTCCGGCCGTCGCCGGGCTGTAGAGGTACACCACATCATCTTGGTCGCGCCAGTCTCGGCAGCACGTCGCGTTCGCGAAAGCCTACATAAACGATAACGGCCACGATATTGATGACCCTCATATATATGCTAGCTCGCTCATATTGGCATGTTCGATCGCGGCATTATTGAACACGTACGCATGTACAATAAGCTGCCAGGTCTTGGGCGAGCTTGCGGAGCAAAGCGTGTAGATGTCGAAGATGGCGAGCTTGAGGTCGGGCGTGTCGCCGCTTGAGCGCTTTGACACGCTGGCGTTCAGCTTCTTGTTCAAGGTCTCGCATTGCGCTTGAGCCTCTAAGACGCATGTGTCCTTGCCCCTCGCCGCATACCGATTGACGCCGACAGCCGGCCGGGATTGATGAATGGTATATATGTATGTATGAGAGTTTTTCTTTGCCCTCCGTCGACCTATTTGGATTTGGATATAGACTTCCGGGATTGATGAATCGTATATAAGAAAAAAAAAAAATCGTGGAGAGTTTTATTTGCCCGCCACACACCTATTTGGTTTTGGACAAGAAATCATATATATGTATATATGTGGAGAGTTTTTTTGCCGGATTTAGAGCTCTTTTTAAATGTACTATACCTAACGATTAGTACGCATATTCCGTATGCTATACAAACACGTATCCCGGCTTGGGGGGAAAACGAAATAGTTAAAAAAAAAAGCGAAAAAAAAAAGTGAAAAAAAAGGTGCGATGGCAAAAGGCAGAAAAAAGGCCCGACGAAAAAAAGGAGGTGAAAAGCCCGGTGAAAAGGAGGTGGGACTGAAATTTTTTCTCTCTTTATTAGTAGGTATAGATAATAGTGTTCTTTTCACCGGTCGGGAGAGGAGACCCCTAGGTATTTATTTTTTTTTTGTCTTAAAAGGGATCTCAACCTTGGTTGCAGGTGGAAACGAGTGCCTCATCTCACGAATGGGCTCGGTTGATCACATCTTTGATCGTCACGAAGCACACAAGTCGACTACATAGGAACGCAATGCCTCAACTCCGTGTCAATGGCATACAAAGCTTGTTGGTCGGCTGTGGAAGATTGGAGGACACACATTTATTGGAAGCCAAGTACAGCACATGCAGGTTGTGTGCGAGCTGAACTACGGAAAAGCGGAACAACTTCTTCATGATCAACACCTCATTCATCTATCAAGGTCGAAGTTCCGGGGATCATCACCCGTCGCCTCGACACTTATGACAATATATTTTGTAATTTTGTTGTCTTCAAATAAAAGTATAAACATTTTGTTCTGCACATTATGTCATATGAATATTAGTGACTTAATTTTAAGAGTATTATTTGTTTAATAAAACAATAATAATACAACAATAAATTTAACATCTTGAATGCCATGGTGCCCGTAAATAACTATTTATGACATTGTCAAAACTAAGATAGTAGCCAAAGACCTAAATATACATTAAAAAGTAAACATGATTTTTTTTTAAAATAAACAATACAATAAGCATTAGATTTTCAAATTAATACATGTAAAAAGTATTGCAACAACTAGATCAAAAGCTAAATGTTAACGTGTAGATTCTTATGATATCACATAAAGGGATGAAATACTAATTTATACACTTTAAGCTTATGATTTATGTTTCAAGTAAATACATATGTTTCTAAAATAAAATTAATCATTCAATTGATTACTCATGAAAAAGGTAGAAATAAAAAAATAGATCCTAAAATTCTTACAAAAACTAAAAATTTTTTCATTATAAGTAATAACTATTATATTAGAGGAACTAATAAGCTTAAAATTTAGGGAAAAGAATTTAGGTTTATGTTGTCAAAATACATAGATACTGCTACTAAAACTATTATAGTTTAAGCAAATGTTACAAATAAATGTATTTCATAGATGCACAGAGGTATTATGTAAAGAGAAAACTATAGATAGGGATGAAAATAAACATATAAATCAATATTTGATTTGTCACAATTGAATATAGACTATACAATACCTATGATGGCTATTATTTTAGAATATTAATGAAGAGCAAAAATATATTTAATATAAGTGATTCATTTTAGTTAGTATCTCATAACATTTTAACATGTTCAAGCATGGTAGAAGCTCCAATGGATGCTCCAAATTAATTTGCACCATAAGCGTTAAGAAAGAAAACATGAATTTTAGAAATTCTAACAATAATCAGGATAACAACTAATCACCATCATAAATCATAGCAGCTGGGTCAACTAATCTACTTTTGTCAATATGAAAGAAAATTCAAAACAACCACCTAAATTAGCATCTAAATTAACCCACTATGATTAACATTAAGCAAGATAATTAAAGGTAATATCCCGATATTTTCATAAATCACCTACCTTTTCTTTTTATCAAACAAAACTAAATATACAAAATACCACCTAAATTAACATCTAAATTACAACACTATAGCATTGTGCAAGATAAATAAAGGTAACAACTCAATATTTTTATAAATCTCCTACATTTGCTATTGTCAAAGATAACTAAATTATGTTATACAAAATAGATAAAACATATTTTTAAATTGAGCATTTAATGCATTGAACTATTAAGTAAATTAATTCAATATCCTTAAAGTATGCTACATATATTTCTAAATTACACACTCTACCGCTATTAACGGCTAAAAGTAGAAATAGTATGTAGCACCACATAAACCAAGTAAACATGTATACATTAGGATACAACTTTTATTTTAACAGACTTATCAATTGGAAAATATTCCTTAACAAACTATACAATAATGGCACCAACATTTTCACTTTAAGTTATATTAGTACTCCATGATAATATATTTAACTTTATGTTAAATAACTTTAAACATTTTGACTGAAACTTGATTTCATATCAATATTAGCCATTTAATTTTAAGTTCTATATATTTTGTGATACAATAGTACTACACATATAATTATTTGATATAACAAAATAGCATCTTATGTGTTGTGGTGCGAGTTGAAATGACTATTCATGTGCTATTGCAAGATATTACCAAAAGTACCAATAGATTTATAACAAATAGACAAAATTTTTGAAATATCAAATATAGTCTCAAACAGTTAGAAAAAAAATGGATACAAACAAAATCTTATATACATACATAACATAAGCTAAATGCATGTCACACTAAAAAAGATAAATCTAAGCAATTCTAACTAGAGGTGCCAAATGGAGCCTTTACACTAATCTTCATGAGACCCACTATGGAAAACAATATAAATATTTTTAACTCTCACAAGTACAATAAGTTTTGGCCATTAATAATTTGGGAGACTATAATAATAGTAGTCATTGTATTTATTGTATTTTCTAAATGGACGTGGGGTGAGGCTAAGGAATGGATGAGTAATTACCAATTTTATCCTTTAAGATTTTATTAGAGTAAACAGTCATTGCAAATCCTAGAGATTAATATCTTCAAACAAATACCGCTAACCAATTTATCTCAATTTCAAGCTTTAGCATTGATCTCGTGCATGTCATGCAAGTTATAAATGGTTATTTAATCCATAATAGTTCTTAAGAGTGTAATTTATGACCGAAATTCATATATGTAGAAAGTAGAAAAGGAGAGTTCATCATAGATATTGTAAGCACGAGAGTTTCAACTTTATTTAATAAAAATTACAAGATTTAATACGGTTAAAATATGGGCTGCAACAAGAGTCATTATAGTTTAAGCTAAAAGCTGTTGTTGCGGTTTCAACTAAATTCATATTAAAGATACACTAAGGTGACATGCATGGGGAATACTATGGATGCAGTTATTATTGAGTATCTCCTATTGTATCAGAGAATAAACAAACAAAAAAAACTAACCGGTGTTTATAACCCATGCGGGAGTACGGGTTGATGAACTAGTGCCTTTTAAAACCAGTCTTTTTGAGGCAAATCTAGAAAACGCCTTAAGTAACTGGACCTTTGAGGCAAATCTAGAAAACGCCGCCTTAAAAGCTAGAGCTTTGGAGGCATTTTTCAAATGCCTTCCGTTGCTGATTGCTACTCAAGCAACCGAGAGGCAGCTGGGCTAATTCACTTCCCAAATGAAAAAAAGGAAAACAAAAGAGCCCATCATACGGTACCATACGAACTTCCCGGCCGCCGACGATACCCATCCCGAGACCGACGCAGGGCGGCGGCGGGCGGCGGCTGCGGCTCCTACCCAAAGCCACGACCTTCTAATCCGGCCTAGGGAGGACCACGTGGGCGCGGGCGCGGTGCGCTGGAGGCGGGGAGGCAGCCGGCGGCTACTGAGGAGGCTGTCGGCGGCGCCGGATCTTTGTCGGGGGGAGGCGGTGCAGGGATCGTCGGAGTTCGTCGGGGTTACGCGTTTCCCACCACCACCGCCGCCACTCCGCATCTCGGCGGCGCGGGACTCCGCTATTCCTCCTCGGTCCTTCCTCGCCCCTCGCGGGACGCCTCCTCCACAAGAGCCGCCCGGCGCCAACACCGCCCGTCACACACGCTGACCCATCCTACTCCGTCGTGCCACCGATGGGGACTAGAGGGGGGGGTGGGGGAGGGGGGCGAATAGTCCCTTTTAAAATCTAATCGCACCGGCTAACAGAAACTAATGCGGAATTAAACTTATCGGTCTAGCCAAGACTTCACCCCTCTATCTATGACTCTAAATCACCTCACAAAGGATCCTACACAATAAGAGTGAGATGACAAGCCTAGCTTGAGCTCCTAATCAATTCTAATGTAAGGTCACACAAACCTAAGCACTAGTACTTCAAGCACAGGTGAGCTCCTACACAATTCTAGTAAGCACAAACACAAAGCCCCTAAACTCACTAGATGCACAATGGACAAGGCAACACACGCCTAACCCAAAGGCTCAAATTACTTAGCTACACAAACTAAGCAAAGTAACTAAACAAGCTACACAAGCTAGATAGTTACAACTATACTACTCAAGCACAAGCACAATGTATATATGAATGTAAGAACAAAGCTTGTGATGAAGAGATTGCAAACCACCGTGAAGTGTGGACACAAGAAGACACCGGTGATTTTTTACCGAGGTCTCGGGAAGCTTGCCAACTTCCCCCTACTCCTCGTTGTGTCGACCAACACTTTAGTGGTTCCACAGTTTGGCGAATCACCCAGTGGTGATCCACAAGCTTAATGCCAGTGCCAAATCCCACAGTGGGAGCTTGATCGAATCCCTCACACGGTGTGAGTCTTGAGCCAATCCCTCGAGAGGGCACCGTGTGAACCCACACCCAAGTGTGGTAGCTCAATGATACTCTCCACTAGAGTTGCTCTTCACGATCCCCGCGAGGTGAGCACGAACCTCTCACAATCTCTTCTTTGGAGCACCGCACAAGCTTCCTTGCGTGCTTCACGAAGTCTCTTGCCACCAAGCCGTCTAGGAGGTGGCAACCTCCAAGAGAAACAAGCACCACCGACTTGCAAAACGAACACCTAGTGCCACGAATGCGATCTCTCAACGCAACACACTAGAACTCGATCTCTCACTCAATCGGATGAACGATATCAAGCATATGTGAGTGGGAGGGCTCTCAAGCACTCTCAAGCGTGGACACAAAGTCCCTAAGGTGCTGAGCTACCTGCCAAGGCCGGCCGCCCCATCTATTTATAGGCCCAAGCCAAAATAGAGCCGTTGGGGTCGAACTCGTGATTTCCAGCACAGCGCCGGACGCACCAGGCGCCATTCAAACCGGCCAACGGTCGAATGTCAGTGTACATCGCCGGACACGCCAGTATTTTGCGTCCGGGGCGACCCCTGCGTGACACCCCCTCTGGACTACGTCCGACGCGCGCCGGACGCGCCAAGCGCCTGAAAGGTCCTAAATGGCTAGGGGGGGTGAATAGCCTAATAAAATTTTCTACAAAGCACTAGACAAACTTGTTAGAATAACAAATGGCGATAAAAGCGTTTGCTCTAGCTCTACTTGTCGGCAAGCCTCCTATTGACAATTCTAGTTGCTATAGTCTCTAATTCACACACAAGGGCTAAGTCACTACTTTACCACTAGGTGAACAAGCTAATTACTCTAGCAACTAAGCAAGTCTACTCAAGCTACACTAGCACAAGATATATGAAAGTAATGCAAGAGTGTAGAGGTGATATACCACAATGTCGAGGCTAGTCAATCCAATCACCAAGGATGAAACAATATGATTACCAAATTGAAGCCAATCACCGAGAGACAAATGGAGACACGAGATTTAACCCGAAGTTCACTTGAGCACCCTCAAGCTAATCTCCGTTGTGCCGACCTTCTCACGTGTGGGGTCAAGGTGGAGCTCACTCCAAGCCAATTGCCTTTAGGCTTCTTGCACCCAAAGCAAATGAGAGGTACCCAAGACACGAGCAATGAATTACTCACACTTTGTCTTCCGACGAGGAGTGTGTGACCTCTCACAAATCACGGAGGTGGCCAAGAACATTCACCTTCTCTTGCCAACGCCTCCACCAATCACCAAGCCGGCTAGGAGTGGTGCTCTCAAGAGCAACAAGAAAACCAGCGGCTCACAATGATCCTCAAGCGCCACTAGATGCAATGATCAAAGCAAAGTGCACTTGAATCACCTCAACTCACTAGAATGGATGCTCTCAAGCAAAGGAGTGAGGAGGAGGATGAGTGCTCAGCTCTAGAGGTGTTAGGAATGATTTCAAATGTCCAAGAGACCTCTCATGGCCGGCCAAAGGGGTATAAATAGGCTCCACCTAAAAATGGAGCCGTTGGGGGAGGAACATGCAATTCTGCGAGCCGACGGCCAGGCGCCGACCGGACTCATGCATGAGTCCGGTCGGTAACCGACAAACCCAACCGGCCAAAAATAGAACCCTTCGCATGCGTCCGGTCGGGGAATCATGCGTCCGGTCATGCTTCCGGTGCATGCGTCAGGTCACTCGAGAACAACCACGAAAACATGCTCTCTCTGTTTCTTTGACCGAACCACACACCCGTGCGTCCGGTCGATCGCATGCTTCCGGTCGCGGGTCCGGCCACAGCGTCCGGCCGCCCTCGAGCTCGCGAAATTTCGTCATTTCGTCGTTGTTCCTTCGCCTTTGCTCCAAACCGACTTCCGTCACTTGATTCTTGTTGCCGACACGTCGAAGAACACCCCGACACCATGTGTTAGCATTTTGAAAACATTTTCCATCAAGTACGGAGTTAGCTCTCTAGGTTAGAATGCATGCAAATGATTTTGAACCTAGAGGCACATGAGGATCGATATGTACGATAGTTTTCCCTCTTTATAGTACGGCTTATCGATCCTATAATCACTCACACCCTCTATGGTGTCTTGAGTGTAAAATCAAAATGGCCCTATGATATACCTTTGCCTTGAGCCCATTTTGATCCTCGAAACACGCCAAACCGCGGCGCACTTGATCATCAATTGAATCATCTCGATCCATCCATCATGACCATCATGCACCAACCTTGGCTTGACCAATCTCCAACTAAAACAAACACTTAGCGTAGAGAGATTAGTCCTAAGGATGTCACTAATTAGCCAAAACCAATCTAGAGATCTAGAGATCTGCGGTCGCCACGTCGGCGACGTTCATTTCCCTGTTGGTTGATTTCGTCCAAGCTGCGCTTGGGGACGCCCGGGGACTGGTTTTCACAGCGTCCATTGGGGGGTCTTATTTGGGCCAGCGTCGATCCACGCCGACCAGCCCGTTTACGGCGCCCTAACGGCGCCCGGTAGCGCCAGGCGGTGTCGTAGCGGCGTTAAAACCTCTATTTCATCGCCGCGTCGTTTCTAACTTCTCCACCTTGCTACCCAACAAGTATACCAAACTTGAGCACGAGGAATAGCAAGATCTCCCCACCACGATGCATCCGACACAATAGAAAATAGACATTTTATTTTCTCGAAAAGCGTCGAATCCGTCCAATACCAAACTTGAGCACGAGGAATAGCAAGATTTCCCCACCACGATGGCGGTTCTCAAACCCAACTCAACCCACGCAAACCATCGCCGCCTTTGTAAATGTGCCAACACCACCAAGTGTACATCACCACGTGCATGTGTGTTAGCATTTTCACAATAATTTCAAAGGACGGGTTAGCTCTTACCACGCCACTTTCGATCCTAACACATCGCAAAGTTAGATCGCACAAGTGGCACTAGATGACCGATATGCAAACAAGTTTGCCCCTCTTGATAGTACGACCATCTATCCTAAACCCGGTCATAAGCTTCTCTAAGCTCCTCATGACCAGCGAAATGAAATGCCCTATAGGTTATACCTTTGCCTTGCGCAATTCCATTCCGCTTCATCTCCAAGTGCCGAGGCAACACATGCACCAACACGATCAAGAATGATATGATCCACTTCATATCATCACATGACCTTCTTGGTTCATCGATCTTGACCTCACTTTCTCTTCACCGTTGCGTCGGTCCGTCGGCACCAAGTCCCTCGACTTGCCCTTCACACTTGCAACCGGTCCATCAAGCCAAGCCTTGTCTTGATCTTCACCACCTTGGTCACATGACTCCATGTCATGTCTCATATGCAATAAGCTCCTTCATTGCATCATCACATGTGAACTAATCTCCGTGTATAATCTCAATCACACATATTAGTTTACCTAATGTTGACACTCAATTACCAAAAACCACAAGGGACCTTTCACACCCTCGCCGAAGCGGGATCTGACTACATCGGCATGGGCCTCGCCCCTATCGGCGGCCGGCGGCTATGCGTCTGAGCCTCGCTCCTCTCGACAAAAGCATCTCCGCCGCGGCTCTCTCGGATCGGTAACTTAACTATCTCATTTGGGGCGGTATGCGTGCTTGGGATGGGGTGGGTGGATCTGTAGTGACAATGCTAGTTGTATACAGTTCTCTACTTGTCTTTGTGAGTTAGAACATATTAACTGGTTCCCTACCTGTACTTTGTGATTGTCTTAGGATCTAAATACTTACTAGTTGAATTTTTCCCTTGCTCATTGCCTGTGGTCACTACTGTGTTTGATTCAGCAATCAAAGTGCATCATCTATGCAACTCCATTTTTCATGTATTTGTATTGGTGGACAATCTTACTACTCGCAGTATGTATTTGTATGTCATGATCACCTTACAATTTTCTGTTTCGAACAAGCAATGATTTGGTTCATATATCTGACCCTGTATGGAGCAGGCTACTAGCAGTAGCACTAGAACCTGACATGTTTGTACACTCTGGACAATGGATGGAAAAGGTAGAAAATTATCTGGTTAATTAGCATGATCCTGAACCATAGATATATGGTTATTGTGTTCTGATGTTACCGATGAAGCATAGGAACCGGAGATCTGTTTGAGTTAACTAATCAGATGGTGTGAAAGAAAATTCTTATTTTATTTATGAAGTTTTGATATATCTGAATGTGATGCACTATGTTTTCGGCACAGAGGTGAAGGTTTGGACATCCTGTGGAGTATAGAGAAGAGTTTTGTGTGCTCGGTGTTTTCAGTATTCCGGTTCAGACAGTGAGCAGAATTTGTGCTGAGGTGAAATTTCTATTGAGTACATGTTTTATGGATAAAGAAATGCATTTCAACACTTGTCATTTTGTCATACCTCCTTTCAGCTATGCTTTTGAATAGAAAAGAGTGAATATGCTAGAAGATGAAGCTGCCAAATATTGTGTTTGGCTGGAATTAGCACACAGGTACCAAGTTCTGCACCCTGCTGGTGTTGCCATTCGTTTATCTATTGAGTACCAAGTCGCTATTGAGACATAAGCATGTATTATCTATTTCAAGCAGTTAACAGGAGCAATTGCCAAGTGAAGAAACTAAGAAGGCTAACGATGGGGAGATATCTATTCAGTTGGATATATATACGCATTTGTATGTAGTTTTGATGTGAGCATGTCATGCTTTTTATCTTTTAAAAGGGAGCAGGAAACTTGTCATTGATAATTGAGAACCTAAGCTATAATACTGAGAATCTAGATTACTTTTCAGTTTGATGGATATTTGGAGATAGAAACTGATGTCTCTATGAATGATTTTAATATTTATATGGATATATTGTACTGCTTTTTGTATGGATATATTGTATTGATTTTTATATGAACCTAAGCTACAGTACTGAGAATCATTCTCAAATGGACGGTACTGATTTTGGAGGCATTTTAATAATGCCTCAAACAATTTTTGAAGGCTTTGTCCAAAATGCCTTTAAAAATTTTTATAGGCACCTAAAAAAATGCCTTTATATGTGGACAATAGAAGGCATTTTGAAAAAATGCCTCAAAAACCTTTTTAAGTCTAGTTTATAGCCGGCATTTTTCAATAATGCCTCAAAAATATCTTTAGAGGCATTTTTGCCACTTTTGAAGGCATTTTTTAAATGCCTTGTATAGAAGGCCATGCTGTAGTGTCCGTTCCAAATTGTAGTTCACTTTTAGCTTTTTTTTTATCTATTTCTTTTTACTATGTATCTAGACTAGACATAGTGTATAACTAGGTGCATAGCAAAATCAATGTATCTAGAAAAGTGAAAATAAACTACAATTTCGATATATTTGGGGAAGCAACGTTGCATCATGTAGTGTCTTCCAGATCAGATCATTGCCCCGTTACTATTAGAGATTAAGAAGGAAAGCTGGGAGAGACACAAGCCTCATATTTTCAGATACGAAATTATGTGGGAACGATTGGAATCTCTTGCCTTGGAAATTAAGGAAGCCTAGTGTACAGCTCCTAATAGAGGGTCTAGGTGGTATTGCAAGTGCGTTGTTGCTTGTTCAACGTGCATTGCGGTCGTGGAGCAAGAAAAACTTTGGTGCAGTCACAAAAGAATTAGTAGAGCTAAGAGTTCAGTTAGATGCAGTGAAGTCTGACACTCAAGCAACTAGAGCAGATGTTCGGGTTATTACTGACCGAATGGATGAGTTGCTGTACCGTGAGGAAATGATGTGGCTACAGCGCTCGCGCATTGCCTGGCTTTGTGAAGGAGACCGTAACACAAAATTTTTTTCCATCGGCAGGCCATATGGAGGGCAAGGAAAAATAAAATTAAAATTCTTAGAAAACATGATGGAGAGTGGTGAGACGATCAGAAAGAATTGTGGAATTCTTTAAAGGTCTTTACTCGGTTGATGATCAGGTTAATCCCACTGACCTTATTGATCTTATAGAACAGAAAGTTGATGATGATATGAATGAGGAGTTATGTAGGGAATTTTCGGTACAGGAAATTTCAGATGGGTCAAGCTGCTACGGCTTGGGAGCGTCGCTTGGAATTCTTGGAGTTCGTGATCTTCTGATCGTGGTTCATCGTGACTGCGGGGGTGGAAGAATTATCCTAGGGTTTGGTTTTGCGACCATTGTAAGCTGATCCCTCTATTTATCGCTGCTACTATTTGAGTTGGATAATCAATTGGAATATTTGGTCTTTTGAGTAATAATTCTGCTGCTAGCCCGATTGTTTATTTGAGAGATCAAGTTCTTTTCGGTTCAACCGAATTACTGCTACTATATTGTTAGTGTTGTTGGCATGGCTTCATGCATGGTGCTGTGATTGATCAGTCGAATACTTTTCTCTAAATATTGACGTGAAGAGTTGCTATTTGTATTCCGTCAAGAGAAATTAATCTGAATATTAAATTAGCATGCATCAGAATTCAGATTAGTATTTATTTCATTTGAGACTGCTGCTGCATCGCGAAAGATTGGGGCAATTTATTGGACATTGTAGGCGTGTCCTCATCACTTGGAGAGACAGGTTGTTCACGGTGCATTTGGATTTTTTCTTTTCCAATATCCAATTATAGTCTTGCTAATAAGGAGATTAAATGTGTGCCAACACTTTATTTGAGAACCAATGATCCCAGTTACTATGATTGGGAAGATGCCATGCACATTTTTCTTTGCGGGGCCGTGGACTCGAACCACACATGCAGTTGTTCTTTGCCAAGAAGACATTTTCTAATAGTCTTTCTTCATGGTGGAGGGAATTAATTCCATAAGGGACGCATGATGAGAGGTGAAGAATCTTGTAGGAAATGGGGCGATGTGAAAGCTGTGTTACAAAGGCGCTTTGGTTTTGGTCCAAAGCCAATTGCTCGTTCAACACAGAGCGTTGATCTTCCTGCTCCTTGCCGGACAACTACTGGTATTAATCCTAATGAGCATCGGTTCGGTTCATATCAAAAGCATATTACTGATCCATATAAATTTGGGAAGAATGGTGTGGCTATAAAAGCAATAAAAGAGCATGTCCAGAAGGTTGATATTTCTAATAAAGAAGATTCTCAATAGTTGTCAAGCCTTGCGAAGTACCCAAACCTACGGTTATGCATGGGTGTGCTGAGATTTCTTCTACATTGGGGCTACATAATAATGTTTCTTCTTGTGATACTCAGGCTAAGATCAAAATTGATGATATAGATGATGCATCAGATGGTTTATCTATGATGGCACGAGATGTACACAGTGATGGTACTGCTGTTATGATAAAGGGGCAGCGGTCCAATATATTTCAGTCCGAGTGCAAAATTCGAGACAAGGTATGCAAGTTGATTATTGATGGCGGAAATTTTGCTAATGTTGTTAGTTCAGATTTGGTGAATGCATTATCCTTGTCTATGCGAAGGCTTCCAATGCCGCGTTATATGCAATGGATGAATCAAAGTGGTACATTGAAAATTACTCATAAGGCTAGAGTAAAATTTTTTAGTTGGAACTTATATTGATATCGTGGATTGTGACGTTGCACCATTGAGTGCATGTCATCTATTGTTGGGTCGACCATGGCAGTTTGATCTTGATGCTACTCATGGCGGTCGTTCCAATATGTATTCATTTATGCACAAAGGGAGTTACACATGTGCTGAAACCAATGCTTGAGAGTGCTATCAAGGCTGAGGTATTTGCCACATTGAAAGTGAAGAAAAAAGTTGCTGAATTACCCCCAAAGCCGAGGGGCGGCTTTGCTTCAAGAAGGGGAGAGTGATGTGATTACCCCTACTTCACTAACTACTGTAAATGGGACTGAGGGTGTTTCAGTTATGGATTCTGTTGTTTGTCAAACTGATAAGTGCATGGTATCTAAAATTGTAGTAGATGTGCAGAAGAGTGAAGGCATAGTTGCTACGAAGCCTATTAAGTTTCATTCTGCAGCACAAGAGACTCATGATGCACCAATTATGGCTTCTAATATTACAAAAGTGAGTAATCATAAGATAGAAGATGTTAAATATATTTCAAAGCCGAGGGACGGCTTTGTTTCAAGAAAGGGAGACTGATGAGCCCATGGCTCCACAAGTTTATATTTCAAGTGATTTATCGGCTAACAATATGAAAGATCCACCTTTCTTAGACTTTGGTGCATTTTCATTTGATATAAGGCAAAACATGAATAAGGAATCGGAATTATTTTGCCTAGAAATTATATCAACCAAGAATCACATTTTTGTGGGGATTAATCTACGTAAGAAAGATGATAAGAAGACCAGTAAATTTATTTAAATTGGGTCTATGCATCTCTATATCAAATGATCTATTTTTGGAGACTGATTACAAGGGGTCGACATGCGTGCTGCTATTATGAGAGATGCATTTTGCTACTATGAGAGGTTGTGCTTGCTTCATGGATGCACATTTTAAAAAAGTAATTCGTAGGGTTAATTGTGTGGTTGTGTCGGTTTTATTTTTGTAATACCGAATAAGGTGCTTGGACCATGCATGTGCCTGCACGCACTTAATAAGGCCACAATCGGCCACGTATTAGGCAGGTTGAATTTTATTGTGGAGTATTCCGTTGAGCGCCGCCGAGAAACCCTAGTGGGTGATGCGGATCCTCACGGTTTTGCGTGAAGTGCGTGATTGAGTCTCATCGGCTCGAGTGCGCCGCTTGGAATTCTTGGAGTTCCCCATCTTCTGATCGCGGGTTCGTCGTGCCACGGGTGGAAGATTTATCAAGGTTCGGATTGCAGTTTCTGTAAGCGATCCCATCTATATATCTATCCCTGGTACTGTTGGGTTGCATTAATCAAAGGAAATTATTTGGTGCTGTTGATATATGCTGGCTGTTGTTCGTGTTTAATTTATCAACGGAGTTTATCTATTCTGAAATTTCTCGCGGTTGACGTGGTGATTCAATCAATATATTATTGTCTGCCAATTCGATTGGAGACTTTGGTCTTGAGATCAATTTAATATTGTTTGATTCGTCGTGAGAGTTGCTGGATCGTTTGCCATTGGCTGTTAGCTAATTATTGTAGAGCCATCCTTCTTTGGTCAAGAGTTGTTCGAGGTGCTACTACTGCTAGCTAGTATTAATCATATATCTTAAATCTGAATTGCTAGTCACAAGATATATCGATTATCATCTTTACGGATCCAGCTATTACTTCGGAGCAGCTATTTCTTGTATTCAGATAGTTTTCAGAGTACACAACATATTTTATTTCCAATTAACTGAAGAACTCAGTACTCTGTTGGCAAATCAACTAAATTGTACCGTGAAAGATTGGGCATATTCTTGGACGGCAGGGTTGGATGAAAAGCCCGACACACCGATCCGGATTCCCGAATCCGCAATTTTAGCACCGACGGCCCGAAAATACGACACACCGATCCGGCTACAACGCCACTAGGGCCTCTGTTGCGCCTCGGCAATCTTAGCACCGTACTATCGGTGCCCCCACTCGAGGGAAAGGTCCAATCGCTAAAAAAAGACTAGACTGATAGGGGAAGGGTGGCTCTCCCTTTTAAGGTAGCTTCCTCCTCCCAAGTTAAGCAAGGTGAGATTATTTAGAGGCTCACACGGTCGCCGCCCGACTACAACCGGGCCACTTGGCCCATTTAATTGTTGGGCGTCTTTTGCCGACGGGTAATAGTGGAGGATGTCCTCATCATTCCCACCCCCTTAACAAGGGCCCGGCTTTGATACCAAATGATGAGTCCGCCCAGGCAGGGTTGGATGAAAAGCCCGACATACCGATCCGGTTCCCGAATCCCCGCAATCTTAGCACCGACAAATAGAAAATACGACACACCGATCCGGCTACAATGCCACTAGGGCCTCCTGTTGCGCCTCGACAATCTTAGCACCGTACTCGGTGCCCCCACTTTCGAGGAAAGGCCCAATCGCCCCAAAAGACTAGTCGATATGGGAAGGGTGACTCTCCCTTTTAAGGTGGCTTCCTCCTCCCAAGTTAAGCAAGGTGAGATTATTTAGAGGCTCACACGATTGCCACCGACTACAAGCGGGCCACTTGGCCCATTTAATTGTTGCGTCTTTGCCAGCGGGTAATAGTGGAGGATGTCCTCATCATTCCCACCCCATTAACAAGGGCCCGGCTTTGATACCAAATGATGAGTCCGGCCCAGGCAGGGTTGGATGAAAAGCCCGACACACCAATCCGGATTCCTCGAATCCCGCAATCTTAACACCGACAGCTAAAAATACGACACACCGATCCGGCTACAACGCCACTAGGGCCTCCTCTTGCGCCTCGACAATCTTAGCACCGTACTCCGGTGCCCCCACTCAGGGAAAGGCCCAATCGCCCCAAAAGACTAGTCTGATATGGGAAGGGTGCCTCTCCCTTTTAAGGTGGCTTCCTCCTCCCAAGTTAAGCAAGGTGAGATTATTTAGAGGCTCACACGGCCGTCGTCCCGACTACAAGCGGGCCACTTAGCCCATTTAATTGTTGCGTCTTTGCCAAGCGGGTAATAGTGGAGGATGTCCTCATCATTCCCACCCCCTTAACAAGGGCCCAGCTTTGATACCAAATGATGAGTCCGGCCCAGGCAGGGTTGGATGAAAAGCCCGACACACCGATCCGGATTCCCGAATCCCGCAATCTTAGCACCGACAGCCGAAAATACGACACACCGATCCGGCTACAACACCACTAGGGCCTCTGTTGCGCCTCGACAATCTTAGCACCGTACTCGGTGCCCCCACTCGAGGAAAGGCCCAATCGCCTAAAAAAGACTAGTCGATAGGGGAAGGGTGGCTCTCCCTTTTAAGGTGGCTTCCTCCTCCCAAGTTAAGCAAGATGAGATTATTTAGAGGCTCACACGGTCGCCGCCCGACTACAACTGGGCCACTTGGCCCATTTAATTGTTGCGTCTTTGCCAACGGGTAATAGTGGAGGATGTCCTCATCATTCCCACCCCATTAACAAGGGCTCGGCTTTGATACCAAATGATGAGTCCGGCCCGAGGAGGTTGGATGAAAAGCCCGACACACCGATCCGGATTCCTCGAATCCCGCAATCTTAGCACCGACCCGAAAATATGACACACCGATCCGGCAGGCTAAGCGCCACTAGGGCCTCCTGTTGCGCCTTGGCAATCTTAGCACCGTACTCCGGTGCCCCCACTTAGGGAAAGGCCCAATCGCCCCAAAAGACTAATCTGATAGGGGAAGGGTGGCTCTCCCTTTTAAGGTGGCTTCCTCCTCCCAAGTTAAGAAAGGTGAGATTATTTAGAGGCTCACACGGTCGCCGCCCGACTACAAGTGGGCCACTTGGCCCATTTAATTGTTGCATCTTTGCCAACGGGTAATAGTGGGGGATGTCCTCATCATTCCCACCCCCTTAACAAGGGCCCAGCTTTGATACCAAATGATGAGTCCGGCCCAGGCAGGGTTGGATGAAAAGCCCGACACACCGATCCGGATTCCCTGAATCCCACAATCTTAGCACCGACAGCCGAAAATACGACACACCGATCCAGCTACAACGCCACTAGGGCCTCCTGTTGCGCCTCGGCAACCTTAGCACCATACTCCGGTGCCCCCACTCAGGGAAAGGCCCAATCGCCCCAAAAGACTAGTCTGATATGGGAAGGGTGTCTCTCCCTTTTAAGGTGGCTTCCTCCTCCCAAGTTAAGCAAGGTGAGATTATTTAGAGGCTCACATGGTCGCCGCCCGACTACAACTGGGCCACTTGGCCCATTTAATTGTTGCGTCTTTGCCAACGGGTAATAGTGGAGGATGTCCTCATCGATTTGACGCTTAACCTTCTAACGATGTTTGTGTTTTTCGCAATGTCTTCGATAATTACAAATCGGTATATTTTATAGGATTTTTACCTAGTAGATTGTTTGGTTTTTTCTTAGCAAATTTATACATTTCTTTTGGGGAATTGTCTTTGTTTTTTTTTTTCTAATCTTCCAGTCGGTTGTTGTCAAAACATAGTGTAAAAGAATTGCCTTTTGATTTTTATTTCCAAGGTCAGCTCTTGGCTCTGTTAATATATAACAGTTTGTAGCTTCTTTGATACAAACTTTCGGTTTTTTAATCGATTAGGAAGTTTACCACATTTGTAGATAAATACTGCCTAGTGATTTATGTTTGTTCATCAAAAATCGAGATAACGTGGCGGTTGGGCCGTTCAATTTTTTGGTCACCATGGCGAGGGATTTGGAGCAATGGATCCCTGGGGGACACGCATGCAGTGCGGCAGCCTTCTCTTTAATGTGCGGAGGTAGGCAGGTTCCCCGTCTTGTCCAAGCATTGAAAGGTTGCCCGAGGCGGAGGTCCTCTGCGTGTGTAGACTCGCTATATCTCCACCTTTTTTCCCCTCGCCGAAGCGGATGAGCACTCGTGCCACGGCTTACGCTTTCGAGCTGGTCGAGAACCGCCGAACCCGCTAGTCTCGCTTCCTCGCTACTCGTGCCTTGTTCACATGGCTAACCACGCCGCACTGGTTCGCCGGTGAATGCCGGCAGAACGGCCGCCTCACGTAGCCCACCGCCAAGCCCCTGCCGCTTGCCACCGCACTTCCCTGGAGGTCCGGCCCGCTTTGTTCGTGACTCACCTTTGCCCGCTCGACGAGGAGATTCATAGGTCTCGAGGCACCGAGTCCACCCACGCCTGCCGCTCTGGCGTCGTCGTCACCGGGCGGTGGCTCATGTGTGCACCGATGCGGGCGCCGGCCGGCCAGATCCTGTCATCATCGGCGGCGGACGCGGCGTTGGATCTCTGCGGGGTAATTTTTTCCCCTTCATTCACACACTTTCTTTGCTACAATTTTTCCTATTTGCATGCATGTCTTTTGAACGCGATGTTGCTATTTTGATTACTCAATGATTGCTCTATTTATAGCTGGGTTTGGCTATTTTTGTAGCCGCGCCCTTTTCGCTTCGGTCCCTGGTATGGATCCGCCATGGGGGGCTCGAGGTGGTGCGGATCCGCTCCTTCGGCAGCGCCTTTGTCAGGGCTTGGCGTAGTAATCGGGTCGGCTGAAGGGAAAAAGAGGTGCTTGGATCTTCATCGTCGCCGGACGCACTAATGTGTCCCGGATCCTCCCCGATGAAAGGAAAGCAAGTGGTAGGGTCGCCGTCGACACGGAAGGTAACAAGGAGCAGCAGGTGAACTTCGGACCATTTGGTCCACCTGGACAGTCAGCTCACACGGATCCAGTCCGCTCCACCCGTTCTGTAAGTTTCTATGAACCTTTGGTCGCTAGACTTTATCTTGTGTCCGCTATTATTAGTGCATACATAGATCAATTTCTTCGTTCTTATTTTTCTCGCATCAACGTTGCATGTAGGATCTCGGTGGAGTGGTGCGTAGGCTTTCAAGGCCCGCCATGGAGCCGCTGCGCTTGTTCCATGGCCACGAGTTTCTGCAAGACTTTTTGACGCGCCGTACCTTGAATCCATTGTAAAATTTCTGGCTGTGCTATTTTGTCACCGTGAATCGGTCGGGTTCTGTACCGGTGGGAATGGAAATTATCTTTAAGCTTTGCCATGATCTGTTTGGATGAGTGGGTGCTTTTTGCTTTACATGTTTGTGATTGCTATCTTCCTGAACGTTTGGTTTTAATGGCACATAGATCTATTGAGTGATTCGGGTAACTATTTCTGGGATGTAGCTATAAAAACAATGCTGCGATGCCTCTCTTATGTTTATTTGCATGATTGCATATTTAAATATGTGCTACTACGTCAAGCAATCGCCATCATCCGTTAGGATGAGTGGGTTTTTTTTTTTTTTTGCTTTACTTGTTTGTTACTTGTATCTTCTGAAGCTGAGTTTTAGATGTTTGCTACCATATTGGGTTCATGTTGTAAAAAGCTTGCCATATGTATAGATGGATCCTTTCTTATTTGTCCATATTTTGAGCATTATTTTTTATGTGAAAATTAAGAGGTCATGTGTTCAATTTTGTTTTTATATTGAGCTAGACGACGAATAACTAATTGATCTGCTGGATTTATAGAATCTACGAAGATTGTTGTCAATTTTTCGCTGCAGACTCATCTTCTGGAGCATGTCATTGTGTTATTTCTTGTAGGAGATACCTGTGCGGTTTTGGTTGAGGATTCGGGCTCTCCTCTACCCGGACATCTTGTTTGGTGACACCATGTTTGGGTTCGAGGTGCAAGTGACCCAGGTCATATAGACGTGTTTTCTTTGGTGATGGGTGGAGGGATTTCGTGACTGCGTAACGTATCTCTAGGTGTGACATGTCACTTTTTACTTGGCTCGGTGACAACATGGTCGGGATGAGGCTTTTTGCGGTGTTCCGCTATGAGAGGCCATTGTGGCAGTCCCCCCGCATACGGTCGGTCGATCTTTGCATGATGGTGCAGGTGGGAATGGTGGAGACCGGGTTGCTAACGGAATGTGCATGGTGAGGCATTTTCTCTCTGATATTCATGCACTTTTGATGTTGCAATGCTACTCACCTATTCATAGTGTTAATGCTTATGTTATTGTGTTGTAAGTAGATAATAGCTCGTGTGAAATATTATCTGTGCAGCTAGGTCTTCAATCGTTCACAATCTGCCACTGCTCGAAAAAGGTTTGGTGTGCAGCTAGGTGTCTTCTAGTTTTTCATGCGTAATTAAGCTAACAATGATACATGCTCAAGAAGATCCATCACTGTTTTTGTTTAGGCTCAGAGTTGTGTGTCTGCTCATTTTTGTAGTCATAAGGCTGGGGCTTGGGAGCTTTCTCTGAAGCTCATATATTTTTTTTAAGCTAGACCAACTTTTCTCTATGTGTCCTGCAGTGCCCAACCATGTGTTGAACATGGTCTATGAGATTGCTGCTGGCATCCAGATGTTCCCTCAGCTCATGTAGATGTTGGTGAATATTTGGCACAATGTCGATGTGACCTTTCCTTTGTACATGACCAACATTACTAGTAGCCAAGTTGGCCGGAGGGCACAATATGTACGATCCTTTGCTATTATACAATCAGTTTGGCTGCAGTTGATTTCTTTAATTCGTTGTTTATCGAGGTGAAAGTTGAGTGTTGAGTAGATATGTTCTGATCCAGTGCTTGTTTTGCAGTTCTTTGCAAGGTCCTACTCTCGCTATCTGCGTCATGGCACTCAGGCGATGTTGCATCTCAATGACATTGCTGATGGGTTTCCTACTGTTGTTGCTCGCTACGACAACAACCGTCACGTTGCACGCATTGTCACCGGTGGGAGGCGCTTTGTAGTCGCTGCCGGGTTCAGTGCGTTTTGAAGGTGCCATATATGTTGTTAGCGCGCGCCATCAAACTTGCAAACAACCACAGTAGCACACGCTAGAACAACAAACACATAGACATTCATCATCACTTCTTGAGAGACCATGAATTCAAAGGAGATATCGCAATTCGCCATGTGAGCACCGAAAAACAACTAGCCGATATCTTCACTAAGCCTCTCGATGAGTTAAGGTTTTGTGCTTTGCATAGTGAGCTAAACATTCTCGATTCTCGTAACTTGGTTTGAATTCCAGCACACATGCACAAGTGATTGAGACACTAGATTGACATAGGAAAAGATTGTGAAAATTTTTCATATAGTGTTTCAAAAGAATTTCAAATTATAATCCGAGATTCAATTCCATAGTTCTGTACTGCTTATATGTCTCTGGCAATGAATCTTGGTGTCTCTATGGTCAAATTTGAGAAAGAGTGAGTCAAAAGTGGCAATATATATATATATGCGGGGACGGTTGGTTTGGAGCGGCAGTGCCGCGTGCCCCTGCAGACGGCAAGATCTTTGCCTTTCGTGCTTGGCGGTGCCGACTTAGGGTTCCAGAACTCGTTCTGTCCGAACGGTAGGGAGCCAAAATCTTTTCTCTTTCCTTTTCTACCCCTAGCTCAACCGGACTTCTATCTCGTTCTCTTCCCGAGTCTCCCTCGCCCGCTCCTTTTCCCATGCGAGAAGGACGACCGCCATGCCGACTCCTGCCGCCGCCGCCGCCGCCCAGTTTGCCGCGCGCCCAAGAAGCCGCAAGCACCGCCGCCCACTGGTCTCCTGCTCGTCCCGGCGGCGAGATCCCTCTCTCCGAAGCTCGCTTCTCTTTCCTCTTCAATCCACGAAGTCAACAAGCAATGTAAACCAAACCCTAGCTTTTTGGAGTCTTTGCCCGATCTATGCAATAAATTGGTTTTAGCCATGGATTTCTATTCCTAGATGATTAATGGAGGGTTGGAAGTGTCCTTGATAGTTGAAATGACTAGGTTTAAAAGCGCCATGGTTTGGATGATTTAGGGGAGGGTGTGGCCTTGCCATCCTGAAAGGTCCTAAATGGCTAGAGGGGGGTGAATAGCCTAATAAAAATTTCTACAAAACACTAGACAAACTTGTTAGAATAACAAAAGGCGATAAACGCGTTTGCTCTAGCTCTACTTGTCGGCAAGCCTCCTATTGACAATTCTAGTTGCTATGATCTCTAGTTCACACACAAAGGCTAAGTCGCTACTTTACCAACTAGGTGAACAAGCTAGATTACTCTAAACAAGGCTAAGCAACTAGCAAGGCTACTCAAACTACACTATCTATGAAAGTAATGCAAGAGTGTAGAAGAGTTATACCACAATGTCGAGGCTAGTCAATCCAATCACCAAGATGACACAATGAGATAACCAAATCGTTGCCAATCACCAAGGGACAACAAGAGACAAGTGGAGACAATGATTTATCCCGAAGTTCACTTGAGCACCCGTCAAGCTACGTCTCCGTTGTGTCGACCTTCTCACGTGTGGGTCGGGTGTGAAGCTCACTCCAAGCCAAATGCCTTTAGGCTTACCGCACCCAAAGCAAATGAGAGGTACTCAACGACACGAGCAATGTATTATCTTACAATTCGTCGCCCCGACGAGGATGCACGGTCCTCTCACAAATCACCGGAGGTGGCCAAGAACAATCACCAACTCTTGCCAATGCCTCCACCAATCACCAAGCCCGGCTAGGAGTGGTGCTCTCCAAGAGCAACAAGAAAACCACCGGCTCACAACGATCCACAAGTGCCACTAGATGCAATGATCAAAGCAAAGTGCACTTGAATCACCTCAACTCACTAGAATGGATGCTCTCAAGCAAAGGAGTGAGGAGGAGGATGAGTGCTCAGCTCTAGAGGTGTTAGGATTGATTCAAAATGACCAAGAGACCACCTAGAACCGGCCAAAGGGGTATAAATACCCCCACCACGAAATGTGGCCGTTGGGGTGCAACCGCATAAAAATCAGCCCGACGGACGATTGGCCCGGACTCACCCGGTGAGTCCGGTCGGTGGGTCCTGGCCACAACCGACAACCCCAACTGGATCGCCGAGGGAGCTCTTTGGTTGAGGGTCCGGGTCGGCGTCCGTCGATGCTTCCGGTCAGCACCGGAAGCATCCGTCGGTCGTCCGGTCGCCCCCGGCCGAACCCCCTCGAAAACATGCTCTCGCCAGGCGCACCCACCGGGGCGTCCGGTTGGAAAAACGCGTCCGGTCGCGGGTCCGGTCACGCCGCCCAGGTGCAGCTGCGAATTTTCGTCGTTCGCTTCGCCGCCTTTGCTCCAACATGCTATCCACCAAGTGTACCAACTTGAGAACAAGGACTAGCATGTTTTACCACCACGATGCATCCGGACAATAGAAAATAGGCGTTTCATTTTCTCAAAAGCGTAGAATCCGCCGCCTTCGCAAATGTGCCAACACCACCATGTGTACATCACCATGTGCTCGTATGTTAGCATTTTCACAATCAATTTCGAAGGTTGGGTTAGCTCTCTAGGTTAGAATGCATGCAAATGATTTTGAACCTAGAGGCACATGAGGACCGATATGTGCGATAGTTTTTCCCCTCTTTATAGTACGGCTTATTGATCCTATAATCACTCACACCCTCTATGGTGTCTTGAGTGTAAAAAATCAAAATGGCCCTATGGATATACCTTTGCCTTGAGCCCATTTTGATCCACCATCCACTCCAAGTCATGCACTTGATCATCATTTGAATCATCTCGATCCATCCACCATGACCATCATGCACCAACCTTGGCTTGACCAATCTCCAACTAAAACAAACACTTAGCATAGAGAGATTAGTCCTAAGGATGTCACTAATTAGCCAAAACCAATCTAGAGATCTTCACATCCCCAAATAGAACTTCCTTTGTTCTTAGCTGATTCAAACAGCAAATATCCCTCAAATCATTCTTGTGATGATGACGCTAAACTTCGGTGATTCCAGAATCGAGAACCTCTCTTCTTTTCGCCATTTTGATACAACTAGAGTCCATGACTAGAACTAATTTACACTCAAACCGTGAATACTATCTTTGGAAATTGTGCGGAATGTATTAATGATTATATGGAGACATCCGGAAGAATTGAAGCTTGAAAAAATTGAGTTTTGGCACCGATGGACGCCTTGGCGGTGCCGCTTCGCCCGTGATTGAGCACGGGCGGTTAGTGCTCGAGCTCAAGTTTCAAAATTCCATTCTTTCAGATTGATACATAGACTCATTTCAACAATGCAGTTTTTCATCATATTCCATCTTCTTTGCATAGATGGAGCGTGGAGGTGATTCCCATGGCAAAAGGAAAATGAGGGTTAAAGTGGTTTAGAAAAGAGGCGAGGCGGGGAAGAACCTAAGAGGTGATGGGAGGCGGCAGCCATGGTCAAATTTCAGCTCACTGAGGAGCAAAAAACAGCAAAGCGGCGGGGGTACACCATAGTGGCAGATGGTGACCAAGGTACCCCTAGGAGGATTGTTGAGTTCAATGACAACTATATGCTTCCAGCTGAGGGTGAGTATGAGCAGGCAGCACCAAACAACCTGCAGCCTATTCCTATCATCGGCTACTTCAAGAAACAGAGGGAAGTAGCGAAGCTAGAGAGACAAATGTCTATGAGGATGAGAGGGGCGAGGGCATTGATGAGAGGTTTTGGGTGGCTTTTCACTCAAACTTCTATCTCACTTTGTCATTTTTCACTCCAAGAAGAGCAAGATTACCACGATGCACTTTATTAACTTTGGAAAGATGACAGAGAAGGATGTTTGGTTTTGATGAAGCCATTGAAGCCACGCAAAATGCATTTGAGTTGGTGATTGATATCATGTCTTTCAGGTATGATTGGAATGAAGAAATCTTAAGTCAATTCCATGCCACTTATCCTTTGGGACGAGAACCACAGACACTATCCTTTGGATGACGGCGGGGAGGCACTATAGAGTTCACTATATCACATGCTGTCGCCGATTCTTGGTTTTGGCCATGAGCATGTGACATACACTGAGATTCATGACATGGATCCTATTGACTACAAGATGATCAAAGACTGTTGGAAGGTGCCCAAGGAGGTAGATGGCAGAAGAAGTGGGCTCAAAGGGTTCTTCTATGTGATGAACAATCTTTGAGGGGTGTACCATTGATCCCAAGGATGGGGCTACCTCGATATCAATGGCTACTCCAGGAACCTGCTTGCTCATTTCAGAAATGATGAACTTTTCAATGTTGGAAGGTTCATGTGGAGACAACTAGCTATAGCCATGGATGATGCCAGAAGAAACCTACCCTATGGGCCTTACATCATGTTTATGATAGAGAGGGTCCTTTGGACGCATATTTCCTAAGGATGGGTTCCCTAATCGTCTACAATATTGACAAGACACATGCTTACATGGGTAGCAAGAAGGCATTTCTTTGGCACATCGGCTAGAGAGGAGGACATGCACGGACCTTCGGTTCTAGGCCCATGAGGCCTGAGTGGCTCCGATCTAAGGTGAAGAAGTGGATCATGGCCATCTTTGGACACTGTGCTTATGCATCTCAGCAGACTTATGAGATACGTGAGGGAGTTCAAGCGGGCATTCAAGAGTGTTAGAGAGAAGCAAGGACTTCTGTTGCTCCATCTATTCCTAGGCCTCCATAGTATGACCTTCCAGAGCTCTCAGGAACTAGCAGCTCAGATAAGGACCTGTCAGACATACTTGGCTCTATCTCACAGCAGGTCCCTGCCAGACGCTCGACTCGTCGCTCCACTCAGTCCAGGAGTGCAGCTATCTCAGAGGAGGAGGAGGACGAGGATACCTCTTCCAGTCAGCAGGATGATTCGAGTGAGGAGTGACTCCTTTCTGCTCTTCTTCTCCTTTTCTATGAACTTTTTGGTACTTGATGCCAAAGGGGGAGAAAATTAGAAGAAAGTAGAGGGGTCAAACTTTTCGACGCCGTGTTTTCGAGGATGGTCGCAACGGATGGAGCTTCACTTTGTTTTAGATTCGATGAGAGTAGCTTGTTAGGTTGGGAGTTGGAGAGAAACTCTATTTTACGTAATAATGCACCTATGACTTGTTATTTCTCAGATTTGATCTTTGCTTGTTAAACTTTGTTCTATGATAATCTGCTGCTAGCTTATTTCCTCATATGTGTCATATATGTTGTGGATGTATTTCTATCTGTTTGTCTGTACTGATGGGCGCGGCAGTGCCACACCTTGGCGCGGCTATGCCGCACCACACCAGTGCAGATAGACTCCCTTTGTGTTCTGAACAGTCACGCTTACTTCATACATCACGTACATATTTCTCTGACACCTGGTTCAGCACCCCACAACAGCCATGGATGTAGGGGGAGGCCCTACACTTCACCTAAATGTGTGAACCTGACTTTAGTGTCAAATTGAGTATTCAAAATTCACTCACACATTTAGGGGGAGGCCTTTTATGTTTCTAAATATGTGAACTTGACCTTTTATGTCAAGATTGAAAATTCAAAATCCACTCACATATTTAGGGGGAGGCTCCTACATCCTTGGCTTTCATAATCTCAAGTTTCACTTCAGCTTATGTAAGCTCTAATTTGGTTGTCATCAATCACCAAAAAGGGGGAGATTGTAAGTGCAATCAAGCTCTATGTGGGTTTTGGCGTTGATGACCACCGAATTAGGGGACTAATGAGATTTGCGGAGATGATATGCAGGAAATAAATTAAGGAGTTAATGTACAGGTCAAAAGGAGTCCCATGAGCAAGTTGATGGTGTTTTCCGGACCAAGGCGTTTAAATTATTTTATATTTTGAATCTTGAGTTTTAGGAAACGTCGTACTATTAAGAGGGATTCTACATTTGTTGGCGGTGCTTAACCACATCTCTACCGCCAACTTAACATGAATAAAACATGATAAATTCTCTCTACCAACTCTAGAATAGGGCTTTGGACTAACACTTCCACAAGTTTTGCTAGAATATGTGTTTTGCGAGGACAAAGGCAGAAATGACCGAAATACGCTTTCCAAAGGCACAATCAAGCAAAACCAAGCCCAACACGTAGGAACACAATTGGACCAAAGCACCCATCAACTACGGACGTGGGGCGGCCCAGAACCCCCACCGAAAGGCGGTTTGGAGCGGTGCGGGGCCGGTCGGCCGGGCTGCAAGTGGGTCGGCGGACCCACAAAACCGCTAAACCAAACCGCCCTTTTAAACGGCGGTATCATTAATGCACGAGGAGGCGGTTGCATGGGGTGCTTTCCTAATATTCGCCCGACAAAACCGACCCTCCTCCACTACTTAAGGATGGCTCCACCCTCTCCTTCAAGCATCTCCATCTCCATCTTCATTCTTCACCATTTTTCAAGTCCATCACATACACAATTGAGAAGAGGAGTAGTGCCATTCCATTAGAGTGGACTCTATATAGAAGGGAGAGAGAGAGAGGGGAAAAGAGTGTAGAAGAAGGGCGGAGTAGCGACCCCTTCTACTTAGTGTACATCGGCTTTGCTCTTGTACATCGGGTGGACGGAGTGCCGGATCTGTCGGCTCCCGCTTCTACACTTGTACCTCTACGATCGTCGAATCAATTGAGTAAGACATTCGTGTTCTATCTTTATATTGTTCTCTTCAAGTTTAAGCTATTGTTCTCTTTACAAGTTTGCGGGTTCGTTGTTCGTCCTTGGACGATTGCTCTAGTAGAGGACTCCTGATAAAGATGGATGTTCCTGGCCAACGCTAGAGTAGTGGCAAATAGCGTGGACGTGGTGTCTAAGCCGTGAGTCACCTTCGTTTGCTGTGTAGTCCACGGTAGTGAGGTAGGCGACAGGTGGTGACAGCCCTGTTCATCCTTTGCACCCCTCCACGTCCGGTTATAGAGTAGAGCTGGAGGCCGGCATCACCTGGCAGACCAGGTGCGATCCGGTGCCCGAAGTGAGCTTGTAGAGGTGAAGGTACTTAACCTTGGGATTACATTTGGAGTAGAGCCTCGCTACCCAAGTTTACCTACTCCGTCCTCCTCAAGGTAGCTAGCTAGAAAGACTTAGCGCCCGTTCCCTGTGGAAATTACGATACCCTGAATACTTCCGGGTGAAGTGCTACAACAGTACTTTCCGTGCGCTTGCGGACTTATCTGCTTACGCTAAGAAATACCAACAATGACTCTTGGTCACCTGTGAAACAAATGCTCAAAACTCCAATACATTCAGAAACTCAACTCCAAGCCAAATACGCCCGACAAACAACTTCATATTCCTTTCTTTGTTTTGGCGAGGTGGGCAGTGACGCGCTAATTGTGCGAAACGATGCCGCACCTACGCGGCGATGCCGCGCACCTATGTGGCAGTGCCGTGTGTTAAGTGCGGCAGTGCCTCACTTAACCGACCGTTTGGAGGTTCAGACAGGGTATAAATACCCTCTCTACCCCTCCTCCAACGGCACTCTGGCCACTTCTTCTTCCACCTCGCGAAAAGGCACCAGAGAACAGGCCTCCTGCTCTCTCTCACTCCTCCATTGAAGCACCTTGAGCTCCCACTCAATCCCTCACTTCCCACCACGGATTCTTGAGGGAAAAGGCAGCAAATTTCGATTGGAGACCGGATCTACTACTTCCCCACTCAAAAAGAGCATTTGGTTCGCGTTTGACAGGAACCTAGGGTTCTTTTCTCTTGGAGCTTGCTCCTAGGCGGCTAGGGCGTCACCCTTGAGCTTGCCCTCTTCGTGTGGAAGCCTTGGCGTTTATATTTTGATGGATCGGTTTGCAAAGACGGTGCCGGAGTGGGAATTGTTCTTGTTAATTCTTGTGGTACGGAATTTCCTATGTCAAGCCGATTGGAGTTTCCATGTACTAATAATCAAAACCGAATATGAAGCTCTCTTATTCGGGTTGATCATGTTAGAAGCTATGGGGGTTGAACATGTTGAAGCATTTGGTGATTCATTACTTGTGGTGCAACAAATTTCCGGTGAATGTCAATGTTTAGATGGATCACTCCGTGCTCGCTCTCGATATGTGTCTTGATTTAATTGGTAAATTTACCAAATTTAAAATTTGGCATATTCCAAGAGAAGAAAATCATAAGGCCAATTTCTATGCTCGACTTGCTTCCGGTTATATCAAGGAACGTGATCAATTGCATGTGAAATACGTGCAAAGAGCAAACTTGCTTGCTCAACGTGCATCCGGCTTTGAGGTAAGAGATAATTACTTTCATTTACAACAATTGCCAATGCATGAAAGTTTGCTTGTTTCAGATTCTAGTAAAAATTCGGTTCAACCAAAGTTAATTGGACAAACCGATGTTACTAATGATTTGGGACAGCAATGTAAAATTCTTTTAAATCAGTCTATTTCTATTTTGGACAATGGTAGCACCGATTTAGAGGATTGGAGAACTCCTCTCTTGTCTTTTTTGCAGGATCCTAGTGCTAAAGTTGACAAAAATATTCAGCGGCTTGCTTTCAAGTACACATTGCATAATGGTGAGCATTATAGGAGGACTGCCGAAGATATGTTGCTAAAGTGTTTAGGGGCTGATCAAGCAAGAGTGGCAATGGGAGAAGTACATGAAGGCATTTGTGGTAATGCATCAATCGGCTCGAAGATGAAGTGGTTGTTGAGACAGCTGGTTTTATTGGCCTACTATGATGGCTGATTGCTTTTCGTTACTACAAAGGTTGTGAAGAGTGTCGGTGGTTTGGAAATATTCAGCTAGTGCCGGCCGCTATGCTTCATCCTATCATCAAACCGTGGCCTTTCCGTGGTTGGGGCTTGGATTTCATTGGGACAGATTCATCCTCCATCTTCGAAGGGACATAAGTTCATCTTGGTTGCTACCGACTACTTCACTAAATGGTCGGAAGCAGTTCCATTAAAGAACATGACACACAAGGAGGTAATTCAGTTCATCACCGAGCACATCATTCATAGATTCGGCATTCCTCAAACATTAACTACAGATCAAGGGACGTCGTTTATGGCAAAGGAAGTAAAGGATTTTGCCGAATCATATAAGATTAAGATGCTCAATTCGTCTCCATATTATGCTCAAGCCAATGGTCAATCGGAATCAACCAACAAGACTTTGATCAAGCTTATTAAGAAGAAGATAGAAGAACATCCAAGAAGGTGGCATGAAGTCTTGTCAGAAGCTTTGTGGGCTCATCGCATATCGAGGCATGGTGCAACTAAAGTCACTCCTTATGAGTTGGTGTATGGTCAAGAGTCGGTGTTACCCGTTGAGGTAAATTTGGATGCATATAGATTTGCTAAACAAAATGATCTATCTCCTACTATGTATCATGATTTGATGATGGACAACATCGATGAGGTAACCGACAAGCGAATACAAGCTCTAAAAGGAGATTGAGAAAGACAAAGCCCGTGTTGCAAGAGCCTACAAAGTCAAGAGCAAATCGTTCCAAATCGGTGACTTAGTTTGGCAAACTATATTACCGATAGGGTCGAAGAGCAATCAATTTGGCAAGTGGTCACCCAATTGGAAAGGTCCTTTTAAGGTGGTCAAAGTGATATTCGGGAACTCTTATGTGCTTGAGTCAATGAGTGGAGAACGCCAAACAAAAGGCGATTAACGGGAGGTATTTGAAAAAATATTTCCCTAGTGTTTGGCAAGAGGCCTAGTGCTCTCAAACAATGGCCGATGCATGCATCGCCCTTAGAACAAAAATGGCGATACATAGTATCGCCCTTAGTCACCGGACAACCGATGGGCATGGGCGTGTTGTTTGGTTTTCTTTGTTTTGTTTTTCGGTTTAGGTGCACCTCTCGCCCTCTCGCCTGAAAAAGGGGGCATATGTTGACACCCAAATTAGTTCTATGCTAAATTTGGAATGTGCAAAGTATAAAGAGAACAAGTGGTCATTGTTTATGCATGGACAACACCATTTTATGTGAACCAGGCGTGTCAAAGTGTCCTAAAATAGTAAAGGAGCATGCACTTGAAGAAAATCGGGCGGAGGAGAAAAAATTCAAAAGGCCTGACGGCTGATACTGGAGCAGCGTCGGGCGCATGAGCGCCTGACGCGTCCGCCACGGTCGCATGCGCGGCCCGGATGCAGGGCTCTGGACCGCGTCCGCAGCGTCGGGCGTCCGGCGCATGCATGCATCTTGCGCGTCGGCGTGGTCGGTGCGTTCAAAAATATGGTCCGATTGCATGGCTCTCGGACTGCGTCCGCGCGCGCCTGGGCGTCGGCGCTTCTATTTCGGGCATCCGGCGCTGTTCGCGATCTGCGCCTAAGATTTTCTAATTCTGAACCGATTTTATTTCGGGTTGGTTTTGGAGAGTCCTGATGTTTGGGAACGTTTTGGACGTTTTCCTAAAAGGATAAGACCACCCTCCTCTATATAATAAGAGGTTCATGGCCGATTTGATCCCATCTACATCCAATCGACAACCATCTATCCCCTGTCCCGTTTGTAGGTCATCTTCTTCCTTCAACCCCTCTATCCTGCTGTTCGGGCGGCGAACTCCGCGTTTTTCGTCGGGCGCCCTAGGCGGCCACGCTGGTCCTAGGGCATCCTCGCGTCGTCCTCCCCGACGGGTCTTCCCGAGGTGCGTTCGAGGTTCTTCCAGCCGTCACCGAGCTCTCGTCACCCCTACCGATCCCTAGATCGGTTAAGGCGGCCACGCTGCGGTGCTCGCTGCTCCAAGGTCGATCGCGGCCTTTGGGCGTCAAGGCCCTCCCGATGTGTCGGTGCGAGGCCCTAGTTTCATGTAACATTTTCATGAAGGAAAATGACCACAAAAACATGGGACCGCTTGTTTCTGCGTGTATATATGTGCGAGCGCGGTGTTGAGAGTGCTGTAAGGGAAGAGCAGCCTGCTGTTTGTGCGCGTGCGCTGCAGCCTGCTCGGTGATAGGTGTAGGTGTCAGGGATGCTGGTGTGCACGGCGGCGCCATATGGTGGACAGCGACACCTCTGCCGCGCGCGAACAAAACTAAGCTAATCATGAACGAAAGACTACAAGGACTGGTGCGTTGGGATCGGAAACTCACCGCGCGTCCGACGGTGCACCTCTCGGCGTCGGGTTCTGCTCGGAGAAGGAGGACGGAGTGTGGACGCCGAGATGTGCCACGTTGCGGCATGGCGGGACGGCGGGGGTGGCTCGGGTCGAAGCGCAGGGCTCCGACGCTGCTGCTGCTCCGGGAATCAGGTGGAGTTGGGCGGTCGGCGCTGATCCTAGGACGTGTCCATGGAACGACGGGCGCAGGTGCGAAGCCCATGGCGTCGCGTCGTTGCTCGCGGGCGGCGTCGCGATCCAAGCGGAGCACAGCGTGGCCGCGGGAACATCGTGGTCGCGCGGCACGACGGGGACGGAGGTCGTGCTCGTCGGCAAAGCGACGGACGCCGTGTTGCTTCAGGCCGACACGGAGACAGCAGTTCGCGGTGCTGGTGACGTGGTTCGGCGTCGAGGTTGGTGGCCATGGCAGCGCTGGCTTGGAAGAGCAGAGAGGTGGCGGCGGGGTCGAGCTGCTAGGCTGGGTCGACACGGCGGTCACGAAGGCAAGGTTGCAGGCACGGTGGCGAGGTCTGGCGCACGATGCTGAGGCTTGTCCTTTTTAGGCCGAGAGGGGGCAGCCGGTGGCGAGATGGGCTGATGGCGGTCGCAAGCGTCGCACAGGACGGATCGAGGCCGGACCGGCATGGTTGGTCCCTGAGGTCCTACAGACACGAAGCTTCGTGGAGGGCCGGCCATGGCGGCTTTGGCCCTGCACGCGGAAGAGCCGGTCGGGATTGACTGCGGATGCGGTGATGTGCCTGTGAGGGGGAGCGAGGTAGGCGGGGCGCGCGCGCATCGCGCGAGCGGCAGTGGCCGAGCACGGGCGCGGCTCGCGGGTGTTCGAGTTGAAGCGGCGGCGTGGCTCCGTACCGTGCGTACACGTGAGAGCCAGGGGCGGCGTCTCCACACTCCTTGGGCCTGAGTTGGGCTGCTGGTCACGTATTCGTAACTACTACTAATATGATTCTGATTCTAATCTGATCATAGCCAAGAACGATGGAGGACCAGGCCAAGTGCAAGCTTGTACGTGCATTGCACAAGATGATTAGCAAAATGAATTAGGAAGAAGAGGGGCTGAGTTGGCCATGGGAACAACGGAGAGGGATTTTTCTTATTTAGCAAAATATATATCAGAAGGAATGGTGAACTGGGTCCGAAGACTAATAGGAACTGGATTTTCCTATTATGATTTGATTTAAATAATCCAAGAAAGTCCAAATGGATTTGAGGGCGATTTGAAAAGGAGAGATTTCTCGATGAACGACATCGAGGAAAAAAATGCCACGATGACTCGAAGGATAGAGGTGCAAGGAACTTGTGATGTTGAACCGAAGGATCACGGAGACTCGAAAAGAGTTTGAGATTACTCCAGAAAGATCCGGCGAGAACCTTCAAGTTGCCGACATGATTTGGATGGGATCCCTAAGAGAGTAAAACGGGGTTTCATAAAGAAGTCCAAAGGAAAGAGGTTGAGCCCGGTATAGCTTAGCGTAGTCTCCGCTGTCTAGTTGTGGCCTCTACTGGCCGACCGTGGTTGGTTGTGGATGGCTACTAGCTGGCTGGGCATGCATGGCTATGGCGGGCTAGGACTGGCTACAACGATTGGCCAAGGAGGTTAACAACGATATGAATCGATTGCTTGTCAGCAAAAGGGCGAAGACAGGTTGCGGTCTATGCAGAACATAAGAGAAAGAGGAGAAAGGAAAAGGGATTTTTCCTTTTAGGACTCGGGGAATTCGAGAGGGATTCCGAGGTTGATTGGGAAGAGTTTAGAAGAGACGAGAGGGTCGACAAGGAGGTTGCTATGGATTTGTGCACTCGACACAAAATCCTAACTCAACTAAGAAACTCCGACAAGCACCTACAAACAATATTACATGTATGCAACAATTTATTCATAAATTGTTCTTAGTTCGATCTAGCAACTACATGTTTCACTCATTGCACAATTTTTTTAAAAAAAAGTTCGTATTTTTGGCTTCTCAAAAATCCAAAATGTTACAGTAGCCCCCGAGGCCTTGAAGGGATAATGGATCCCTTCAAAGGCTTAATCCTTGTGTGCGGTGATTTTTTGCGAGTTGCAATCGATTGTGGTGTAGCCCCTGTGCTGGGTGAAACAAGATGAGCCTGGCCTTGAGCCTGGCCTTGGCGAGGTTGAGTCAGTTTTGCCCCTCTCGCATCCTGTTCGCAGGGAGGAGATTTGAAACTAATCCCAGTGTTTGAGGAGGTTTGAAATTGATCTCAGTGTTTGTGGTTTACAGGATACTCAGACTAGCTGCACTGCAGTACTGTAAACGATCTCGAATGATCGTTTACCGGATGAAAGTGTTGTAGCGGCCTCCTAGATCCTACGCGCTATCCGATAAATCATCCGGCCATCCGCCGTGCACAGCGCATGTACCAACCATCCGCCGTGCACAAATGGACAAGCTGGGGGTGAAGGAATGAGAGCATGCACAGGAGCAGGAGAGAGAGCATGCGGCTCTGACACACTGTATGAACTAACTAAAATTGTTATAACTCACAAATCAACCAAATTAAACTCCGATTACACCATTAAATTCGTTTCCATAAATCATTCAAAACAAGATCTCGCATTGATATATTTAGATAAAGTTACAAATGGATTCCAATTGATAGTACTTGGTATAGAGTAGAGATATAAAAAGATAGATGAGTGCGGGATAAAATGGTATAAAGTTGAGAATCTTGATGATTAGAACGGATAGAGTATCTCTATATATATAACATAAAAAGAACAAAAGTAAGACTCTTCTTTGGTGCGACTTTGTTGCTGACTCTGCCATACCCTGCCATGCGACCCCCCTCCTCTCCCCTCCTACCGCGGCATGCGATCCCGCCCCTCCCACCGCACATGGAAATAAATTTCCTACAAAATGAAAAAATCTTTCTTAAAAAAGGAAACAATCTTTCCTCACACATTCTTTCCTAAAAAAGGAAACAATCTTTCCTCGCACATGCAAACGTTCATGCATGGAAGGAATTGATCACCTTCCTAGCTGATTGGCTCCTGCATGCAAGGCAACAATAATTATGCGGTTCTCCCGCCCACTTAGCACATTCTCCTTTTTTTTACAACAACATGACCGCACAAAGGAAGGGGAACAAATCGATCAACCACGTGACTGCCCCGTGCATCGGTGCATGAAGGAACGCTTGCCCAGCGCATCACGTGGAGTCTCTAGGCTCCGGTGCTCCGCGCCATAGCCCACTCGGCCTCAGCGGTCGGCCGCCTTGCTGCATCGTCGACGTCCAATATCGCCGCCTCGGACGAGCCCGACGCCTAGCGGCTTCCAACCACCTTTGCCGGACAATGGGACTCAACCCCGCCCATACAAATTGTTCTGACATTGTCCATTGTCCTCCTCGAGAGAACTGCATCACTAGAGAGTTGGGGTTGTGACCCTGATCTGATCAGACCACAAGGTCATACCGAAATGGGTATGTGATGCCATCTCGTACATCATTTTCTAATAGGATTGTCTCACTATATGATGCAGTATTGGTAACAAGTCTCCAATACGATCTTCTCTTGATATCAATTTAACGAGAGAATTGAAGCAGGTGATTGAGGGGCTGCATGCTTATTATAAAAAAATTTTGTCCCTTTCTTATCAGCGTGTTACTATGATCAATTAGCAGGATATCAAATTTACAAATTATAATAACTTAAAAAGTAAGAACTAAATTATAGTGAGGCATAATTTTCTTATATAAACATGCAGCAATTAAAAATTTGCTTTCCCTTTTCTCTCGTTGTCCTATTTTTTGAGAGAACACGATTGTTGCAACCAGTGGCGGGCAAAATCATAGTACTTGCTCCAAAGGAAGGAATTAACCACGCAGTAAAGGAAAGAATTAACTACACAATAAAGAAAGGAATTAACCATGCACGTTGGTTGTTGCGATAAAAAATAGGAAGGAAACCGTGGCTCCTGCTTTTCCACTCGTTTGTAAATAGAAGGAGAAAATCTAGGAGGAAAAGAAAAAAAATCCCACAGCGCCCATTCTCCTCACGATCGAAGGGGCTTTTTCCTTTTTTGAGCTTCATAAAAAGGTCCACATGCGCCCCTCCCCATGCCCAAGAAAATTTAGAAGGTGCCATCAATCACGCCCTCCACACCCGCACGCAAATTTGGACGGTGCGATCCTCTCCGCCTATGCGAATTTGAAAGGTGCGATCAATCGCGCCCTCCCTACGCCCATGCGAATTTGGAAGGTGCGATCAATCACGCCAGCGTCTGCCTTTGGCCATCAACGAAATCAACTCACGGAGGGCATCCGGCTCCACAGACGGCGCGTCGCCCCCGAAGTGTCCATGGAACCGTGCGATATCCATGATTGATTGTGTTACTTTCACAAAATTTATTTAGATTAAATGTCACTTTAATATCATTATTTAATTTTATAGTATTGTTATCTTATCATGCGATCCATGTGTTTTTATATAAAATTTAGTTATCCCGTAGCAACGCACGGGCGTTTAACTAGTCTATTCAAAGGATCAAAGAGTGTGGATAGTCTTAGCTGTTCACTGGATTTGGCCCTGTAATTAATCGTGCCTTGGCAGTGGTTTGGGCCGGTAGGCCAGCTCTTGGGCCTTTAGATGGGCCCTATCCATTCGCCGCGGCGCTGGTGGGTCGGCCAGGATATGCCTGCCGAAGGAATGCCGGTGGAGGTCAGCACGCTGTGTCCTGGCGTCGATGATGGCGCGCCAAGCCTTGCAGACGCAGCGGGATATGGCGAGACTGCGAGGCGGCACGCGGTGGAGAGCACCTCCACCAACACGTTCTCCGCCACAACCTGTGCTAGGCGCTCCACCTGCTGGTCGTCCATCGATCTCTCTATGACTCCAACTCCTCGTTTTTCGGGTTCTGGATCCATCGCCTGCGTTGCCTGAACAGATATAAACACGGAACTCAAATCTGAGAGTCAGAGATCGCTGACCAGCCGGGGGAGTGCCTAGGGCAGGTGCCGTTCTCTACTAGACAAGGTCGCTGCGTCCTGCCGTTCTCTACTTCTCTTGGCGGCACACGTCGGCTCTTTTGAGCAGTAGCGATTGTGTCTCTCTGCTTCGGGCGGACACGTGCATTTAAAGGGACGATGATCCGAGTCAGATCGCAATTTGGTTCGGTTCGTTTCCGATTCAGATCAAATCTCGATGGACTAGGAAACAACAACAATTACAGCAACTAATCTCACTGACAAAGTGTTTTATTCATTACAATCTGCATAAGACAGCAAACACCAATGTCTGCATATAGTAAATAAAGTAAAAAGTTAAAAATACAGGAGCATCTCACATCACACACCAAACACGCACAAGTGTTTGTTTATTGTAACAAAACCTTAATTAGGGAAAAGAAAGAGGCGGTGCCTGGGGCCATCGATACGTACGAATCATATATGGTAGCACTACATCTCAGTCGTGAAGGTTCCTCAGGATCATGGGAAGCCCGAACCTGGGCATCAGGGTGATGGCTTCCTTGGGCGCATGGACATACTTTGGCGAGAGCTCAAACGAGAACCTCTGAAGGATCATGGCGATCCCAATACGGGCCTCAAGCATCGCGAAGTTCTGGCCAATGCAGGCCCTAGGCCCCTGGGAGAAGGACAGCAAGGCATTCGGGTGGTTGGCAGCGGCTTTGGACACGCCATGCTCGAACCTGGCGGGGTTGAACTCGTCAGCGTCATGGCCCCAGACATCCTTATCCCTGTGCAACAATGCAATTGGTATGGATAGCATTGTTCCCTTGGGCACCCTTATGCTGCCGAGCTGGATGTCTGAGCATGTGCCTCTTTTTATGAACACCACGGGGCTGTAGAGTCTCAGTGACTCGAGAAGAACCATGTTAACCTGAAGAGCAACAACAATGGATATCAATATAATCTCATCGAAAATGGACATCGATATAATGTCACTTTATTTGGAAGCTGGAGCAATGGAAGTTTTTGGAAGGGAGGTGCGAGGTTTACCAGTTTGAGCTTGGTGACCATGTCTGGGTTTGGCATTGCATTGCCACACTCTCTGAGCACCTCCTCCCTGAGCTTGTGTTGCCACTCGGGGTACCTGCTCAACAGGAACATGGTCCAGGTAAGGAGGTGTGAGGTGGTGTCCTGCCCTGCGAAGAAGAAGGTCTTGCACTCATCCACGATCTCTTGGGTGGTGAGCATCTGGTGCCCTTCTTGCTCCAGAGCGCGTGCTTCGAGCATCAGGCCGAGCAGATCGTTGCCGTATCCATTGGTGTCCTTTTCAGCAAGGCGCCCTTCGATTATCGCCATGAGCATGCTCCTCACCTTCTTGTCCAGTTTCTCAACTCGTCGGCTGCTCTTGCTAATTGGCAATTTCAGTTTCCTTCATGTTTACATGCAAATAAATTTGGATCGAGTTCTTTAATAGGTGCATTTGCTAAAATCATTGCCTTTACACAAAGTAGCATGCACTACAAGCAGGTTGATTAGTTGAATAATCAGTGTGTACCTTAAACGACCAGGAGCTGGGATATCAAGCGATGCTGAGAATGCGAGTTCCTGGAGCTCCCTCTGCGCGACGAACACCTCTTTGCCCTCCTTGTAGCTGCTCCCGAAAGCGGTATGTGCGATCACATCTGAAGTCAGCTCTGAGAATTCGCTACTGAGTTCAATTTCGGCCTCATGGTTGGTGGCCTGCTGTATCTGAGATTGCCATTGCTGCATCATCTGCTGCGCCAAGTCCGCCATGACCGCAGACATCGCCTACGAGATTTTAATAATGCAATTATATATGCTAAACAGTTCAAGAAATTAAGAAAAAAAAATAAGCTAAAACTAAAGAAATAAAGCACTATATATTATTATGCAGTCATTAAGCAGAGTAAAGTTCAAAAAATATAGAGAGAGGTATGCTTGATCAGACATCAGACAGGCACAGACCTTGAGCTTGTCGAGGTTGAAGGCCGGGTGCACCACCTTGCGGTGGCGTTTCCAGTCTTCGCCATTGGTGAGGACGAGACCCTTGCCAAGGAGTGCCTCCATGTTGGCGTTCAAGTAGTTCTTGGGGAACAGACCTGTCCTCTCCGCGAGCACCTGTTTCACCATGTCGACCTCGGCAACGCAGATGGTCGGCACTGAGCCGAACCAGTACAGAAATGTCTTCCCTGAACGACAGACAGGAATCAGATAGTGGATGTCATAAAAAATATCCTATCATTCGACTGTCAGACTAACATCATCACTTACTAATTTATATGCTGTGTAATGTATATTACGCACCGTAATCTGCCACCCATTTGCGGTACTGGGGCTGCACGATGGGGATGAAGTCATGGGAGCCGACGTCGAGGACGATTTTGCTCCCGGCGGCTTTCATCCGCTTGATCTCCGGCAGGGAGCCGACGAAGAACCTGTAGCTTGGGCCCCCGACGCCCTGGCCCCTAAACCACCTGGTGGCAGCATAGGGCTTCCACACCAGAATGAACAGCACTCTGATCAGGAGCGTGGAGACGAGCACGGCCAGGAGTGCGCCCAAGACTGATGAACCGATGGAAACATCCATTTTTTATGTGCTAGCTGATGCGTTTGCTTAATTGTGTGCCTGTGTACGTTTGAGCTGAAGATGTTTTGGTTGTGCTGGTGCGTGTTTTGATCCATGGAGTGGAGGACTGGAGATGTATATATAAGATCCGGAGCAGAGGGCATGCATTGCAGCGCCACACGGCTAGTTCCTGATTTGGTTCAGCTTATTATTATTTGGCTTTGTGATGCTGAGATCAGAACTGATGTCACAACTGAAGATTGAGCCAGGGCTAATTATTCGCGTGCATAGCCAGCAGTACCAGTGACAGCTCTTCTAGAGAAAGTGATCCAGCACCAGAGTGCCAACTTGTTTGATGAGCTCACAACTGATGACAGCGAATTGCATCTCAGAGACTCCAAGTTGACCAGTCCTGGTAGGTATGCAGAGGAGCCACTAGTCCACTAGAAAGCAGCCGCCTTTCTAGAGAAAGGCACAGTAATCTGCTGGATTTTTTTTTGGCAGCCATTTGTTTTTTAATTCCGCCAGAGACCTCTCCATCTCTCTATCCAAGTGAGCGCACATGCTGTGCCTTTCCACTATTAGCATAGGCTAACTGTAAGCAAAATTGGCTCTGGATTGCAAAACTCTTGGATTTTGATAGGTAGAGCATTGTAGAAAAAAAAAAATAATAAGATCATGTCATGTCTAGTTTATGGGTTTTTTTGTGTGAAACTAGTTAACATGCTCGTGCGTTGCTAAGGACTAAACTTTTGTACCAAAACACACGGATGGCGCAATAGATAGCAATACTGTAAAATTAAATACCGATATTAATAAAAATGGTTAACTTATCTGTGGCCAACTCGAAAACTATTTCAAATTTCTTTTTGCCACGCTGTTCATAGCTTCCAAGAATTTGCTGGAACCAGTCTTCAAATGTGTCAAATGCTATGCTTGCTTGTCTCAATTTTTTTTTTTTAAAAAAAAGGCATGCGGCAAGCATCAGTCGAGGGAGCGCACCATATAGACGCAATACGCCTAGGTCTCACCCAATTTTTTTTCCTTATGAAAGGCCTTACCTGTACATTGAAGCCTTGATCATTAATTGCATCCATAAATTATACTCTTTTTATTTGAATTATAGTAAAGTTTAGATTATACCAAGTCAAACAGTTATTTGACGGGCGAGGCCAGGGGCTCGCTGGTGGTGGCTTGGGAGGTGGCTAGGGTTGGCCGGCCGAAGCGGCATGGACGGTGTGGAGGTGCACGGCAGCAGGGGCGGTGGCGTGGCTAGGAACGGGCACGGACACGAGAGGACAGGAGAGCGGGGGGAATAGGGAGTTTTCGCTCTTTCTATTACTTGAATTGAATTGATTACATCCCTCTTGTATTTATATTCACGGCAAACCTTGCTCCTAAGTAAACTAGGATATCCTTATCGACTTCGGATTCTACTTTAAGAAACTCAATCTTTTTAATCTTAATAACAACATGTTTCCTAAACTCACTGGACCTCATATGGTAACTCGTGACGACCTCGGCAGCCGGCGTCGTGGGCCTCCCCTTTTGCTAGGGCTAGGGCGGCTGCGTGGCCCGCGTGGCGCGGTGGCAGTGGCGGCGCCTCCTTCTTGGGCCCATGCCGCTTGTTATCTTCATCAGGGAATACGACCGCGTGGGCGTATGAAATTTCCGCTTTAATCAAATTTCTAGGAAAAAAAATATTAGCATCTACCTACCACTACCAAGATAAATCTAATCATAGGTTTAGTGAAACTGTCAATTTCATTTAACTAAAAATGTTGGTATGTTTTTTTTATTAACTTTGTTAAAGTTAGAAGCATTAAGTTTATCAAACAAAGCTAACATCACATATAATTTAGAAGAAATGAGTTAATCCTACTTATCTGAACCTATTTCAATACTTCTCGAAGTAGCAGTGCTAGCTACTTTCTCTACTAAAAGCGAACCCCTTGCTCCTACTCTTTTTTTTTTTAGTGAACACACGTACACACACTTTACCTCTAGCGCACCTCCGAGAGACTACGTCGGCACATCTTGAGAAGTCACCACAGGTACCTCGCCGGCGACGAGGACGCCTTCTATCACTGAAAGCACGACACCATTAAATTCTAGATAAATCTAGACAAATACGAACACCCATGTCAATTCAAGTACTTAACTCCAGGTAGACAGATTACACTGCATGGAACTAACCAACTGAGCTGGGCTTAGTTCGCTTCACCTACGTCATATCTGATCTCACCGTCAGAGACGAGCAAAAGTTAGGAACCGCCCGGGTGGCTGTGCTGCGCTTTGCTTGATTGCTTGAAGCGGGCTTGACGGAGACGTGATGTTAAAAACATATCATCTAGAACATTCAGCCTTATACAAACTTAAGAATATTAATTACTTCAAATTATAAGATTTGACAAACATCAGTTAGATCATATTTTGACCATCAATTTCTCTTGCAATAGATAATAATCGATGATAACAAAAAAGTCGTTAGAAAGTACTACGGTTCTTAAATACAAACTAAGATTACTTTTTTTTCGAAAAGCGGGACTTCACCCGTCTTTGCATTAAGAGAAAGACCGAAAAGAAGGGCCGGTAACCGGATACAAGAGGAGACGCAAGTAACCCTCGGGTTACCCCGAAATCCCGACACAAACAAAGCAAGAAACGAAAGGGGAGGGATGGGGCGGGCCCTCCAACTAACAACCCGGACGGCTGAACCTATTACAATGAAAAACCACACAACACTGGGTAGCTAGCGGCGATCCGAGCCAAAAAAGCGACAACAACGGCAAAGCATTTGCTAGGAACCGACGCCCAAGCATCCGTCTAGACCAACCACGGCAGCAAAGCATCTGCCCGAGAAACGACGACGGCTTCGACAAGCAAAGCCCCGCTTAAAAGACGACCGCGACCTCGACGGCCCGCCGTCAATCGGAAACGCATGCTCGTAAAGACCGCAACCCTCGGCAACATACCGGAACGCGCAAGCTCTTAACGCCGCGGCCTCGATGGCACGCGCGACGCCGGAAACGCAAGCTCGTGAAGAAAGCACCTCGCGCCAAAGCACCCATCCTAAACGGCGATGACTAGGAGCACCTTGGCGGCAAAGCATCCGGGCCGAAACGATACTTGACTAGATACACGGCGGCAAAGCATCCGCCCAAGCAACGAAGAGCACCTCAGCGGCAAAACATCCAACGGAAACGACTAAGACCGCCGCTAGCAAGACACACCAAGTGAAGGTAGACATGAAGCACCAAAGGATCAGCACGACGAGCAAACCGACCAGGCAGGGGGACGACGGCCGTAGAGACTTCGATGAGCTGCACGAGTCCAACCTCCAACGTCCGCGCCGGTGAGGAGGCCCGGCATGCTGCGTAGCGCCACCACGAAGGCCGCGAGGCGCAAGCCCGACACCACCTCGGCCCCGCCATCACCGTAGCGGGGCGGAACAAAGGAACAAAGTCACCGCCCCGTAGCGCCCGCTGCATGTGGAAGAACGGCGGCGCCCCAATGAGGTGTATGGCACGCGAAATGTCATCGTCATCCGAGGTTTCGCCCCTTCCATCACAAAGACCACAGGTGACGCCATCCCAGGCCCCTAAGGCCGTGGCGTAGCCCCACGTGAGAGAGAGGCCCGCAAACGATTTGGGGGGACTGTTGACACCAGTTATAGCATAATATTATTAGTCAAGTAAACATGAAATAAGGGCTTAAAATGAATATCAACATAAGTCTAGGGGGACTAACTAACATATTTCCACAAGTTTTGGTATTCCATGACTTTGCAGGGACTAAACAGATAAAAGCAAATAAGAACGGTGAGAAACCTAAGAGTTTACATCCCATACGATGATAAGACTTGACCGTGAAGCAACTCAACCCAAAATGTGGACTAAAACACTCTAGAAGATACCAGAAGACACCAGGAGGAAGGAGATCACGTTGTGATCTTGACCCCTAGCGATTGCTAGGATTAACCACGGCGCGGCCGTCGGGTGGGTCCCACCCGTCGGCCTCAGATTTTTATGTCGGTTTACCACCGACCTTGAGGTTGTATCTACACTATTATTGAAGGTCGGTTTGATCCAAGGGTCCTCGTTCATCGCCGAGGGCTATATAAGAAGACCACGACCCGGGGCTAAACCCTAATTCATTATCAACTCATTCTCAACTCAAACCAAGTCGGTTCTACTCAAGTCCAACCAAGTCTAGATCTAAAGCCCTAGTTCATCATATTAGAAGTAGTTAGCTACCTAGTTAGCTCTAGAGGAAGTCAAGCTTGTCTTGGATTCCCTCGATAGTCAGAAGTAGCGGGGCTTGATGTTTCTCGTGTCATGGCTTCTCTCTTGTATCCAATCTGTAAGTATTATTGTTGGAATACAATTGATATGACTTTGTTCTATATAATGATTATATTCTTAGTGATATGTATCCATGCATGCTATAGTTATATATTTAGTTTAGTGAGTTTGTCTTATATCTTATGCATGGAATCGTATAGCATCCACTTAGATGATCACTTAGTGGGTGATAAGCAATGTGTAAACGTGGTGTTTATACAACATTTATTGTGATTGCACCCTACATTCCGGGACGTGTGGTAGATCGCGGGAGTGGCGGTCTGTTCAATCCTTTGGAGTCCACCCTCCGAATGATAGGCCAAGTTGAGGCATAATTACGGTGATGATCAAGTTTTAGGTCCTTGATTGTCATTGGTAATGCTTACCATGTGTAGATGTATTGCAACCTTGCCATGATAGCTAGATGTATTTGCACTAATTATAGTATTCATTGACATATGATTAGGAGTATCTTAGGAATATTCTTTCTATTCTTTCTAAACCATGTTAATAGGCGATATGATACTAGTGGCATACTATGATCTTAGACTTGGGTAGTTATCATTTATTATTTATCTTTATCTTATGACTTATCCCGTTATGAGTATTGTTAGATGCATATAGCTACTACGCATTATACAACTGCAAGTGGATCTCAAGTATATCATAAACTAAATCATTAGACACCTCTATCTCTCTTACTTTCCATAGACTTCCCTTCCACGTGGTAAAATATAAATACGATACCCGGATAGACTCCGATGAAGTGCTACGGTGGTATTTCTATCTCGGCGCTGCGAGATATCAAGTTCATCTTTTATCAAGGCCTTTTCAAGAATACCATACCCGTATTTCTTTAGAGCATTATTGCTAGGGTGGCAGACTAGTATGTGGGCAATGCCTAGAAATGAGTGGTATACCTTGGGTACATATCCTTAGTGAGATTAACTCCACTATGGATAATGATATTGAGATTACACCCCACAACTAACACCGCCTAACTCCGCCTTTGTTGGATCGTGAGATTAATTCCACATCAAGGCGACAAGTTATGATAGATACCATCTATATATTTCTTTCACCTTCCTAATTTGGATCGTGTTAGAAATATCAACAAGCATTTCGGCGCCATTCTTGGGGAAGGGTGCTAGTCAAAACCTAACCAATTGGTTTTAGTTATCACGACTTTCGTTTCCGGCTTTCCTAGTTTAGAAAGGTGCTAGCCAAAAACCTAAACACAACATACATGGAATTAGAGAGATCACTTGCATCACATAATGCATTGAGAACCCATTATCACATACTCAAGCGAGGTTCAACCCACATTTGTCTATTTGTTTTTGATCTTAATGCGGGGTAAATGTATGAATTGGAAGCATCCGGATAATTTTATAGAAGATCCCGAAAAAATTAATCGGACGCAGGCCGTAGCAAAACTCGGACAAACAACCAAAGACGGATATCATCAAGACCTTCGATTCGGACGTTGATCAAGTCAAGCGAAGCTTATCACCTGAATTTGAGGCTATGGCTACCAAGACACCGTGAGTTCTCGGCTCCTACCACGGACAATATTCTCTCCGTCCGAAGGTAGAGGTTGGAGACAATGGTTTTGAACTCAAGCCTGGACTCATCAACATGGTGCAATCTAGCCAATTTCGAAAGGCACATGAAAGGCGAGTGTGCTCATCTCCAACACTTTTGGAGATTTGCGGTACTTTTCACTATGAAGGCGTATCCGGGGACGCCATATTGCTACGTCTTTTCCCATTCTCACTCCTAGGAAAGGCAAAGCAATGGTTCTATGCTACGAAGGAGAAGAATACAACTTGGGATTTATGCTCCCACGACCTTTCTCACCAAGTTCTTCCCCTATAGGCAAGACAAATGCCTTAAGAGGGAAGATATCCAATTTCCAACAAAGAACACGATGAATCGTCCCGGAAGCGTGGGAATGTTTCCAAGAATACATTTCAGAATGTCCACATCATGGGATGGAGAAGTGGTCTGGCGATGCAAACTTTCTACCACGGGCTTGTTCCTAGTGCTCGTGAGGCGATGGATGCCGCGGCGGGGAGGTGCTTTCTTATCACTTACACTAACTCATGCTACAAAGCTTATGGAGAAAATGGCTTCCAACCAAGGTTGGAATGAAGAGCGTCAACCCCGCAAGAGAGGAATGCACCAAATTTGAAAGAGGTAGATATGCTATATGCCAAGATGGACTTAATTATGAAGAAGCTCGAGGATAGAGATCCTCAACCCAAGGCAGTCATGCAAATTCAAGATTCCTTCATGACATGTGAAGAATGTGGAAACACAGGCCACACTGGCAGGAATTGCCCAGAGATTGTGGAGGACATCAACTTCATCAATAATAACAACAATAATTACCGTCCTCAACAGAATCAAGGTTGGAACCAACAGAGACCTAACTACCAAGGCAGTTACCAAGGTAACAATCAAGGTAATAACAACTTTAATACTTATCAACCTTCCTTGAGAGACCTAGTTCTTAACCAAGGTAAAGCTATGGAGAATCTATCTAGAAAGATAGTTTCCAGTGATAAAGCTCTAGAACTCATTAATACTAGAATGGAAAGTTTTTCTTCAGCTATTAAAAATCAACACAGCTTTAATAAGATGATAGAATCTCAGATTTCTCAGCTTACAACTTCTGTTCCACTAACCACACCAGGTAAGATTCCGGGCAGTCGGAAGAATTAGAATCTGCAAATCTTGTCAACATCTTTAATGCAGGTCACTACTATAGAGAGACCTCAGGGAGTAACTTGTGGGATGACTCGATGCCACCTAAGAAGGAAGATCCAGGAAGGCCAGTCATTACCATCAGATAGGACCGCACACCTTTGACAATGCTCTATGTGACTTCGGCTCAAGCGTGAATGTTATGCCTAAGGTAATATATGAAAAGATTCATGGTGAACCACTTTTGTATACAACCATGTGCTTGTAATTTGGTAGATCGGTCACTATGTTATCCCAAGGGGATACTTGAAGACGTGTGTGTGTGGCAATTAGAGGCTCTTGCGTACCAGCAGACTTCGCAGTTGTGGAAACCAGAGGAAGCGAACGATCAACGATCATACTTGGTCGACCATTCCTAAGCTCAGCTAAAGCTATCATCTACGCCGACAGTGCGAAGATTTGTTTCAACATTAGAGGGAGAAAGGAGAAGTTCAATTTCAAGAACAAGATACATACCTCTCCTGCTCACCCACAATGGTCTTACTCATATTTGCCGTAACCAAAGGTCGAGATCTATAACAAGAATAAAAAGAAGAACCGGAATAGATACAAGAAGGCACTACAAAGGTAATGGTAGTTAATAAGGTAAGTTTAAAACGACCATCTACTTCCATCTCCTATGCTTCACAAGCAAGAAGATCCGTGTACTCCTACCGGGCGCATGTTCTATTAATTATTTAACTTTCTATAATACATTTTTGCGATACGGGGGCGGGGAAGAGAGACCCAAAAAGCCGGGAGACTCCTGTGCGGTGAAGAACCGGACGACGCCGTGGAGGGAGGGGCGCCGCCATGGCGACAAGCCGAGCTGTCGGCCGCCATCGCAGGACGGGGACGGCGCCCCACCCGGCGAGATCCGGGCCCCGAGGGGGCGGACGGCGGGGACGCCGCCGTGGTGGAAGCTCACCCGCCAAGGCGATAAGCTCGCCCGGCTAGGGTTGCAGAGGAGGGTGGAGCGGGGGGGAGGGGGGTGGAGGACGCAGGCGGGCGTGCTCCGCTTTTGGGGGGCCCGAGGGGGCCGCCGCCGCCCGCCCGGGCAAGGGCGGTGGCGGCCGGAGAAGGCCCGAGGATGGAGTTCCCCGGCGGTGGCGGGTTGACGCCCCCGAGTCGCCCTAGAGGAGCGTTTGGGGTGGGAGCGGGTCAAGCCTCAATAATGTGTGGATCGATAAGATTACTATTTTTTGAACTAGTATATGATTACAATTGTAATCATATCTTGAACTATGTATATGATTACAATTTTTTTAATGCCTAGATGCCTAAGTTCCTAGGAGATACCGTATCCACTCCCGCCTTGATTTAGCCTTATGTGCTCGGCGAAGATAGTTGCTTTTTTAGATAATGGATAATAAAATCCGGCCTCTACATCCGGGGATGTACACGACCAATTGTTACAAAGTTTCAAGTAGATAAAACAAAAAAGCAAGCCTAGTGTGCGTGACATAGACATAGGAACTAAAGCAAACGGAAAAAGATGCTTCCACCCTCTATTGGAAATTTTTAAAGCCACCATCTTCAAATGCTTGCACAACAAAACGAGGGCATCCTTTGCTTGCTCGCCACACACTATGGCCCGGAAGCGTAGCCAATAGGCTCCCCGAAGATAACCTACATAATTGAGTTAGATTTCAATTTTTGAAAATCGTGTCATTTACGACATCTCGGATGGCCCGAATAAGGCGACCACACCCACCCAAATCAGAGGCTTAGTTTGTTTGTTTTGATTATTAAGCCAAGTACCAAACATATGGTCAAGTGGAGACGGGTTGGGTGAGGTTAGTAGCATAGAAAATAATCCTCCAAATCATCATTGCAAAAGGGTAGTCAAAAAAAAGAGGTGTTGGATAGTTTCATTCATGTTACAACACTCGCATTTCTGACTCCCTTTCCAATTTTTCCTGGCAAGGTTGTCTTTTGTCAAAACGACACCTTTTTAAACAAACCAGAGGAAAAATTTTATTTTTAGAGGTGTTTTCCATTTCCGGATCCTCTTATATTGGAAGGGTGGATTTGTATCTATAGCATCAAGATACATACACCGACAGAGAATACTCGGACTTAGATAAAAGCCATTTAAAATAGTCTTTACCATCCACCGAGCCACATTGGAGATCGGGCTACTAGGTTAAGCCACTCCAAAAGATTATTTTCCACTAAAGATCTCCTAAATGAAATATTAAGAGGATTAGAGGACATAACTTTTAAATCCGTTGCATGTCGATCCCTAGCTATATTATATAAGCTCGGGTATCTAAGTTTTAGGGGCTTGTCACCTAGCCAAGTATCATCCCAAAACCTTGTACTAGTTCCATCTTTGATTAGGAAAACATCCTTTATCAAGTACCTCATCTTTGATATGCATGAGGCCTCTCCGAAAAATGAGAGTCATTGGGTTTGGCCGACACTTGGGTTAGCGTCTTGGAACTCAAGTATTTATTTCTTAGCAAAGATTGACAGGTGCCATCGGTGTTTATAAGATTGACAATCCATTTGGCCAATAAACATTTGTTTTGTAAGTACAAATCTAGAATTCGAGACCACCTTGATCCTTAGGGCGACATAGGATGTCCCACTTAGCGAGTCTATATTTGTGTTTATCTCAGAGACCCTTGCCGTAAGAATCTTGATCTGAATTTATTAAGATTTTTGAGGACTCCTTTTGGAATCTCAAAAAGGACATCATGAACATTGGGAGACTGCTTAAGGCCGAGTTTAGCAAAACAAGTCTCCCCCATAAGATAGGTATTTAGCTTTCCAAAGAAAAAGTTTTTTTTTTTGTTCAAAGCGTTCTTCCACCCTCCTCCATTCGAATTTAGGAGTTGTCTATGGTGCATTGGGATACCTAAATATCCGAAAGGATAGGCCCCTACATTACAACCAAAGAGTGTTGAATAATAATGTTCCATCTCTTTGGCATCACCATAATGTAAGATTTCACTTTTGTGGAAATTAATCTTGAGACCCGATAATTGTTCGAAGACATAAAGCAAAAGTTTCAGATTTTTCGCTTGCTGCGGGTCATGATCTAGAAAGATAATCGTATCATGCATATTGTAAAATAGATAAACCATCATCAATTAGGTGTGGGATAACCCCTCTTTGCTTGAAAACACATATATATTCCCGGACCCCAAATATAGCAAGTTTCATATAATTAGATCATCGATTCTTTGATTGAAGATAGCAAAGACGTATTACTAGTTTATTATATTACTATCGTACTCCCTCCATTTCAAATTGTAATTCATTTTGGCTTTCCTTGATGTATACATGAGTGCATAACAAAATTAATGTATTTAAAAAATCAAAAATAATACTTTATTAAAACTTAAAAGTCGAAAGGCCATACCACGAAAAAGTCAAGCTTAGGTGACGAGATATAGAGACTAGTGGATGGGCGCCGCAGCGCCCTTGAGGTTCTTTGGTATGGATCTTTGGAAGCATAGCTGGCTGGGCGGTATGGATCGGAAGGAAGCGGCGGTATGGTATGTGTGTGTATGTGTTGCTTTAGCTATTACATCGCTCCTTTGTTCTCCTAAAAAGGAGGCATTATAGATGAAGGAACGTAATATCGTAAGGCAGTACAATATAATGATTTTAAGGGATAGCACAACAATTTCTTTTCAAATAGCGGCATGGCTATACCATAAATGCAAATTACATATGAATTGTCTTGGAATAACTAAGACCTGGTGTGCTTTTTCATATACACAAACAAAGGCATAGCGAGATATATTAGGCTGCTACATTCTAAGGCGGAAGAAGAGTAGTAGTCCTAACGGTATTTGAAACACCGTTTGTTATCTAATATCTATGTACATGTGTAGGTAGGTTAGATAACAGTACATCACAACTATAAAGATATTTCGTGTACTCATCAATACATGAAACAAGCATCAAGTGTGTACATACTTTGAACATGATTCATTTTGTCTTAACATATGACAAATATAGGTTCAAACACACATGTTTTTGTACACGCATTGTGGGATAGAGAGGGTAGTGCCCCTGGTGTGCATGACCATCCTTGCATTGTGTGCAGTGCGCTTGGATATATTATACGAGAAAGTAGGCAAAGCGCATAAGCATGGCAACGCCCCCGGACCCTTTGGACATAATATTTACATGCACAAGGTAAAACACAGCCAAAGTAGCGCTAACTGTAGGCAGGCAAGGCGATCGGAGGGTCTCTTGGTTGAAAGAGCCTCGATTTTTTGTGCCATAGGCCATCATTGTCCTTGCAATCTCTCCTTGTGTCATTATTCGTATTGCAAACACTAAAGATTTAAATTAATACAACTTGGTCAACTTTTTTTTTGAGATTCCGCCTAACCTTAATCAAGATTTGGCTAGTTGCTAATGTCCCGTATTTTGCTCTGTTAGTATCTTGGTTCAAGAGCGGTTGCACTATGTCTCTGTTGGTTCAAGAGCCGATGCACGTACCGCATTTGTAACCAAGATGATACACATTTGAGCTAGTTAAGCATTTGTAACCAAGATGGTACATATTTCAGCTAGTTAGCCGTTAAATTCATATTTGAATTGATGTTGCACAATTAAAGCATAGAGTGCACAATTTAGGGTAGCCTCCTCGTGGGAGAAGGTGCTAAGCGAATCGGCCAGACTCACTGGATCTACTTTCATCATATTTACCAAGCTGCTTGAGTATGCTAATTTCTATCATTGCAGCATCCCTGTACTTCTTAATGCCCCTAATGA